>JAKSZT010053804.1:442004-522835 GCA_026826555.1 Tolypeutes matacus | reverse complement strand
AGAGAGAGAGAGAGAGAGAGAGAGAGAGAGAGAGAGAGAGAGAGAGATTGTCATGTGGTGGAGACAGAAATGCATCTACAAACCAAAGCAGAATATTACAGACTCTAGGAGAAAACAATCACTGCCAATAGCTTGATTTTGAACTTCTAGTCACCAAACCTGTGAGCCAAAAAATTCTGTAATTTAAGCCAACCAGTGCTCTCGGGGCAGAATCCCAGCTGGGACACCTCAGCCCTGCCCCAAGAGCATCAGGTCTGAAGTTTCTGTAACTACTGGCAAAAGAGATCAAAGTTTGTGAGCACCAAAGCTTTAACATTTGTGAGGTTCCACCTTAATGAATTACATGTACAGATGCCTGCAGCCCCACTTGCCATGGGCCCCTGCATCTTAATATTCACATCAAGTCTTAATGGTCAAGGCCTCCCTCCCCTCACACTACAGTCCAATATCACTCAAGTTGTGGCAGTTTGAAATGATTTTATGAATCCCAAAAAGTGAAAGATTATGTTTTTAAACTAGTCTATTCCTGTGGGTGTGGTAACCCTTAATTGCATCAAATTCAGTTGAGGGTCCTTTGATCAGATTACTTGATAAGATTACTTCAGTGCTTTTGATTGGACTATATCAGAGAGGCCTGACTTAGGTTGAGTCTCTGCCCCCTGCTGGGTCTGATATAAATGGAAACACAGAGAGAGATACACAGACACAGGAAAAGTACTCTGTCATATTAGATCCTGCCATGCTGAGATTAAGTGAGGAAGCCCAGGAAGAGACAAGCCCTATGCCAGATTTGCTTACAGCTGCAGAAAGGCAGAGACCTCAGAGAGATCAGTGGCCTTCTTGCTTCACCTCATGGCAACTGACTTTGGTGAGAAAGCACCTGTTATGGTGCCTCAAGTTGGACTTTTAATGGTCTTGTAAGCTTTTAGCCCAAATAAATCCCCTAATAAAAGCCAGCCCATTTCTGGTACTTTGCATTGGCAGCCCTTTGGCAAAGTAAGACATGTGGCCTATGGGGCCTGGCCCAGCACACCTATGCTCATGCTGTCCACCAGTCAGGCTGCTCTTCTCACCACACCTGTCCCTCCACCTGCACAATTCCCAGTGACCCACTGTGCTGTCAACTCCTCCAGGAAGCCTACTTTGATGTGTCCCCTCTGGGGTGGGTGACTGTCTGTGTTCCCATAACACCTTCTCCTGGTCTCTGTGTCAGCATTTACCATATTGTTATGCCCAACTCTACCCCTCCCCAGCTGTCAGCTATAAGAGGGCACAGACAGTGCCAGACACTATGTCCCATGGTGCTGGGCACCTAGAAGTCACTCCATAAAGGTTTGTTGAGTGACTGCATGACTGTGAGGCAGTGAAAAGAAAACAGATTTAGAAGGCATTCCCAGCTTTGTCTCTGAGCTGTAGACCATCAAGCTGGTCCATGAATGCCTTTGAGACCCTGATGAGGATTAAATGATATTAAGGACATAAGCCCTCTCTGGGCACTGACTTTCCTGGACAGCTGCTTGACTCTTAGTGCTGGGATTTCAGCCAGCATGGTCAAACCAGGGAGGTCACCACAGGAATCACAATGTTCAAAGGAAGACATTGAGGCAGGCCTCTTCATCCATGGCAGGTGCTCCATGACCTAGGCCTGGATGGGGGAAGTGCTTGTGCCCCCTCAACTCCTGCCAGCTCCCACCATTCTGTGTACTGTGTCCAAGGATCCCTCCCCAGTGTTCTCCCCCACCCTGTGTTCCAGCTTCATGGGAGCCTCCTTCAGCCTTAACCAGGCCAAGGCCATGTCCATCTAGAGCTTCCTGCCTGCAGGGCTACTCCCTGTAACCCACCCACCTCCTCAGGCTGTTCTGTAAAGCACAGACTTTGGGGTCAATGTGTCCCAGGTTGAAACCCACAGCTGGAGCATGTCATGGCCCTGTGTCAGGATCCCAGGCCCTCAGTTTTATTGAATGCAAAAAGAAACCAGTTATTCCAACCTCAGGAGTGTGTGTTGGAGTTGAAGGCTCCTAATGAGCTTCCACTAGGGAGATCTGCCTCCCCCAGTGAGCATACCAGGGTACAAGGCCCTACTCAGGAAGAGGAATGGATGAGAGCAGTGAACTTTAGCCCATATAGGAGGCTGGGCTTCCTCACTTAGAACTGAGGACCTGAGTGCTGGTGCTGCCTGCTCCCCCATCAATGTGGGGCAAAGTCAGGGAGAGCCCGGGAGGGTTCCTTAGCAGCAGTGAGTGCCCCCAACACTCCACCCTGGGCTTCCTCCTGCTCCCTCACACACCCCTGGCCTCTGCTAGAGATGGATTGAGTTCAGGTACTCTTGGTCCTCTCAGTGAGGACAGGAGGAGGCACAGAGGAGAAGGAGCTGCAAGGCTCACTTGCTTTCTTCTTTGCTCAGACTCACAAGGCTGTGCCCACCTCCAGGTCTGCCCTTTGAGGGGAACTGTCTCCATGTCCTACATGAGCACATGCTTATGCACTTCCACATGAAACCAGTCATTGCCATGTGGAAGCTGAGGCCTGGAGACATGCAGGAATGGCCCAGGGCCTCTGAGGTATGCAGAGCACAAGGAGTAACCTAGGGTGATCCCCTTCTAGACCAGAGTGCCAACCTGCCTCCTACATTTGTTATCAGAATGAGGGCCACTTCAAGCCTGGATCCATGGCTTAGACTTTTCCCACATGAGGCAATTTTCCTTTTGGCATCCCTGCATGGATCCAGTGCACACATGACATCACAGGTGTGGACTATGGGGCTGGGTTCAGAGGAGGAGAGGACACCAAATGGGTGAGCAGGTGGAACTGAGGAAGATGCAGGAGGCAGCTTTACTGCTGGGCAGTGGAACCCACTCTTCTCACAACTTGCCCATGGACTCATACATGGGAACAGGGAAAGATGCCAAGCTGATGGGCAAGGGGATCCCCAAGGTTCCTGGGGCCTGCGTGGTTGGTGACAGCCCCAGCACGACCTTGAAATGACAAGCCTGTTGTCAGAGGGGTTCTGGGCCCCTGGAACTGGGATGAAACCCTCCCTAGAGTAGAAGGGGGTTCCAGGAGAGAGGTCTCAGCCTCCTCCTCTGTCTATTGGGGTGTTAACATGGGGTGACCCACAAGAGTTCCACAGATTTATGGAAGTGTAAATTCAGCCTAGTCCTTCTGTGATGACCCACTGCTCTTCCAGGGGCCCAGGAAAGCTGCTGCTTGAGGAAAGTCAAAATGTGTGATCACTTTTGTGGATATCCTGTCAGGAGCTGCAGCACTAACACTGGCCAGCAGGGGGCGGGAAGCCACGTCACCAGCTGTGCCCACTGTGCCTGCTGCAGCCTCTGGAGACTGGGAAGAGTCATCTGGGGTCTTTCTGGCCATCCACCTGCCTCAGACACAACATACACGTCTCATCATTAGCATCTCCACAATCTGAGCTGGGCAGAAGCCGGTAAAGGGCCTCAGAGATGATCAGGTATTCATTTAGGAACTCTTCCCCAAGCACTCACCCTTCACCAAGCTCTGTGTTTGGTCCTGGGTGTGGAGTGAAAAAAATCCCTGCTGCCCCTGCCCATCAGGAGATGGACAAATGCATGAAAGCAAACATGAGTACAAGAAAAGAGCAAGGCTATAGATAAAGCTCAGCAGGGTGCTGTGAGGAGGGCTATGGGACACCAGGTGTGAGGGTCCAGAAGGACACATTGAGGTGACACTTACACTGACCAGAATGACAAGATGGAGCCAGCCCTGCACACATGTGGGAAGAGGGCACCTTGGAGAAGGCACAGAAAGGAAGAGAAGGAGGCAGACGGAGTTTGGTCAGAGAGGAGGTTAGGAAGGCAGCTGCTGTGGGCAGAGCCTCAACTGAGGCTCAGCTGGTGAGGATCTGCTTCCCAGCTCTGTTATGTTGATCTGCAGGACTCAACAAAGAGAGGGAGAGTTCACTCACAAGAGAGAGTGGTGAAGACAGCAGAGCATTTTGTGTAAGTCTTAGGAGGGACGTTCTGACATTTAGCCATACTACTTTGTCAGTGAGTCACCAGGCCAGGACTCACTCTAAGGGGGGGGAATATATGAAGCTGTTTGTACCTGGAAGCAAAGATGGCAGGGACAAAGGGCACAGATAGCCCACCACAGAGGTTGAGAGAAGGCACTTGCGTCTGACACTAAATTCAATGGGAAGGCCTTGGAAGGATTCTGGTACAGCAACAATGTCTGAATTTTGTCTCATTTCAACCTCATCATGGTACAGACTGAGACAGCAATCCAGGAGTAAAAGTGAGTTTCCTAAGATCACACAGGCCTACCCAGCCCTGTTTTGAGTCGTATTCAATGTTACATCCATCCCCTCCTATTTATTCCATGTCTACATTTGTGTATTAGCTATGTGGGAAACAAGACTATGTGGTTTGCAGTGTTTGTCTCACATAGACTTGATGATGCCCCAAGGAAGCAGAGGCTAGAATGATTCCCACTGTGTTAGTGAGGAAACTGAGGAGGCCTATATGACTAATCTGGGGTCAAAAAACTGAATAAAGGAGTAACCAGGTCCGAACCCAGCTGGGTCTTCTCATAGCTGGGGCCTGAGCTGCATACAGGCCTTCCCAGGTATTGTGGGGAGGGACATGTTGGCAGAATTGTGTCCAGTTAACAAGATGACCTAGATGAGGAGGACACAGACAGATGTACAGAGGGACTTTTGTGGAGTTCTTACCATTGAGGGGGCCAAGGTAAGGGGGCCTATGGAGCTGACCTCACTTCCTTTGTGAGAGACCCCAACAGAACTTGGAACTCTGGTAATCAGCCACACAGATTCCAAAGGCAGCCCCCCTCCTAGCTCACTTGGTAGGAGACACCCAACAGGGAAACATGTTCTGCTGTTCCTAGATCCTGAGGCACCAGCCTCAACCAAACCAAAATTGAATCCCTTTTCCATCACTTTTGATTTTGGTTCAGGCCTCAGCCGTGATGGTCCTGGCCTTAGCCAGGAGGTACCCAAAGGTAACAAGGGGTGACCCAGTGCAGCCAATTCAGCACATGCCACTACTATGCTCCTGCCTGGGCAGCCCCACATCCCACCCACCTTCCAGTGAGTGGGAGGCATGTGCAGTGGGACCACCCTGGCAAGGAACAGGCCATCAGGGATGGGAATCCAGTAGGTCCTTCCCTGTCACCTGCCAGATCATGGCAGGAAGGGTGGTAAGGTGCATCTTGGGGGTGGCACCCATGTTAACCAGTGTTAATCATGAGCCTTTAAGCTGCATCTCCTCTCTAATGGGGCTGGAGGGGAAAGCAGACACCCATCTGGGCCTGATCTGTGTCCCAGCTCAAATGAGGTACAGCTTTCCCTGCAGAGTAGGGCAGGCCACTCATTGATGCCTTCTGGCCTGTCTGCTGGGCACTGTTTGCAGAGCTCCATGGAGGTGGTGACTGAGGAGCTGTAGAAGGGCCTCCTCTACACCATGTCTCTGAAGAAGGTGCAGGTCCATCATGGTCCAAGTCAGGGCCAACACTGGTTTCAGGTGGGAGCATGAGCCGAGTGGGGTCCCAAAACAATGAGGGAGCATCCCAGGGCCTGTGACCCACCCTGGCCATATCCCTGCTCCCTCTCCTAGGCCTTTCATCCCTGATTGGCTCAATATCCCTCTTCCTGAGGAACATAGGTCCCCACCATTCACCCACCACACTGTCATTCCATAGACCAGGGGACAGGTCACTTCAAATGGTTAAAGAAATAGCAGAGAGGAATCTTTTGCATGGGTTTCCTTTCAGGGTAGGCTGAAGGGTGGGCTCACTTGAGATATGTGTGCATTTTGCTACTGTGTTTCTGTTTTCACTCCCCAGCTCCATGTCCCTATGCAGCAGGCTTTGTGACTGTCCTTTCAAACCTGTTCCAAGCCATACAACTCCTCTTGCCATCTCCCATAAACATCCCCTTGACTTTCACAGGTCAAGATCTGTGCCTGACTCAGCTGACTAATATTCCAAAGGGAGGTGGCTTAGAGCAATGATTCAGCCTTCAGTGCTGCTGGACCTGAATGGTCCTTTCCTGTGGCCCTGTCAGCACTGTTGCCCTGAACACCTCCCACGTGCCCCAAGGCACTGATCCTCCCACCACCAGTAGGGAATCCCAGGAAACAGATGGCTGGGCAGAGGACCTGCAGACATCACTTTCAACAGCGAAGGCCAGATAAGATAACATCAGTTATCACCAGCTGTCTGTGTGGGCAGGAGTGTCCCTGTACCCGACCTGGAGATGGCTTTTCATTTTCCATCATTTACCCGATCTGGGGTCAGGGTGGCAAATGGCATCACCTTTTGGCTTTGCCCCATGACCAGTGAAGTCCCTAAAGTCATTTATTGACAGGTGGGTCTGCTGTTCCCTGAGGCATCTATTCAGATCCTCGAGCATGCAGGAGTCTTTATCCCCCCAGGGACATCCAGGCATCAGCCCTTTACTGCGTCTGGGGTCTCATCTTTCAATTATTTTCTCACCCCAGATTCAATTTCAAAGCTGAGGACTTTTCTCTGAAGTCACTGAGGGATTGGGTGCAACAGGTCTGCCCACAGCCCCAGCCTCACCTGGAGGTCCATAGTTCTGCCTCTGACCGCATGTGCCTCTTCTGTCCCACCCTAGAGGAAGAACAACTCAGACCTCATGGAGGAGGAGACCCGCATTGTGTGGATGATTAAGGCAGGCCCTTGGGAGAAGCTGGTGGAGCACCTGGTGCCCGCCTTCCAGAACGGTGACCTCGTGTATGTGAACATCTTCCTCAGGACATACCGGGTCTTCACCAGCACTGCGCAGGTCCTGGATCAGGTGTTCCAAATGTGAGTCCCCACCCCATCCTTAGCCACTTGAGTGCTCTGCCACAACTTTGTTTCAGAATAGTAATTCACCAACTGGCCTGTTTTCTCTTTGGGAAGGGGGATGGTAAGAGGGCCAATCTCCATAGTTGATTGTAAGGACTAACTGGGGGAATCCTAGGCAAGAATTTCCTCTTCCCAGTGAAGAAGCTCTCAGCCTCACTCCTTTACTGACCTCAGTTTTCTCATTTCTAAAAGATATTTGAGATCCCTTTGAGGGTCTCCAACCTTGGAATGGTCAGAGCAAGGATCACTGTAGACCACCAGAGAGGCCCAGGCCCACCCTAGGTCTGAGAAGTTGTCACTTAGGGCTCATTCCTTCATCAAGTATACATAAAATGTCTACTAGGTGCAGGAAATTTCTTAGGCACATAGCTTCATGCAGTGATCAAAGCAGAAAAAAGCCCCTGTTCTTCTGGGTTCCATTTGAGTTGGAGTCACAGGCAATAACATGAATCATCTTAAACTGGGGATATACTCAGTAAGTTAGCTGTGACATGCTCACGCTCTACCTTAGGTATGGACATGACCTCTGTGGCAGTGAAGGAAATGGCAGATGCCTTGAAATGAAAAAGTGAGTGCACATTGGATGAGGGTGAGATGCTCTTCTCACCAGACACCAGTGTGGGGAGTTGGGTGATAGGTGGCAGGGAAAGGCTGGGGAGAACATTGGGCCCCACACATCCTATGACCCCCCTGTAGGTCTGAGTATGGAGGGCTTCCCCCTCCAGTTGGAAAGGATTCAAAGGAAGCTGTGGGTGAGGTCCTGGGACACTGGCTGTAGAAGACCCTGGGTTCTCATTGTAGGTCCCAGGGAGAACTTTTCCCCACCCCAGCCCCATCACACCCCCAATACCCCCAAATACCACCTCACACAGACACATGACAGGAGATGGTGAACAGCCTGGTCCATATATACCATGAACCTCAGTCCTGTCTGCCTCCTGCAGGATGGCAGGGCCAGCTGCACCCCTATCATTTGGGAGGGCATTGTAAGTGGGAAGAGGACACACACATGACACATGGCAGAAGATGAGGCAGCTCTTTGGGGCAGAATTTACTGGGTGAGGGGCATGAGGGCCTGGGGCAGGACAAACTCTGTCCCCTCATCACATATTGATGAAGCTCCTACTGTGTGTCAGTGCTGGACAATGGAAAGACAAGTCAAAGCCCTTCTGTGTCCTTATGGACTTTATGTTCTAGTAGGAGGGTCCTTGGGGTGCAGCAAGGAAGAAAGGCCAGTTTCTGATTCTGCTGACTGCCCACCTGCCCTCAGCACCATCTCCTCCCTGCTGGGCACCTGGGTGGACCAGTACCCTGAAGATTTCCTGCAACCTCCAGACTCTCCCTGCCTCAAGCTGCTGGTGGCCTATACCCAGGTACATCTACCTGGCTCTGCCCTGGAGCACCGTGCCGTAGTTCTACTTTCACAAATGAGCTACCCGGAGCTGATTGAGGCAGACCCAAAGGGTGAGGAGGACTTGGGGTGGGAACATATGAGATTTGTGGGGTGGGGGCCAGACTGGACTGCAGAAGCAGGATCTACCAGAGTTTGCCTTCATGCCAGGAGCAAGGAGGAGCCTCAGACAATTCACCTGGGAGACTTCAATGTGGGAATACTTTTTCAGGCTGAATCTTCCCTTAGAAGTAGTTTGATCTCTGTATTAGAAAGACATTTGGAGCCATTCATGTTATGGAACCTACCTCTTCTCTAAGTTCTTTGTCAGCTCCAGAGCTGCAAATGCCTCCAATGAAACCCAAAGCACCAGTTCAATCACCTGCAGCAGACACAGGGGCAGTTGCAGAGGCTGAGTCAGCTCCATTACCATTTCTACTGCCAGCTACCAAGTTTTCACCAGTGCTTGCTCTGGAAATACAGCCTGGTGCATTAGCTGTTGTAGCAACAGCTCCTGCATAGAAGGCAGCTCTAGTACCACTACAACAGCCACCAACAGAGTTAGGGCCCATGCCTGTCCTCGAGTTAGACCATCCTACTTCATCAGCTGGAGCACCTGCTCAGGAGCTGGAAGCAGCTACATTGCAATCAGTAGCACAAGTTAAAGAGGTGGAGGCACCCATATTACCATCTGATGCACCAGTTCCAGAACCAGAGGAAAGTCCAGCTCCACCTACCTTGCCACCTATACACGAATCAGCACTGCCCACTCCGGAGGTGCAGCCTGCTCTTGCACCATCAGAAGCACCAGTTTAGTGCTTGAAGAGGCTTTGGTGCCATCTTCACCATCACTTATAGAGGTAGTGGCAATGACCTCTATTCAGGTAGAGAAGGCTCCATCCCCAGATGTAGCACCTGTTGCCAGGCTGGAGGAAGTAACATCACCATCTTTATCACCAGTTCCTGAGCTGGAGGCAGTCCCACCACTACCTCTATTCCCAACTACAGTCTGCACTAGTGCCCATTCTGGAGCCACAGCCTGTTAACTCACCTTCAGCAGCAATGGTTCTCGAGTGGGAGGCAAGTCTGGCAACACCACCAGGGCCACTGCCAGAGTTCAAATCAGTAGAAGGGCAGGCTGCACCATCAGAGCCTTCCAGCCCATGGCCTGATACCTCAGAGAATGGGCTGAGTGAGGAGAAGGCAAACTTCCTGGTTTTCCCTCCTGAGCTCGTGGCAGAGCAGTTGACATGGGTGGTTTTGGTGAGCAGCTGGGCTTGGCCGGGTGGGGCTGCCCCAGCCTTAGCATGCCCTGATCCAGAATCTTATGATCTGGGTCCAAAGCCTGGTTCCACTCCCAGCACTGTAACCTGGCCAAGCTTATTAATCCCCAAGCCCACACTTCCCCCTTCTGGAAAGTAGATATAGGACACTAACTGTACTTGCCTCATGCATTGACTGTGAAGATTACATGAGAACAAAGATATAGAAAGCCAGAGGAGGCTTGGCCCTTGGGGGATTGAAGGGAACTCAGTGAGATTAACTGGCTCTATGGGTGGCCTATTCTGTGCTGGGTGTCTCCACAGCATCGGCACTAATAAGACCCTGATGTGCACTGGATCCTTTGGCAGGTACCCAAAGCCTCTGGTCCCCAACAGGACTGTGTACTTGACCACTACCAGGCCCAGGAGGTGTTATCAGGAGGGGCAATGGTGCTGCCTGAGCCTGTGGAGGCATGAGACACCTCTGGAGTCTATGAGATGGACTTGAAAATGAAGCTCTCTTCCCCTCTATACTTGGGCCCTGGGTTACTTGAGTGCTAGGTCCCCTCAGGGGACAGAGAACACACCCTGTCCTCAGCCTGCTGAGCTCCAGCTGAGACCACTGGACCCTGGCCTGTGTCCTTAGGGCCTGCAGGATCTGAGATGGGCAGGTGTGGGGCCAGCTGACATCTCCTTCTCCCCAGGAGCTGTTCGAGAAGGTGGTGCCCTATCAATGCCTGAGCTCCATCTGGTCCCAGTGAAACAAAAAGTGCAAGGAGCACATGGCACCCACTGTCTGTGCCATCATCATGCAGTTCAACTGTGTGACCAACTGCATCATCACAACTTGCCTTGGGGACCGGAGCATGAAGGCTCCAGACAGAGCAAGGGTGGTGGAGCACTGGATTGAGGTAGCCAGGGCATGCTCAGGGGGTCATCTCAGAATTCCTGAACCTCCTCTGTATTCTTATCGCTTCTCAGGACTACAGGCCCTCCCTGGCCTGTAGCACAGCCCTAGTCTATCCTCACTTCCCACCCAGGCTACTACCTCAGTATTACTCAGTAGACTCAGGTTGAGTGTGGGTGTCACTCTCTGGGTTTGTGGGAGTGCCCACAGGGTCTCCCTGGGTGTCTGTTTCATCTAAAAGGGTAGATGTCAACTGAGGGGGCTGAAGCTAGAGCAGGGAGGCACTCAGACCATTTCTCACAGCTCATTCTTTCTCTCTCCCCAGGAGTGCCAAATCCTCAGTAACTACTCCTCATTCTATGCCATCCTCTCTGCTCTTGAAAGCCATTCAATTCACCATCTTAAGAAGACATAGGAGGAAGTTTTCAGTTGAGCAAGTCTCTCTCCAGGGACACCAGGTTGCACGAGGGACCTTGTGGGGGCTGGGCATTGCCCTTCAGGGATCCTGGGAGGCAGCTGCCTCTTGGCAAGGGCCAGGTGGTGTGGGGCTCTAGGTCTCAACAAGACCTGAGGTCAGATGTCCTGCCTCAGCACTGGTTCCCTTCTCTGTCAGTTAGAGTTGAGGCAAATGGGTGTATGTTAAATGTTGGCTACTCAGCAACACACTCTGTCCAATTGAAATCTACACATCAGAATCAGCTGCTGGGAATGGGGGTCCCCATTTTGCCCACCTCAGAGTTCAGCTCCCAAGTTCCATTATGTCCTGCATTGCTCAGAGCTATCCAGTTTCAGCACCACCCACACTGACAATCTGAGTGCCAGGAGGCTAAAATAAAATGGATTAGTCCTTACACCCTCCCACCTACTCCCACCTCTCTTCTTCCTTCTTGTCCTCCCCCAGAGACAGCTTCCACCTCTTTCAGACCTTGTTTGAGATTTTCTTAAATTAGGACAACTACTCACAGAGTAGGGAGCTGATCATCAAGGTAAAGAGGAAGGCAGTGGGGCTTGGGAGTCTGGGCTCAGCAGGTAAGGATGTTAGTTTTTCACTGAAAGTTTGTTTGAAAACATCCAGTCTGGCCTATTCTGGTTGAAGATGTAAAGGGATATGTTTGGTTTGTGGGCAGGTGGGTGGGCAGTTGTAGGGCAGTAAGGATGCTCTTGGTATGGCTTGGGCAGACATTGGGGTCTCTACTCCTGTTGGCTGGGGCAGGCAGGATCTGCTCAACTAGGCCTCCAGAGACACTCCATCTACAAGGTCCATGGCTGGGATGACACAAGGCCCCTCTATACTCAGAGGCTGAAAAAAACCAGGCACCAGTTAGTGGTGGTGGGTGGTGGGGTGATGTCAGCTCAGATGAGGCCTCCATCTGGGAGGGAGCAGCCTGTCCTCTAACACCCTGAGTGAATCAGTCCAAGTCGATACCTTCTTGAGCCTCTGTGTCATCATGTGGAATGGAAGCATGACCATCTGGTGGTGCTGCTTTCACGGTGAGGTAGTGAGGTTCAAGGGAGACAAGGAATGTGGCTGAGCATTCTTGTGACTCTGAGAGGGAGAGCAAGATGACCAGAACATCTTCACTGCTAGTGTGCAACACTGAGGCCTCTGTACTCCCAGTGAGGGCTTTCAGGTCTTTGTCCTCATATCAGAGATAAATAAACAGGCTCAAGGAGGCCAGTCCATTTGCCAAGGTTGGGAAGTGGACATCAGGCCTGTGATGGCATCAGATTTCTACCTGTCCGCTTGGTCCAAGTGTTCAAGACCCCAGGGACAATAGGTGAAGGGAGGAGGGCCTCACTGACCTAGTCTTCAACCCTCGTAGGAGGAGATCTCCAAGTTTTGTCACCCTGGAGATGAACCCAAAAAGAGTCCAGAAGAAGGAGCAGCAGCAGGAGAGGGTGAATGTTATCTGAGGCTGGGTGGGTCTAGGAAGGGTGGACTCAAATTCAGTAGGGGGGGGCCTCCTGAAGTCCATTCTTCTGGACCACTAAGCCTGGAGAGCCTCCCTTCAATGTCTCCTACTCTGGAACCGTTAGGGCCCAGATCTGTGAGAATCCTGGAGGACTAGTTGCAGCCAGTCAGAGCAAGAGTCTAGAAGAGCTGACTATGGGTGGTTTGGGTAGGGAAGGGGAGGAAACCTGGTGACTTAAGAAAAGCCAGTGCTGGGAGGTGACTGCAAAGGAGTTTGGGGTCCTTGGAGTCTGGAAGGGGAACTTAGGAGTGACAGCTAAGTTTCTGAGACTGTCCCAGGGGAAGGTTGTGTGGTTCTAGGAGTCTGAGACTGAGGAGTGTTCAGGGAGGGGTCTTGGGGTCACCTGAGAGCCTGTGCTCATCCCCACCCCACCCAATGCCACAGAGTGTTATCCAGGGTATTGTCTCATGCCTGGGGACATTCCTCACACAATTTTTGGTAGTGGACAATACCATACAGGAGTATCTGGAAGTAAGTGAGCCTGAGGTGGGTCAAGGGCAGGATGGGAAAGGGACCCTGAGGCATGGGAGGAGAAGCCATTTCCTGAGCCCTGGGCTCTCACCAGTAGGCACACTACATCTCCTGAGAGCCTCACAGCTTCCCTGGGAACTGGGGTGCCATGGCATTCTTAAAGACAACTAAAAGGAGGCTGGTCCAAGGGGCCATCTCTCCATTGTCATCAGAGGCTGGGACTGAATGTTCTCTCTGTCTTCACTCCCAGTCTGCACACCTGGTGCCCAGAGTCTGCCTGGTTCCATCCCTGGTCCGGACCGCCCTGTTCATGTTGAATCCTGCATTGTGACATGGGCTTAAGGGGGATGGGCATGGAAATAGATGGGAGCCCTTTTATGATGGATAAACTCCATCAATGGTCAATTTTGACAAAAGGAGGAAGGTGAGCAGCTGTGGCCATCACTGTGAGGGTGGGGCTGGGGTGGGGTATGTGATGGAAAACCAATCCTCCTGGGCAGGGCACCCCCAGGCTGCGTGCAATTTCCTCTTAGAGTGACAGGGAGAGTTTGAGGAGAAAAGACAGGGCTGAAGCCTCCCTCTGGAGAGTGCAGCTTATACTTGCAATTAAGGACCACTTCATGGAGGGTCAGCTGTGTGAATTCAGCCCTGAGGGCAGGTAGAGCCTGGAAGGGAGTGGAGGAGTGGGGGGACCCACAGGAACAAAACAAGCCACTGGCACCCATCCCATCCAGCAAGACCACCCAGGCCTCAGCAGAGCCTCTTCCTTCCCTCTGGCTCCAGGAATACCAGATGGCTGCTTAGCTCCAGCAGCTCCAGGCAGGCTGCTACTATGACTCACTTGTGCCCAATGAGCAATTTGGGGCCTGGTTTGGGGCCATGGAGCAGCTCAGTGAGAAATGACAGGTGAGTCCAGGACTGGATCGGGCCATGGTAGTTGTGGGATTGCCCCTGAGGATCCTGGGTCAGCATAGGACCTGTTGCCTGAAGAGAGCTTGGGCACCCAAATACCAACTGCTGTGCAGACACTGGGAGGGAGACCTAAGGTGTGACTCCTGGGACCCTAAAGCCACCACACTGTCCTGTAGCTACCACCAGTCTTGTGAGCTGGAACCCCATCCCAGTCAGCCAGTAAGAGCTTCAAGGACAAACACCACCTGGAAGGCATCAAGCCTTGGAGTGAAAAGTGAGTTCTGCATAGGGAAATGTGGGCTGGCTCAGGGCTCAGGGAACCTTCAGGCTAAGCATGGGCTTGGAGAGGCTGACAGTTTAGCCCTAGAATCCCAGCTCCACTCCCAACCAAGCTTGTGACTGGGGTGAGTCACCCCATCTCTGGGTCTGTTTCCTCTTCTGTGAAAATGGGTGATGCTGCATTATGTCTAGGGCAGCCAAAGCCCACTGGCTACTATTGATAGACTGAGAACTAAGCAGGTGCAGCGGTAGAAGGACAGAAGTTTGGTTGCAACCTGGGGGAAGTCCCCAAGGTAAGCTGACCCAGCCAGCCAGCCACAAGGTCCCGGACGCTGAGTCCAGTGGTAGCATCACCACCCACTCCAGTGTGCAGTTCCAATGTGGCCCTGACTTCAGCAGTGGGGATGCAGCTGACTCACACATGGCCAGCTCTTCAAGCTCTAAGGTGAAAATCCACCTGGAACACATCCCAGAGTCACAAGATGACCAGGAAATGAAGGTGACTGCCCATATCTTCTCATGTTTGCCCTCACCCTCATCCTCCCTCTCCTGTGCCTGCTTGGCCTTCTCTGGGTCCACAAAGTGGTCAAGAATTATTGACTCCTACAGAACTTCTAGTGCCTCCTAGAGGTTCTAGAGCAGCCCTGGGGTGCCCTGAGGCTCCAGGCCATCTGCTGATCTTGCTGTCACCCACAGTTGGAGCAGTCAATCTCTGCATCTTCACAGAACTCCTCTATTATCACATCAGCATCCAGAGGAAAGTCCTCTTCCTCCTCCTCCACCAAATCCAGGGCCAGTGGGTTCAGCCACAAACACCACAACTCTCAGCCATGTTATAAATGACATGTGACTGACTATTGCATTGTCCATGTCAGCCTGGATGAGGAAAATGACCCCCAGTACAAGAGCTTCATGGTGAGCAGGGCATGTAGCTGTCCTTTGGTGCTCCTCACTGGTTCGGACAGTAGACACATAAGGAATGACATGTTCCTTCCCTGTCATCCTGGAGCAGACTTCCTAGTGGGTGAGGAAGGACAGATAGCCACCTCCAGAGGCAGGAAAAGTGTGAGCTCGATGGTGGTCAGGGCTCAGGATGGTGGACATAGGGACTGAGGCTGGCTTGCTGAGTGAGGAAGGCCTGGGAAGGGCTCTCTTAGGCAGCCCCAGTAGGAGGAGGAGGGCATAGCCGGCCAAGCCCAGGGGTCGTGTGCTTGTCTGGCCAGAGGGATAGCCTGGAAGCCAGGGTGAAGGAGCAGGTGTCAAGGGGAAGAGTTGAGGTCAGAGAGGTGTTGGGAGCTGGGTCACATCAGGCCCTGTGAGCTGCTGGATGGAGCTTGACTTTTTCACAGAGGGAGATGGAAGCCATTGGAGCGTAAGAGAAGAACAGTGACAGCAGGTGACCTTTGGCCCAAAGTGGAGATTGGGCTGGTGCATGGAGACACCTGCCATTGAAGGGCTGATGCCATGATCCAGAAGTGAGGACAGGATCTGTCCAGGATAGTGGCTGTCAAGGCACGAGCAGGAACCAGATCCTGGGTGGGATGTGCAGATGGAGCCACCCCAACCCCCACTGCACAAAGGCTGGCTGAGCCATCATGTTAAACACCCACCCAGGGATGCACTTCTCTTATGACCAGGAGCTGGTGTGGTTTTACTAAGCTGCCACTTGTCTGACTCTTGACCTGAGCCCTGCCTGTAGCCAGGTCCTTGTAGTCAAGGAAACTGTGGTCTGGACCTTGCTGACCACAGCTGCATCCTGGAGCCCAGGGCAGTCCTGGTGTACCATAGGTTGTCAGCCAGCCCCTCTTCCTCTCTAACATCTGGGCTTGGACTAGATGTCCTGTGCTTTGCCCTGGGGTTTCACTACTATCTGGAGGTGTCCTGGAGGGACAGGGTTGGGCAGGAGCACTCCCTGAGGTCAAATCATCTCCTGTGATTTGGAAGCAGGAGGTGACAGAGGCCCAGATTTCACTCCTCAGTCCCCATTCTCTGCTGCATGGTCACCCTTTGTCCCCAGGGTCCTAGGAGTCTATAGCACTTGTGCAGGCTGAGGACCCAGGGGACAGTTTTCAGCTTACAGGGCAGGGGTTTGGAGTCACACTGGGAAACAACCTCAAGACAGAGGTGGAGGTTCTTCTAGGAAATGGTGTAAGGAATGATTGGAAAGACCCGCTCATTCCATTGAGGTCTCCCCAGGGGAACAAGGGAAGACAGTGAGGCCCATATAGACCCAGCCCTGACCAGAGGTGACATAGGGTCTCTGGCAGCTGCACTCTGGGGGAGCCAGCTCCAGGACCCATGCCCTGAGGCCTGTTCCTTGATCCACCACAGGTGATCAACCAAGAAAGGATTCCAGCTGGGATATGCAAGGCCCTGGAAGAACACAACCTGGATGGTGACAAGCCAGAGGACTACAAGTTGGTGCAAATCATTTCAGAGGATTGAAGTAAGTTTGGGGGTGAGTTGGAGAGGGTGATAGTGGAGGAGGTAGACTGAGCACCATGTCCCCAGCCTGAAGGTCTGAAGCCCCCTAGCCCCATTGTACCTGAGAACAGGGTGGGTAGGCACCCTGTCCACAAACCATGCTGCCCAGGGCAGCCCACAGTGCCCACAGCATCTTCTCCCTACCTGCTCCTTCTCCCTTGTGTACCCTTCCCTGGACGTGACTCAGGCATTCACGCTAAAAACATTGAGGTACACAGAGAAAAGGATTTTCACCTTGGACCATGAGCAAGATGACCAAGCAGAGGGGCACAACTTGAAGGGCATCCTCTGGAAAGGAGGGAGTGACTGCCCCTCCCAAAGCACCATGACTAGTGGACCCAAGCACCAAACATGCTACAGGCCATGACTTTATGATGGTGAAAACTAGACAAAATCTCCTTGATCCACTTAGGAGGCCCTAGGGAGCTGACTCAGTATTCTAGAAAGTGGGAAAGGGAAAGAATCCAGAAGAACAACACAGGCCCAGAGCTAGATATCCTGGGCTCTGAGACCTTAGATCAGTTTCTTAAGCACCTGGGCCTTTTTCTCACTCCCCGAAGAGGTGAGAAAGTTAACCAACATATGTGCACATGGTATGTATGTGCACAATAAAGTCAACTGGAGTCTTGTCAAGGAGCTGATCCCCTCTCCCAGCATTAGCCCAGGCCAATTAAAATGACTCCCACCATTCCTAGAAGTTGGTCCTAAATCCTCTCTTGTCTTTCAAATGGGAAATGGGAGCTGTGAGGTGTGAAATAGGGCAGAAGGACCTATCTTAGAGAAAAGGAGGACTGAGGACTAGAGAGGTTCAGAAAGGAGATGAGTAGCCATACCACTGAGGCCAGAGCAGGAATTACAGCCCAGTGTTTCTTTCTAGCTGGCTCTAGGCCAGGAAGAGGAGGAAAATAGCATCAATGTGTAAATACTTGCTGGGTGTCAGGTACTGCATGGTCATGGAGGACTTCAGGAACCCTGCTTGGGAGGCCTGGGCCAGGGCTGTCCTTCGCTGGACCCCAGTAGACTTGTCCTGGATAGGCCTGGATTTGGGTACCATGTACTGGGTTCTAAAAATACACTTTCAGCTCTGAGATCCTGAGTAGTGAAGGGGGTAGGGGTGGAGTGAGGGAATAGATGACCTTTGGCAGCTCCATGCTGATGTTGACAGCTATGAATCAGAGTCACTTTTAAAACAAGGGTTCTTCATTGTTAGCTTTGCCTCTGCAGAATCTTTCCTTTAGGCAGGCATCATTCAGAGGGCACCTTTTTGGTCCTGGAGTTGGGTTTGGGGAATTCAGGTCCCTGGCTGAGGCCTACTCTCATGGGGGCAGAAAGGGTTGGGGTAGTCTGTGGTCCCTCGGAACACAGCTGACCACCCCTCTGTCCCACTTCCCAGTGCTGCAGATCCCAGACAGCATGAATGTGTACTATGCTATGCGTCCCTCTCCCAAGTATCATTTTTTTTTTTTTATTATGGGTAAAAATCAAAATTCTCACAATACATACAAACATTTGCAAAATGATATATAAATATATATGCATATATGTGTATTTGCTTACAAAAATGTTATATATATATATATATATATATACATATATATACATATATTTTAAGAGGTGCTTAGATTACCCAAAATATTACACGGAACCCACTGGGATTCCCATGTTGCCCACCTCCCACACCTCCATTTAATTCTTGTGAAGCATAACACACCCATGGATGCCAACGTCAAGAAAAGATATATCTCAGCCCTTCTGAGGAAGAAGCTGAATAGACCCAAATTCCAAAATGGGAAAGTCTAACTGGCCCCTCATGCCTACCAGCCTCAGGTCCCCCTTCCCAGGTCTGCCTGGCCAAGCAGTTTTGCTGACCCCAACCACACTGGGCCAGGCCAGGCAGGCACCTCTCTTCCCACCTGCCAGTCTGGGTCACCCACAGACTCCACTTAAACCCCTCAACATCTCCTGCTACCCTGCATGGCTCGCCCTTTGAAAGGCTGTCCTGGGCTCCTGTGACTAGTCACTCACTTAGGGGTCCACCGAGGATCTCACCTGGAGCCTTTGGATAACATCTGTGACATTCCAGGTTTCCCAGCACAGCCCCACCCACGCTACCTGTTTTCAGGAATGAGGGAGTTTCTGCTTACTCCCACCCCTGTCTCCCTACTCCTCAGAAGTGAATGGAAAGACCCTCTTCACCAAACTCACTCTTCACTGGATGAGTGAGAAGGGGCCCAGCTGTGTCCCAGTTTTCTCAAATCTCATGTCACTGCAAGGGCCACACCCTACTGTCTCTGTGGCTTTATGAGACTATGCAAAATGTGATTAGTCAGAAGGAGGATTTGGGTGAGATTGGAAAACATTGAATTTATGAAGAAACAACAAAATATATATATATATATATATACACATACATACATATTGAGGAGGGACAATATTTTTCTCTTGTAAATAGTAAATCTTAGATGTGAATATTTTATTATTAAAGTCTTGTTTCAACTACAGCCTCAGAGTTGAAGTTTGGTTTTTTCATTTACTGTGTTAATTGAAATGAGTTGAAGCCTCTCACACTGCTCATTCAAATAAGAAATCATACAGAGTTATCAGTTTATTTTAGAAGGGAGAAGTGACAAAAGACAGCCACCCTTCCCTGGCTTACTGAAGCCAACACAGAAATCCCCTTTCATAGAGCAAATGTGCAGTTCAGTATCAATACACCTAGGAGCAGAGACCACCCATGGGGTCCATCAGGATTCAGATGTTGAAGGTACTTCCATTTGCAAGGACAATTTCTTGATCCCAGACAGGGCAGTGGCTGCCTTTCTACCACTTTGGAGGAAGGACAGTTTCTGCTTCATAGGTGAAGTTTTGTGCACCAAATAGGAATTTGTGGTTTTCAAGGGCAAAGTCTAGATTTATATCAGCACTAGTTACAGAAAAAATTAGAACATAGCTTCCAATGTGGAAAGGAAAAGGACAGAGGAAGATTATTAGCACATTGTTCATGGGTAGCAGTACTTTGCATCCTCAGTCCTCCTTTGACCCCATGATCAAATCTTTACCTGAGATTTCATGCTTTGGGATCCTTATCCCTGACACTGAATTCCTTTTCCTTATGAGGGGCCTGGGAGGATTGAGATGCAGCTTTTCAGGTTCCAGCTGGGCCTGGTTTCATAAACACTACTGCTCCCCATGAACTTGTGCTTCCCATTGCCCTGCCATTCCTTGTGCAATTTCTTAACCCAGAAAATCCCTGGTAGGCCTTGGCCTCTGTGCTGGGTACCTGGTGGTCTCTTCTCACTGGCTGAGCCTGAGGCATCACCCATGGGCTCTGAATTCCAAGACAAGAATACTTATTCCTTGTAAGCAGAGACCCCATATACACTTTTCTGTGGGTCATGGTGAAGTCTTGGGCCGTGTAGTTTGAAGTCCACCATCTCAGGGATCTCCAGTTTACACTCTCACTTGTGTTGCTACTGATTTTCCTCAAGAGGAGTTTGGCTCTGAGCCCTTAGAGCTTGCAGCCCCCTGAGATGATTGCATCCATTGTCCAAAATTTGTGCTTTGCTTTTGTCATTGGGGTGTGGACAATTCCTGTGGAGAGGGGTTGAATGATAAGGCCTGATGGGGGAAGGGAATGCCACCTGGACTGATGACTTCAGTCTTGCACAGACACACCTCACCACAAATTAAATTACTGAATGGCTTCCTGTCCAGGTGGTGACAGGCCCTATCCTGAACTATGTGTGTGCCCGCCCCTGGCGTCCCCATGTTCAGGAGCTAAAGGTTTAACCCCTGGCTCAACACAGAGCCCCAGGACCCTGCACCAGCCTCCTGACTGTCCTAGCTGTGGGCTGTGGGGCCACTTCAGGCTGGTTTATCAGGGAAGTAAAACACTATAATCTTACATTTTAATTAGGAAATACATGTCTGAGCTAATCCATTTTCTTTGTAAATAGCATAGAGTTTCTAGCTCTCTTGATTGAAGAGACCTATAAGTAAAGAAAATCTGGTTCAACATCCACCACTGATGCCCACATTGTGGTCTCTAAATTCTATTTTCTATGAAAAGAAAAGAGGGCACCTAGGAGGCATGTGTGAGTCCAGGTCTTGGCCAGGAAATGTGTGAGAGGAATCTGACAATCATGGTGTACTGGAGAGCATGGAAGGTACCAAGCCCTTGGTTGGAGTCAAACCATGACAGGAGCCAACTGGAAGGACTTCTGGCCAAATCTGGGACAAGTTTGGTATCATAATAGCCAAAACCTACCAGCAACTCAAATGCCCATCAAATGATGAAGGGGCAAAGAAAATATGGCCTTACCATACAATAAGGTATTATCAGTTATAAGACTTAATGAAGTACAGATATATGCTAGAAGGTGAGGGACCTGAAGAACATGCTAAGTGAAAGAAGTCAGATATTAGAGGCCACTTGTAGGATTCTGTTTATATGAAGGATCTGCACTAGGCAAATCCAGACACACAGAAGAGAGATTAGTGGTTGCTGGGGGCTGGGTTGAGGGTGGTTGGGGGAAAGTGACTGCTATTGGGTCCATGATTTCTTTTGGAATTGAAAATATTCTGGGATTAGATAGTGGTTATGGTTTTCTAGCCTTAGGAATATACTAAAAAGCACTGACTATGGCACTTTAAAAGGCTGAAGTTATGGCATGTTAATTATAGCTCAATAAAAAAAAATGTTAAGATGATACTGGAAGTCCATAATATTATTTTACTTGAATGCGGCCTGGACAGCTTGTGAAATAGACAAACACCTGCACATTCACTGATGGTTTTAAGGAATCCTCAGGGCCTTTCACAGCCTGGAGGAATTAGGGGGAAGCAGTCAGGTGACTTGCTGTGTCCTTGGCTCTGGCCTTTCCCCTTGACCAAATTCATCCTACCCCCCACCCCACTCCTGGCAGTGGCTGCTCATATATTTTGTGTGGAGCTCAGAGAGAATCCTCTCATTACCCTGAGCTTCTATGCAAGCTGTTTGAAGTTGTGAGTTTGCCACAGGTAAGAAAATGTCTTTGTGGGAACTTGTAAAACAACAGGGTGGTGACAGTGCTAAAGCACTATTGTACTGGTTGGTAAACTGCCATGGCCTTGAGTCCCCTGAGTGCTACCCTAGACTCCTTGACCTTTTATTTGGAGTCCCAGGACTGCCCCATTATCTGTTACCTAAAGGGTTGATGCTTCACGGCAGGGGTCCTCAGGACCCCGACCAAGACTGGTTTTCTTTCTCTTGACCAAATTGCTAGCTTAGTTCCTCAGGTGCCCCTCCCCACTCCCACCCCCATCCTGACTACCCCAAAACTAATCTTGTAGCTCTGGGACTGCAGAGAAAAGCCACCCAGAATATAGGAAAACAATGGAAAAAAGATACTCTCAGACACTAACATTTCAAAATTTCACATTTGCCCCTAATCTTCCCCTCCCAGCTCCCCCTCACTCAAGCCTTTTGGCTGCCCTGGGGCTGCAAAGCCCCTAACCAGGCAGTTCCTTCTCTGCCTTTTCTTCTCCTCCAGCCTTCCAGAACTCCAGGTGGCTGCATAGCTGCCAAAGAAAACCTTCCACACTGAGGTGTCCTCATGGCAGCAGCCTTGGCAAATCCCTCTCCCCAGGCACAACCACCCCCTCCATTCTTCCTGGGATTTCTGCTCACCTACCTCCAGCCCTTCCAGAGCATGCTGGCCTGTTGCTTCATCAGAGTTTTTTCTTTCTCTCCCCTACCAGGATAGCAATGAGTAAAGTCATCCTTCCCATTGCAAATTGTCTGGTGCAAGTTTTATTTTGACAGCCCCCTTCTCCACCTCTAGGGCCTGTGTCTATGCTGCTTGGTTAGGATTAAGTATGCTGATTATCACCCAAATACAAGAAAGTTTGCACACACACACTCATATAGGACAAGTGGGAATGGACTGAGAATGGAGTCAGGCTTCCAAAAACCTCATTTTAAAGATTCCCCAGACCTCTCAAGAATACATTTTGCAATTGCTATCTAATTTTCAAATTAATGTAAACCTTTTCTTTCATTTGACCTTATGAACTCTGTGAATAAATATTTGGATAGCACTTCACTTTTACAAATTGCTTTTATTAAGCTGTTTCCACAGACCCCACTTTTTCCTAAGAAAGACTAAAGTCTATATTTTCTTTCCCATTTTCCATGTGAAGAAACATGAGGCCCAGGGAGAGGAAGAGACAGGTCAGAGTCACTAGCAGAGGAGGAGAGGAGCTACTTCAGGTTTCTAAGCTATAAACTTCACTTTCTTTCTACGACCATAGAAATAGAAGGGTGTGTCTCCCAGACAAGTGTGGCTAAATGAATCCTAATTTAATGAAGATGATTTCCTTCCTTACCATCCATTCTTCTACCCCACATTAAAAGAAGCAAAGCCACTTCAGATTATCATGAAGCCCAGAAGAATGAATGAACCTGGTGGCCACATCAGGAAGTCACCATTGATCAGAATTAACAGGTGCTGGCATCAGAGAACTAATTGGAACCAGGCAGAACCACCGATACAACCCCTTGGCTGACAGGGAAAAAGCATGACCACATGGCCTTAGAGCTCCCTCTGCTGGCTAAAGCAGATCAGCCTTTCCCTGTTCATTGGGAGCTGCCAAGGCCTCCTGGCGTTGATGGGCAGTTTTTTGTAGAAGGACCTCAGGAGAAGGGCCCTGTGTGCCCAAGAGGGAGGGAATTTAACTTAGGAGAGGAGCTTTTCATGAGCACCTGGAAGAAAAAGCAGCTGTATATGTGTTGGAGGTGGAGTCAGTGGTCTATGGGGTGAGGTCAGCTATGGATGCCCTGAGATTTTCAAGAGGTGTGGGAAGAAATAATGACCACTTCCACTGTAAAAACATCTAAATGTAATGTTTTTAATCACATAAAGGAAGGACATGTCAAATGGCCATGGCCTGCAAGCTGAAGTGATGAGGGAGCTGGAACTAGGAGTAAGCTGAGAAAGCCAGTCAACTCAGAGAGCAGAGCTGAGGCCCAGAGAGAAAAGGCACAGAGACAGGGAGGAGAAGGTTGGGACTTGGAGTGGGGAGAGAGGAGGTGAGCTGGTGTCCATGGGAGATGGAGAAAGAGAGCAGCCAGGTATCAGTCCCCTCACCCCACTGTCATCCACTCTATACTTACCCCATGGCTAAGGGAATGAGTTTGCCTGAACCTCTGCTTCTTTCAACCCAATTATTGAACAACACAGAACCTGGCCAAGAGCAGGTGCCCAGGGACTTTTAGAATCCATGCTTATATGTGCATGGGTTTTCCAGGTGATCTTATCTGTAAGTGTCTGGAAAGCCATTGCTGATAAGACCATGGTGGCTTCTGAGGTTCAGGAGTAATGATCCAAGGGATGCCTGCATCCTGGAGGTACCCAGGGTCTCTGCAACAGCCCTAGTGCCATGTCTGAATTTGGATGTAAGAGGTGTGAGCTTGTGACACAGAAGAACAGGCACTCCTGGCTCTCCACTTCCTGAGATTTAGTCAGTTCTTTGAAATGTCATCAGGCTTGTCCTCATCCACTATATGTCTGCCCTTGTCTGGATCCCTGGAAAACAGTGAGGCTGATGGCACTGAGATGGGCTTTTTATGTGGTGAGTGTCTTTCCTAACATGATCCTTGAACAACCAGAATCACTGAATATCAGTGCTAGAAGGTTTGCCTTGCCCTCTGTCCATTAGTGGTAAGGAATGCCCCCAGCACACCCTATGGAGCACACCTCACATGTCACCTCTTCTTAGGAGTGTTCTTTGGCATTCTCCAAGGAGAATGAATAATTTCCTCCTTGATGTTGCCATAGAACTTGTCAGGCCCATTCACATGAGTGTACTTATGACCTTGAATCAGAGACAGTTGCTTTCCTATTGTCCCTACTTCATGTTGAATTCCAAGGGGCAGTCATGCTTTACCCATTCAAATCTCTCTTAGCATTTCTGTGCACCAGTAACCAACTGGGCTCTAGGAGTCAGAGCTGAGTGGGACTGGATCCTGTCCTTATGGAGCTCAGAAGCCATTTGGGGAGAGATGCTGATGGATAAGTGCAGGAAGAGCTCTGAGTGGGGCCTTAGCTTCATGACGGGGGAAGGACCAGGACTTGGGAGCCATCCTGCATCCATGCAGAGGACCCAGCATGGAGTGGGAGCTCAGTTAGCCCTGGCTGAGTGCAATTGAGGAGGCATGGTGACAGTGGTAGCTCTAGTTCTCATTTAGGGAAACTGAGACCCAAGTTAGTGGCAGGGATGGGACTAGAAGCCAGTGTTCCAGACCTTCTGTCTTTTGACTGCTTGATCATGATTGATATCATTAAGTGAAATTATGGCTAAACAACTCATTCATTATTCCTTCATTTTTTAAATTCCTTCCAGGGGCCTACCATGTTACAGCCTGGAGATGGGGAGCAAAACCAGAGAGGACAATTTCTCCATGGAGCTGGCAGCTTAGAGAGGGCCAGGCAAACCCTGCAGAATTTAATGCAAAATATCACATTACAGATACCAATAACTGATGCTTATTGAGAGTTTAGGATATGTCAGGCACTAGCTTGAGTGCTTGTATGTATTAACTTCTTTTATCCTCAACACAACTTGGGAGCTAAAATGTATTACCCTCTTTCAATATAAATAGAAAAATTGATGTAAAGAGAGGTAAAGGAACTTGGCCAAGGACACACCATTAGAAAGTGGTGGTGTGGGGTTTGAACACTGAGTCCAAGTTTTCTAAATTTATAAAAGCAGGATGGCAAGGGCTAGCAGCAGGACTAGTTTATAGTCATTGCTCAGTAATGATGTTGCAATTTCAATGCCCTGTGATAGCTGAAGTGGGTGGAGTCTTACCTCTACAGGCTGGGCCCTTTCATGGGTTTCACAAGGGATTTTAAATAGTTAGGCATTGAGCCAGTGTAGCTAGTGGGTGACCACTTGTTTTGCATAAAGAGGTCCTGGGTTCAGTCACCAGCACCTTCAGAAAAAAAGAAAAAGAAAAAAAGAAAAAAATGTGGTAAATGATGGGACCTCTACATGAAAGGAAAAGTCCAGACCTCCCAGCCCGGTGTCTGGACCCTCCTAACCAAGCCCTCAGGTCCTGCACCCCCACGCCAGATGGCTCTCACCCCTCAAACCTGCCCTGGGTCAACCCATTCCCATAACTTTCCTCTTGTAGCTCTCCACCTGGAATGCATTCCCACCCATTCCAGCTTCCTTCTGCCAGGTAGCTATTCCTGTGAGCTGCCTCATCAGTGAGAACCTGTGTGTCATCTTGGTGCCCACACCCAGGCCAGTCTGACCATTGGCCATGGGGACAGATGGCTCTATTTGTGCCTGCTTGTTGTCCCAGATTGGTGACATGATCACAGATTTACTTTTCTCCCACCAGTTGTGAGACTTTGAAAGGAACAGCATTGAGGACCTTTTTGATGGAAAACCAAGCTTACTTTCAGGGGAAAATCTGGCCTGACAGTTAAGATCTCTGGTATTGCAATTTTCCAGCCTTCCTCATTGACAGAAAGGTCTGACTTGTAGCCAGTTAAGTGTCCCTTAACATTTAATGCCTCAAGGTTGTCTTCCCACCATGGAGAGTGCAAAACATTTCTTGAGATTTTTTATTTTATTTCCCGGAAGGGTGTGAAATCATCCTGACACTGCACCAGGAAATCTGTCTCCCAAGTGCCCAATGCTGCCTGATACCTGAAACCCCAGTGCTCATGTCCCTCACAAGGCAGGGAGAGCTGCTCTTGAGCCTGGTCCTCCTCTCAAGGCAGATGGCCTGACATGGTAGTGGAGCAGTTGTTAGGGGCCAGATTCAGATCTCCAAGCTCATTAGCAAAGCCCAGGAAAACTCTTGGGATCCGTGGCTTTCTGTGGACTTTCTGATCATGAAGAGCCTGGGATCATTGATGTGGTTCTGCAGCAGAAGCCACCTTATCCTGTACCTCACTGAGACACAGTGTCTTAGGAAGAATTGGTGCAGAGAGACTGGGGTCATGCAGTGAGCCACAGCCCATCAAAGAGGCTGTAGGCAGAGCTGCCTGGAAAGTCTGTGATATGACAGGAAGCCCTAGACAGGGAAGTCTGCTGGACTGGAGGGCTGTGAGATTGTCCCACAGAGCAGGGCATTTGCAGTGTTTGGGGATAGTGATTAAGATAGTCCAGATTGGTGAGGTACCCATACACTGACAACAGGATACTGGGTGGGCTTCCAGGAGAAGAAGGTGACTACTCATGGGGTGGGGGCTGGGACTGGACATTCTGGAGCCCTGAGGATGATCAAGGTGATGCCCTGGAGAGCTTGTGCTGAGCTCCACTAGGAGGGCACCTGGCATGGGGCCTGGGATGGCAGCTGGGGCTCAGGCAAATGGGGAAGGAGGACTCAGCCAGAAGAAGAAAGGAGCAGCCCAGTCAGCAGGACAAGGACACAAGACCTGGAAGGTCCCATAGACAGGCTGCCTGGGAGCTCAGTCTCCTGAGCTCATGGGGAGAAGGGCTCTCCAGCACAGTGACAGGGGAGCAGGAGAACATGGATGGTATACCTGGGCCATCTCAGGATTCCCAGGCAGGTCTTAAGGGATTCATGTCCTGCTGTTCAACCTCTGTGTAGCATCAAATGTGAAAAATTATCAGCTGATTGATTTAGGTACCAGTATGTGATGTCCTGTTTCAGCTTCCTCTCTCTGTGGCCTGTTGTCAGGATGTGACAAAAGCTGATGAGCACAGGATAGGTGTGATAATGGTCTATAGAGAATAAACCAATCCATGCACCAAACTGAGAAATCCAGAGGGAATGTCAGTCCAGGCTGTACCTTCCCAGTGTTGCCCAGGTTTTGTTTCTTATGACATGATTGCAGAGTCAGATGTTGCTACATGGGACCCTTGTGTTTGCTGAAATACATAAAAAAATAAGGTATAAAGAGCTGCAAAGACCAAAATACACAAAGAACCCTTAAAACTGAATTTTAAGAAAAGAACACAGTTAGAAAACAGGCCAAAGAACCAAACAGACACTTCAACAAAGAAGGTATGTAGATGGTAAATATATAAGAAAAGATGTTTAGCATCAAATAAAATTAAGGAATTGCAAATTAAAATTGTTTGATTCCACTATGCTTTGGCAGGAAGGGCTAAATTCCAAAATGCCAACAACAAATGCTGACAAGGATGTGGCACAAGAGGAGCTCTCATTCATTGCTGGTGGGGATGCAAAATGGTACAGTCACTTTGGAACACAGTTTGGCAGTTTCTTACAAAGCTGAATACAGGCTTACCATAGGACCTAGCCATCACACTCCTTAATATTTGCAAAAAGAATTAGAAAAATATGTCCACACAAAAACCTGCACAGGAATGTTTATAGCAGCTTTATTCATAATTGCCAAAAATTGGAAGTGACCAAGATGCCCAATCATAGCTGATTATATAAAGAAAATGTACAGCCATTTATTGGAATGCATACAATGGAACATAGTAAGAAGAAATGAGGTATCAACCCACAAAAGCATGGAGGAAACTTCAAGGTCTACTGCTAAATGTAAGTAGGCATTCTGCAAAGGCTCAATACTGTGTGGTTCCAACTATATGACACTGGAAAAAGCAAAATTATAGAGATATTAAAAAGATCAGTGGTTCCCAATGTTTTTGGGGGGGCTAGAGGGGTGGGATGAATAGGTGGAGCACACTGCATTATTAGGGGAGCAAAACTATTCTGTAGGTCATGGATTGTTGGCTACATGGCAACATACATTTGTCAAAGCCTGTATAACTGTACATGCAAAGAGTGAATCCTAATATGAACTATGGGCTTTAGGTACAAAAATTATATCAATATTGGTTCATTACCTGCAAGATAATAATAGGAGAAACTGTATGTGTAAAGGTGATATAGAGGAACTCTACTTTCTATGAATTTTTTCTGTAAAGCTGGAAAATGCTTTTTTAAAATTTTATTCCATTTTTTAAAAATTTATTGAAGTATATCACTCATTGATAAACATACATAAACAATATGTGTATAGTAATAGTTGTGAACTTATAAAACAAACATACATAACATCATACAGGGCTCTCATACCTCACCCTACCACCAATACCTTGCATTGTTGTGAAACATTTTTAACCAATGATTAAGGAGCATCCTCAAAATATTATTACTATCCAAAATATTTCCCCCAACACACCCTATTATTATAATAATTATTATTTTTATATCATTTATAAATGAACATACATAAACAATAAGTATATAGTAAAAGTTGTGAACTTATAAAGCAAACATACATAGCATCACACAGGGATCCCATATATCAACCCATCACCAACACCTTGCATTGTTGTAAGACATTTGTTTAAAATTATGAAAGAATATTGTCAAAATCCTACTACTAATTATAGTCCCCTTCCTACATTAGGTGTATATTTCCCCCAACCCACCTTATTGTCATTTTCTAAATATATCTTTATGACAGAAGTTGTAAACTTACAAAACAATCATGCACATGTGCAGAATTCCCAAACAACACCCCTCTATCAACACACCACACAGTGGTGGAATAGTTGTTACAAATTATGAGATAATATCAGATTATTACTAGGTCCATAATGTAAATTTGTACATAGTGTACACTTTTTCCATACTCCCCATTATCAGTACAGTACATCTTTGGCATAGATGCATGAATATTACGGTATTGCTGTTAACCACAGTCCATAGGTCACTTCATTTGTATTTTCCCCATGCTTCTCCACATTCACACCACTCTGCAATAGTGAGATACATCTGCTCTAGCTCACCAAGGACACTCTTCATATGTACCATCAACCACAATTCTCATCCACCTCTGGGTTAACTTTGTTATTCAGTACCTACACAATTGACCAGCATTCTGTCAATTGGCATTTACAGCCCTAGACTAACATTTTCAGTCACATTTCCATTTATAAACCAGCTGTTACTCACTATAATATGTTACCATCAACTCTGTACATTTCCACACTTTTACAGTAAAGCTAACTAAATCTTCTATATATATTAAACATCAGTAGTCTATCTCAGTCTTCCTCCTATCTCCTTTAAGAATCCATGACTTACCACCAGGTCTTGAAGATATCTTCCTACATTTTCTTCCAGAAGCTTTATGGTGCTTGCTTTTATGTTCAGGTTTTTGATCCATTTTGAGTTAATTTTTGTATAAAGTGTGAGATAGGGGTCCTCTTTCCTTCTTTTGGCTATGGATATCCAGTTCTCTCAGCACCAAATGTTGAATGGACTCTTCTGCCTGAGCTGGGTGGGTTTGACAGGCTAGTCAAAAGTCACTTGACCATAGATGTGATGGTCTGTTTTTGAAACACCAATTCAGTTCCATTGGCCTATGTGTCTGTCTTTATTCCAGTACCATTCTGTTTTTAACCACTGTAGTAAGGTAATATGATTTAAAGTCCAGAAATGAGAGCCCTTCAACTTTGCTTTTCCTTTTTAAGGTGTTTCTGGCTAATCAGGACCACTTACTCTTCCAAATAAATTTGATAGTAGTGTTTTCCACTTATTCAAAAAATGCTGGTAGAATTCTTATGAGAATTGCATTGAATCTGTATATAAATTTGAGTTGAATTGACATATTAATGATATTTAGTCTTCCAATCCATGAATATGGAATGTTCTTCCAATTATTTATGCCTTTTTAAAATTTCTTTTAACAATGAGTTGGAGTTTTCTGAATAAAAGTGCTTTACATTGTTGGTTAAGTTTATTCCTGAATATTTGGGTTTTATCTGTCATATTTTATTTTCACCACTCTTTTGCCACTTTTAGTTACTTTTATTGATATAATCCTCATTTCTAGACTCTCTTACAGGCCTCTTTCTCCTGTCTTTTCTTTTCAGGCTGTAGCACACCCATTATTTCCTGCAAAGCTGGTCTCTTAGTTACAAACTCTCTCAGTTTCTGTTTATCTGTGAATATTCTAAACTCATCCTCAATTTTGAAAAACAATCTTGCTGGATATAAGTTTCTTGGCTGGAAGTTTTTCTCTTGCACTGTCTTAAATATATCATACCACTGTCTTCTTGTCTCCATGGTATCTGATGAGAAATCAACACTTAATCTTATTGGGTATCCCTTATATGTTATGCATTGCTTTTTTCTTTCTGTTCTTATTATTCTCTCTTTGTCTTTGGCATTTGGCATTCTGATTAGTATATGTCTCAGAGTTGGTCTATTTTGATTTATTCAGATGGGAGTATATTGTGCTTCTTGGACATGGATAACTATGTCCTTCAATAGGGTTGGGAAACTTTCTACCATTATTTCTTCAAATATTCCTTCTGCCCCCTTTCCCTTCTCTTCTCCTTCTGGGACACCCATGACACATATGTTTGCATATCTCTTGTTGTTGTTTAATTTCTTGAGAACCTGTTAAATTTTTTTCCATTGTATTCTTCATTTGTTCTATTTCATGTTTGCTTTTAGAGGCAATTTCTTCAAGCTCACTAATCCTTTCTTCTGCCTCTTCAAATCTGCTATTATATAATTCAAGTATATTTTTAATTTCATTTATTGTGCCTTTCATTCCCATAGGTCTGCTATTTTTCTATGTATGCTTTCAAATTCTTCTTTGTGCTCATCCAATGTCTTCTTAATATCCTTAATTTCTTTAGCCATTTCATTGAATTTATTAAAGAGACTTGTTTGAATATCTATGATTAGTTGTCTTAATTCCTTTATGTCATCTGGAGGCTTATCTTGTTCCTTTATCTATGCCATATCTTCCTGTTTCTTGGTGTGGATTGTAATTTTTTGTTGGTGTCTTGGCATCTGGCTACTAGAGCATTTATTCTTTGTGAAATTTCTCTCTTTAGTTTAGGGCTTTCTTGCCTTTTCTCCCTTGCTGATTGTGTAGTAAGAGCCAAGGATGTAGTTGGTGCTGTAAGCTATGGAGGCTCAAGCTGCCCTCATTACCCCAGGGGCCAATGAAGCTTCTCCCAACTTTCTCCTTTTCCAGACTTAGGGACAAAGCCACAGCCATGTGTAATAATCCAAGTCATGAAGGCCTAGACTGTAGTTGCCCAGAGAGACTGATTAGGATTCATGCCCCTTTCTCCCCAGCCTGGGGCTGGGATGGAGCTGTAAGTGTGGGAAACAATCTATGCTGTAAAGGCCCAAAATGACTGCATTTGCCCCAGTAGATTTCTGAATACTCATTTTGTGCCAGCCAAATATATCTGCAGTTACTCAGACAGGCTGTCACAGAGCCTGCCAATTTCATCCCTGCTAGAGGAGGAACTGAATATTAGACTAAGGTTGGGCTGATCTGGGTGAAAGAAGCTGGTCCCTACCAGCACTGTGATTTTCAGTCAGCCCAGTTTCCTCTCATGCTAGGTGCAGAGGTAAAATGGCAGCTACTGGCCTCTTTAGGACTTGGACAGGTTTAAACATTAACTGTTCTTAGGGTTATACTTTAGCCAGCCAAATTTACTAATCAGTGGCTGAAATCGGTGGCCAATCATCTCTTCCTCCCCTGTTTTTGGGAAATGGAGGTTCCAATTCCAGCCACAGAATAGCTCCTGAGGTGGCTTGTATCACCAAAGTAGGATGTACACCAGCCTCCAAGGTGTGGCCTGTATTTTCCCAGAGAGGCTGGAGCAGGTCCCCCAGCTTCCTCCCTGCCAGAGGTGGGGCTGGGGCTTATGCTAAAGCTGCAATCTGATCTGGAAGGAAAGAAGCTGGTCCCTAATAGCACTGGGATTTTCAGTCTGCCCAGCTTCTCCTAGTGCCAGTGATGGAGTTTAAATCATGGCTCCTGGCGTCTTTCTTGGACAGGTTCAAACTTTAGCTGTTCTTAGGATTATACTTTAGCCCACTGAATTTACTAATCTGTAGCTGAAGTTGGTGCCCAATCATCTCTTCCTCCCCCATTTTTGGGAAGTGGAGCTTCCAATTCTGGCCACAGAATAGCTACTGAGGAAGCTTATGCCACCAGTGGAGGATGGGCACCAGCCTCTGAGGTGTGGAGAACTCTACATACAAATCTTCTCTGCAGATGGGCAGTCTCCTCCTTCCATTCTTTCAAGAATGTTGCAGGATACTCTTCTGGTCTCCTGGAGCCCCCAAACAAGTGCTTTAGATAGCTCTGTGTGATTGCTAACTGCCCTGTAACACAAGCTGACTCTAGGAGCTCCTTACTCTGCCACCATCTTGTTGGTTGTCTAAAAAAAAAGGCATTATTTTTAAAATGAGGAAGAAAGATTCTTAGAAATATATTCCTACCAATTCATTTTATGAGAACCTGGAGCTCATAGGGGCTGGAAGTTTATCCACAGAAGGTGCTCTGTCCAAAAACTGAATGAATGAGTGAATGGACAAGGGTTAGAAAGAGAGAAATTAACCTTTGATGAATGGATCATTTTCTAAACTAAATGAGTTTTTCACCAACAGAAATAGTAATTCAGGATATGTTCATTGTGAACATTTCCAAGGAGTGTTTTCATACATTTATTCTGTTTAGATAGTATTAGACTGCCTCTTACTGCCCTCTACTTATATCTGAATGTCTGTTAAATGTGCTACAGAATATTCTGAACAGTAGCCTTGATCACCCACCTGACAATTAGGCTGCAATTGTTTTTCTGAATTAGTTTATAGCCTCTCTTTGGAGGTAAGTTCTAAGAATAAGTGGAGAATGTGAATTCAGAGTCCCTTCTCCTGGTCCCCCCAGGCAGCTCCACAAAGTTTGTGGGTCTATCTCTCCCCAGAGGGTGAAGCCAGTTGTGACTGGTCTATTACTCCTGTCTGCTCCCTCATAGGCTTTCTGCATGATGGTCCTGTCGAGGAGTGCAATCAGCAACATGCCCAGGATGCAACTGATGAACAGCCTTGAAAGGCATATGCCCAAGCCCAACAGCATATGTTTTTTTAAATGAAGCCCTTTATTTATTAATTATGTTTTTTAGAATTATTGCTATTGGATTTATTTTTTATACATTTTTTTAATTTTTAAAAAGATAGATTGCATAAATATTACATAGAATATATAGAGGATTCCCATATGCCCCACTCTTCACACCTCCCACATTTCCCCATATTGACAACATTTTTCATTAGCATGGTGCATTCATTGCAATTGATAAACACATTTTGGAGCATAGCCAGTAAGCATGGATTATAGTTTACATTGTACATTACACTCTCTCCCACTCAACTCTGTAGGTTATGGTAGGATACAAAAGGGCCTGTACCTGTCATTCTAATTCCATTCAGGACAGTTCCCAAGTCCCAAAAATGCCCCCACATTTCACCTGTTTTTCTCTCTCTCTATCTGCAAGTTAAATCATGTGTTTAAAGTCACAAGTCAGCAGGGAGCCTCATCTTTCCAAGGTCAGAGCCCATGCTCTTTCCCAGATTCCTTGTCCCTCTAGCAGCCCTGACTTTGTGGCCAGAGGAGCAAGCCAGAAGAGTCCCATGGGATCCTGATAGCCACAAGGCAGGAAGATATAAGGGAGAGGGCCAGAGAGTAAGACCTGGACATTTCACCCTGGAAGAGAGGATTGGATACTGGGGCAAGGGAAAGGTGCTGGGGATATCATAGAAAGTATCAGTTGGAAGGTTTTTCTATGCACATTCATTAAGACAACTGTGAAATAGTCATGACCCTTTATCTGCAATTTCTATTCCAGCAGCTAATCTGAAGTTAGGAATGTGAATATGTTGGTATGAAATAAATAATATAAATTATTTGATTAATATATTTTAAACTTATGACACTACAAAATGATAATATTTTTGATACTTTGAATTCAATGCAATATATTATTATAACTAATTTTACAAATATCTTTTCACTTTTTAAAATAGTAGCTCCATGAAAATTTCAAAGGTATGTGTAGAATTCATTAAATTTCTCTTTTGTAGCACTGGAATAGGGTGTGCTATCATGAACACACACAAGTACTTGTATTATGCATTAAAAATTTCTGGAAGGAAACACAAGCAATGATTAACACCAGTTAACTCTGGGACAAAAGATTGCAATCTGAGTGGAAGGAAGAGTCACTTTACACTAAATATTTCTTTGCATGTTTACAAAAGGAAAGAGCTTATTTATACATTGGAGTAATGCTAAGGGAAATTTCAAAGGTGGCACAGGGCTAGTGCTTCCCTCTAGCCCCATAAATCCTGGAAAGAAGGCAGAGCAGGGGTCATCACACTTGGGACAGGTAATGAAACTGAGGTTCAGACAAGGGAAGTAAGTGGATCTGGTCCCAGGTCAGGGGTGTGAGAATGGAGACACGTGCAGTCTTCCTCACTCCCCATTCCTTCTCCTCCCTGTGACCCCCACCCATATCTCTGCAACCTGCCATGCAGAGCATTAGACTGTGGTTTTCCTCTGCTTCACTTAGGGCAGGGAGGAGCAGCAGCTTCCCCCCTGCCCATCGGTCCCAGGGAGAAGAAAGAAGAGAGAGGGGTGAGGCAGGACAACAATGGAAAGCTGGGGACCCTTCCTGCCAGGAACGACTGCTCTTGGATGCCATCTACAAGAGATGTATGCTTTGGGCAAGCAGAGTGTGAAGGTAAAAGGGCAGGATGCTCCAGAGAGGTTAGAATTGGCATTTGGCTTCCTGTAAATGTGTGTGTGTATGTATGTGTACTTTGTTAGAAAGAGAGAGAGAGAGAAATGCATTAGATCCTTAAAATTCAACTGGTGTTTACATGCAAGTGCTCCCTGAACATGTAGGGCCATCCCCTCTTCTCACACTGCTGTCCTTGAGGTTGATGCTTCTGTGTCCTTGAGCCAGTCCCCTTAATATACCCAGTCCCCTTGATGGACCCAGTCCCATTGACACTTAAAGGGAAAAGACTGTAAGCTATCCCCCGAAGATCAGAACAAGAGAGCAATGTCTGTTCTTGCTAATTTTATTCAGTTTTGTTCTGGAGGTCCTAGTCATGGTAATTAAGCAAGAAAGTGAAGGGGGGAAAGATATATGGGTTGCAAAGGAAGAAGTAAAACTATCTTTATTGACTTATGATATGATCTATATGTAGAATATCCCAGAGGATCACCTAAAAAACTATTATATTTAATGAACAAATTCAGCAAGTTTGTAGAATATAGTATCAATATATAAAAATCAGCTTTATTTTGTACACTAGCAATGAACAATCTGAAAATGAAAGTAAGAAATATAATTCCATGTACAAGAGCATAAAAATGAATAAAATACTTAGGAATAAATTTAACAAAAGAAATGTAAGACTTGTATACTGAAAAGAATAAAATATTGTTGAACAAAGTAAAGAAACCATAAATAAATGGAAAAACAGCCAATGCTCATGGATTAGTAGACTTAATACTGTTACAATGACAATGTGCCCCCAATTGACCTACAGATTCAATGCAACCCACTATCAAAACCACAGCTTGTTATTTTTTGGCAGAAATTGACAAACTAACCTTAAAATTTATCTGGAAATTCATGGGACTCAGAATAGCCAAACAATCTTGAAAAAGAAGAACAAAGTAGAAAGACTCACTTGTCCCAATTTCAAAAATTAATCAATGCTACAGTAATAAGGAGAGTGTGGTGTGAGCATAAACATAGACATATAGTTCAATGGAATAGAATTGAGAGTCCAGAAATAAACTTTCACATTTACAGTTAATTCATCTTCCATAAGGCTTCCAAGCCAATTCAATATAGGAAAAAGTGTCTTTCAACACTGGTGCTGGTACAGCTAGATAATCACATGCAAAGGAATGAAGTTGGACTGCTTCCTAACACCACACACAAAATTAACTTAAAATAGATATAGTCCTAAATGAAAGAGTTAAAATTATAAAATTCTTAGGTGAAAATATGGAAGAAAATCCTTATGACCTTGGGTTTGACAATTGTATCTTATATATGACACCAAAAACATAAGTGACAAAAGAAAATAATAGTTAATTGAACATCATAAAAGTTTAAAACTTTGTTGCTTCAAATAAGGGACAATAACAAGAAAGTGAAAAGGCACCCCAGAGTACGAGAAAATATTTGAAGCTCATATCTGATAAAGGACTTGGATATAAAATATACATAAAATTCATATATTCAATAATAAAAGATAAATTAAACCCAATTAAAAATGGTCAAGAATCAGAATATATATTCCTACAAAGAAGATATACAAGTGTTAAATAAAAACATAAAAAAGATGTTAGCCAAAAGGGAATCAAAACATCAATGAAATATCAATCCTACTAGGATAGGTATAATTTTTTTTTTAAAAAAGAAGTTTCTCATATGAATATTTATGCAAAACCTCTCAACAAAATACTGGCAAATCAAGGAATTAAAAAAAAAAGCAATTAAAGAAATTAAAACAGAAATACTTGTAAAACATATCAACAGCACATTAAAAGAATTATACACCATGACCAAGTAGGTTTTATCATAAGTATGCAATGGTGGTCCAATATAAGAAAATCAATTAATGTAGTATACCACATTTATAAAAATGATTGATGAAGAAAAGGCAATTGACAGAAAACCAACATAATTTCTTGATCAATACACTTAGAAAAATAGGAATAAAACTTGTTTTAGTTTGTTAGGCTGTCTAAAGCAGATGTTATAAAATGGGTTGACTTTTTCTTTTTTTAGATGGTACTGGGGATTGAACCCGGGACCTTGTACATGTGAAATGCACACTTAACAACTGCGCTACACCTGCTCTACAAAATGGGCTGATTTTTAACAATGTGACTTTATTTCCTTACAGTTTGAGGCCATGAGAATGTCCCAATCAAGACATCATCAATGTGATTCTTTCTTCCTCGAGACTGGCTGAAAGCAAACCTTGAGTCCTCTGCCACATGGTGAGTCAAATAGCAGCAACCATTGATCTCCCCTTTCTCTTCTGAGTTTTATTCTTTCAGCTTATTTCTTATATGACTTTTATCCTCATCTGAATTTCATTCTTTTATTAAGGATTCCAGCAACAAGATTAATAAACCCCCTGAATGAGGTGGGCCAGATATTAAAATGCTACTCAGCAAAAATCCCACTTACAATGAGTTCACAACCACAGAGGGGCATTTATTTTAGGGAAATGATTTTCTGTGGTACATGCAATTTCAAATCATCACAGAAGGAAAATTCCTCAACATATAAAGGGCATATATGAAAAACTCACAGTTTACATCATACACAATGGTGAAAGGATGAAAGCCTTCCCTCTAAGATCAAGAACAAAAAAAGATGTCCACTGCCACCATTGTTGTTCAGTATTATACTAGAAATTCTATCTAGAGCAGTTAGGCAAGAAAAAGAAATAAAAGACATCTAATTTGGAAAAGAAGAAATAAAATTTTCACTATTTGCAAATGACATGATCCTATATATAGAAAATCCAGAAAGATCTATATCATGGTTGCTAGAGCTAATAAATGAATTCATCAAAGTGGCAGAGTACAATATCAAGTTGGAAGCAACCCAAGTGTCCTTCAATGGATGAATGGATAAACAAAATGTGGCATATACATACAATGGAATGAAGTATTGACATATGCGACAACATGGATGAATCTCAAAGACTTTATGTTGACTGAAGTAAGCCAGTCAATATTGGACAAATACTGCATCATCTCACTGATATGATCTAAGTTTCTTGTGCAGACTCATAGAGGTAGAGCCTGGAAGATAGGTTACCAGGAGGTAGAAAGGGAGGAGAGAGTGGTGAGTCAAGGCTCTATCTTGGCAGGTTCTATGGTAAGGTTGATAGGAGAGGTTTGGCAGTGGATGGGGATGATGATGGTGCAACAATGTGATTGGGGTTGATGATGCTGGAGTGTTGAGTGTGAGCAGGGCTGGGACATGGGATAGGCTATCCATAGAGTTGTAGGGAGGGTTGGAGAAAGGAACAGGTGAACTATGTGTAGGTTGAGGTCTGTGGTTGAGAAAACAATTGTGGGGGTGTTCTTTTGGTACCTATGGCAGGGGAGGGTCAAAAGTGCAGGGTGTCAATAGTGGGGGATGTGTGGGGAAAGGTGCCCCTGTGATATGACTTCATTGAATATGAATGGGTTCATGTGATCATGGGGTGTTATCTCAGTGTGTGGAGACCCATAAAATAAACAAGAAAATATTAAATTCCTACCCTGGGGAGTTCTGCTATATTCTCCAAAAGAGTGGCAAGGATCTCTAGAGTACATAGTCAGTGCCTAATAAAATAAAACAGACCAATACTCCAAGCCCTTTTTATTAATACTTGTGCTTATGAACCTTATTCTTGTAAAATTAAAACTTAACCTAATAATATCTATTGCCTAAGAGTTACTGCTGGGAAACCTCCTTTTTACACAAATGTGGCCTCTGTCTAAGCCAAACTCATCACATTAACTCATTACCTTGCTCGCTGCATGGGACATGATTTCTGGGGATGAGCCTCCCTGGCACTGAGGAATTATTAGCAAGTGTCAACCAGTGATGCATTTGGAAAAGACCTTGACCAAAAGGGAGAAACATTAAATGCAAAGGAGTTTTTATGTCTAAGAGGTTTCAAAGTGAGTCGGATGTTTTTTCAGAATTTACCTTATGCACTCCTCAGGCAGATTTCACTAACTGCCACAGTAAACAAATCCTCAAATACAGCTGCTCCTGAGGGCTTTAGAGACATCTGAGCACTATATGCAAGCCAGACCACCCTAGGAAATCAGCACCCACTGAGGAACATTAACTTAGGATATATGATAACCTATTTCCCCACAGAGTTAGGCTCATTTATAATTTCCCGACACATGATTTTTCTGTACCTTTTATTTCAACCTATAATTAGCCCTATACCCATTAAATATATGTTCTAGAGACTTATATCTTCAATCTGTTCATATTCTGGTTGAACCTGAGTCTCAGCGTAGTTGCAGCCATCACCTACTCTCCAGTATATTGAACTTACCAAGGACAACACACACAAATAAGGTGGTAGACAAACCCCATTCCAAAATTAAAGGGTATCTACAACTGCAAGCAAAACAGTTGTTTCCATCTAACCCGTAAGATCTATGTCCCCTCTCAGTGTGAATCAGAGCAGGCATTGCCATCCCCAAATCCTCAAGAATGAGGAATGAACAAGCATAAGGAGGGAATGTGACCATGGACCATAGTAGACTTATTATTATTTTAGTAATGGAAGAGCTTGTAACACTGATATAAAGATAATTGTTACCAGAGGTGTTTTTTTTTTTTTTTTCTTTAGGTGGGGGGGGGGGGAGGGAAGAATAGGTGGAACTGAAGGCTCTTTTATTTTTTTTTTTATTTTTTTTTCCACCTCATTGTTATAATTTCTTGCATTGCAAGAATCACCATATGTGAGCAAGAGAATACCATCAAGTCCACTCTAGTCCATAGTTCTTCCCCCAATCCAGAGGCGATTGGGATGGTGATGTCCACTCCAACTCCAAGTAAGAGAGGGCTTATATCCCATGGATATGGTGGGTGGGATGATCCTGCCTGCAGATGCAGGCCCTCTCCATTCCCTGGGATGGCCATTGCCCATCGTTGTCTCCTCACCAGGTGACTTGGATGAGTCCATTGAGCTGTAGGGTAGGAGTTGCAGCTCCACCTAGATTGAAGGCTCTTTTAGTGCATGGGAATTGCTCTGCACAATATTGCAGTGATGGACACAGGTCATTATACACTTTGTCAAAACATATAAAATTATATGGTGCAAAATATAAACCATAATGTACACTATAGACCATGGTTAGAAGCAAAGCTTCAATATTTTTTCATCGATAGTAAAATATATACCAAGCTCATGTAAGATGTTATTAAAAGGGGAAATGTGAGAGGCAGAGGGAATGGGGTAAATGAGAATCCCCTATTTTTGATGTAACTTTTCTATAATTTAAAACTTTAATAATAAAGTTTAAAAAATAGAAAAAACCACGACATGTCATTTCATATCAACTATAGACTATTATTTAAAAAATGAAAGTTACATGGGTTGGAGAGGATATGGGGAAATAGGATCACTCATTTTTTACTGGTGGAAATATAAAATGTTGCAGCTGCTGTGGAAATTTGGCAGTTCCTCACAGAGCTTACTATACAAGTGCCATAAGACCCAGCAATCCTGCTACTGGGTAGATACCCAGAAGTATGGAAAGCAGAGTCTGCAACAGATATTTGCACACTAATGGTCATAGCAGTATTATTCACAATTGCCAAATATGGAAGCAACTGAAATGTCCATCAACAGATGAATTGATAAAATGTGATATACACATAAAATGGAATCATTTCATTAAAGAGAAATGAAGTCATGATGCATTTGACAATATGGATGAATCTTGTGTACATTTTGTTGAGTGAAATGAGCCAGGCACAAAAGGACAAATACTGCATGATCTTTCTGACATGAGCTAATTATAATAAGCAACCAAATAAGCAAAATTTGTTTAATATAAGTTACCAGGTGCTACATTAGGGTTAGAGAATGAGGAGGATTTGGTGCGTAATTTGTACAGGATTTGTATATAGGTTGATTGCAATGGTTTGGAAATGGATGATGGTGTTGTAGCAAATTATTGTGAGTGTAATTAAGAGCACTGAATTACATTTGTACATGTGATTAAAAGGGGAAATGTTAGGTCATATATGTTATGAGACTAAAATGTAAAGGTAAAACATAAGACTAAGACTGAGCAACACAGTGAACCTTATTGTAGATGATGGACTACAGTTCATAGTACAAGTATAAGAATATTCTCTCATGCATATAACAGATATATAGCACTAATACAAGGTGTTAATAATAGGGTTGTATATGGGGAAAAGTACACCTAATGTAAACTATGGACTATAGTCAATAGTACTATTTTAATAATCTTTCATCAATTGTAACAAATAACTTTTTAGTTCTTTTTTTTTTTTTTTGACTTTTAAAACCACATTTAATTTATAATACAAAATCTGTTGCACTATTACAGAAGTAACCCTTTCATGCACAGATAAATTTAGCATCTACCATTATAGAAGAGTAAAAACTGTACTTTTGCCTTCCCCAAACCATTGGCAAATTTAAAGTAACTTTTATCTTTGTGCTCAGTTCTTTTATTTTTAAAGAAGTTTTAGATTACATGAATGTTATATAAAAAATATAGGGGATCCTCATATCCCCATTATCTCCCACTCCCACACTTTCCCACATTAACAACCTCTTTCATTAGTATTGTACATTTGTTACAATTGATGAACACATATTAAAGCATTGCTACTAACCATGGACTATAATTTACATTATAGTTTACATTTTGCCCTGTACTATTTTATAGGTTATAACAAAATGCATAATGACCTGAATCCATCATTTCAATGTCATGCAGGACAATTACAATATCCCCAAAATGCATCTATGTTATACCTATTATTCCCTCTCCCTCAGAACCTCTATGACTACTGCCTTTGCATCAATGATAAAAGTTCTTCCATTCCTAGAATAGAAATAAGTCAATAATAGAATAATAGTAAGTCTACTTTAGTCCATTGTTCATTCCCCAATCTTGAGGATTGGGGATGGTGATGTCCACTCTGTTTCTAATTGAGAGGGGACTTAGATCCCATGGGGCAAATGGATGGAACTACCTTGCTTGCAGTTGCAGACACTCTCTGTTCCTTTTGATGAGATTTGCCCATCATCATCTCATTGTTAGTTGTCCTAGGTGACTCCAATGACCTGGAGAGTACATGTTGCAACTCTGCTGAAATTCAAAGCTTAACTGACACATGAACAGACCAAAGATTTAATTCTCTGGGATATAAATTTAACAAGCATAGTGCTAATTGTGGTTAAAATAAAAGGGACAGAAGAGCCATATGTAGGGAAACTATAAATGTGTCTAACTCTTACACTGGACAGCATAAATTCCAGAGCAAGGCCCACTGACAGGGTGCTGAACTCCTGAGCTTGTCTGCCCTTTAAAGAGCAGACAATTATATATATTTTTTTAAAGGCTGTGGTAGTTTCAGTCTTTTGTGGATGCCAGAAAGTTATGTTCTTAAATTGGTCCATTCCTGTGGGGTAAGAACCCTTTGGTTGGATTGGATTGCTTCAGTGAGGTGTAACCCAGGATGGGTCTTAGTACTGCTACTGGAAATAGGAGGCTACAGTGACAAAGAAAAAAGCAGCAGAAACATAGAGAAACACCCAGAATCTCATATACAAAGCCGTAGGAGCCAGAAGATGAAATAAATGGAGCATAGATACTGAGAGGAGCCCCTGAAGCCAGAAAATGAAAACAATGAGGCCTGGAGGAGAGCTGAGAGATGGGCAGAAACCACCATGTGCCTGATCACCAAAGCTGCAGCTCAGGGAGAAATCATCTCTTGATGATGTCTTGATTTAGACACTTTTACATCCTTGGAACTGTAAGCTTACAAGTTAATAAATCCCCATTGTAAAAAACAATGCATTTGTGGTATATTGCCTTGGCAGCCTTTGGAAAACTAAAAGAAGTGCTATCCTCAATTGTAAAAATGTTCCACAGCAATTCAAGGTGTTGGTGGATGAATAATGTATGGGGGGTCCTGTATTTATGCATGATTGTTCTGTATATCCACAAATTCTCTAATAAAACAATTACAAAAAAAATACTTAAGAATTTTAAGTTGAATTTCAGGTTGTGGACAAACGTAGTCAAGACAGAATTAAATAATCCATTTTAAGGACTATATAAAAATTGTATTATCTTTGTTAGGAAATTAAATTTTAGCCTCATTAAATCTCTTTGATATAATAGATCATCACTAATATCTTATTGAAATCAGTACTATATGAGTTTAGTCACTTAAAAAATATATTTCATGCAGTGTTGCTAAACCTGCTTTATGTAGGTATTTCCAATATGTGACCACATCAGGCCTATGACTTCAAGATTCAACAGAATACCTAAGATTCTTATATTTAATATACAAGCCTATAACTATGAACCAGAAAACTGACTTAATTTATTACTCATGAAACTGTGACTTTCATTCCTGATATAAGTAAGCTTCCATCTGACTCACTATGTAGGTATATATGTAAATATTTCAAGTCTAACAGAAAAGCCAAAATGGGCAAATACTAAGAAAAGTCCTGAAGATTCAATTAGTGAAAAAGTCTTTTACATTATGGTGGGTAAAAATATTTACATTATGGTACGTAAAAAGGAAATTCAGTACTATATAACTACTTCTAAAGTATTATTTAAGAAAATTTAAACAATATTAAAATGATTTGTATTAATTAATTGTTATGTAAATTCCAACTGTGTTATATGTTGATTTTCCTTTAATGGTAATTCCCTCTGTTTTAACTTATGTACACAAAATTTCATGTATTTTCCAAGTATATGGCAAAAAAGTGTTTTAAAAGAAAAATTATGAATCGAGTCAACATAAAGAATTGGAAAACAGTGACAATAAATAACTCACTTTTGAATATTATATATTCTAACTTAAAGATAACAAAAGTTTCCTTTGTTAGTTTCTCAAAATCAAGGCCTTGATGCTGGTTTATCCAATTTTCCTATGCAGAGAGCATTTAAGAATTTCTGCTCATGAAAAAAACGCTATTACAATGCTGAGGAACTGTATTTTGATCAGACTTGTGGTTTGCAGATGACCTGACTCAGGTGCCAGCCTTTGTTTTGCCCCATCTTGGAAATTTCTCAGGGTTGGATGACTTCCAATGCTGTTTAACACAAAGCATTTAAATTCATATATAGCTACATTCACCAGCATTAGAGACAACAGACTGGCAACCATCAGATTGATATGATGGTTAATTTTACATATCAACTTGACTGTGTTATAGTGCCCAGTTTTTTTGTCATACAATGGCATAGATGTTCCTGTGAAGATATTTTATAAAGGGAGTAAAATCTACAATTGGTTGACTTTAAAGAAAGTAGATTACTCTGGATAATGTAGGTGTACCTTTTCCAGTTGGTTGGATACATTAAATGAACAAAAGTGAGGGTTCCAGGAGGATGGAATTCTGTCTCAAGAATACACCTGCCACTCTGTTCTGAGTTTGCAAACTAAGGAATTCATACTCAAGACATCAATATCACTATTACAGCGATTTCTATTCTCCTGCCTGCCCTTCAGATTCATAATTGCCACCCCCAAAATCTCATGAGCCAATGCCTCAAAACAAATCATAGATATAATAAATCCTATATATATATATATATATATACACACACACACACACAAACACCTACCTACATATACACACACACACAATCACACACATACATATGTTTTTGCTGCTATTTCTCTGGAGAATTCTGACTAGTACAGATTTTGATATCAGCAGAGGAACTTAAACTATAGGGTGATTTTCTTAAGTTGGTCCTGGGGCTTTTGAAATTGGGTCTTAACCTATTCAAATTAAAACAACTCTATCTCCAGTGGTAAAGAAAACTCTGGCAGTCCCTGATATGATGTATGAATAGAGCTATGCAAAATATCACTATTGGATACTCCTAATCAAAGACTTGTAAGAGGAAAGCTTTTGGTAACCAGGTATTTCATTTGTGTGAAATTCACAAGTACAGTGAGATTGGCTTGTGCTCCTAATGTGCTAGAAAATGTGGAGGAATAAAAAGGTGAATTCAGGACTTTAAATTCCCTGTTCCAGCAATACCAGCAGGAACATCTTAGAAGACCTCAGAACAAGAACCAGTGGTGGGAATTCTCAGCCATGGTCCTAGTGAGTTTGCTGCCTGTGACTATGCAAGCCACATATTTTTGTTGCCATTTTCCTCATACAGGCCATTATACATTTTGTCAGAACCTATAAAAGTACACAGTGCAAAAGGTAAACCATAGTGTAAACCATTGACTATGGTTAGTAGCAATGCTTTGATATTTTTTTATCAATTATAAAAAATGAACCAAACTCATGTAGGATGTTATTGGCTGGGGAGGATGTGGGGGGGGGGAGAGGGGTATATGGGAATCCCCTATATTTTCTTTTCTTAATTTTTATTTATTTAGTTAAAAAAACAACAGCATTAAATTACATAAATGCTACATCAAAAATAGAGGGGATTCCCATATAACCACCCCCTCCCCTCCCCAAATTTCCCCCATTAGTAACACCTTTAATTAGTGTGGTACACTTGTTACAATTGTTGAACATATATTGAAGAATTGCTACTAAACATGGAGTATAGTTTCTGTGTGACTTTTCTGTAACTTAAGCTTTTTGTAAAATAAAGTAAAATAAAATTAGACATTGTGGGAACATACAGAAGAAATTGTAAATATACATAAAATAAACAGATCTTATGGTGATGAGAGGCACAATGCCAAAAGTATATTTTAATTTTTTTGTTTGTATATTTTTTTATTTCTTTTATAATATTTTAATTTCATTATTATTAATTTTGTTGGCTTTGTTTTGGGGATGCTTTAGATCACAGAAAGGTTGTAATTGTGGCAAGGTAGGACTGCCAGTGTGGCGTATCGGTGGTGAGGGGGATGTGTGGGGAGGGGGCACCAGGGGCATGACTCTGTGGAATATGAGTTTGTTTTTATGGTCATAGGCTGTTGTCTCGGTGGGTGGAGATGCAAAGAAAAATCAGTGGAATATTGAATTCCCATCCTGGGGAGTCCAGATACATTCTCTAAAACAGTGGCATGAATATCTGCAGTATGTGCTCAATGCCTAGCAAATGAGGAAAGATCAATACATCAGGCCCTTGATGATGTTTGTACTTATGAACCTTGTACTCATGAAATTGAAACTTAGCCTAGTAATAAATATTGACTAAGAGTTACCTTCTGAAAATCTGCTTGGTGCTGAAATGTAGCCTCTCTCTAAGCCAAACTCAGGATATAAATTCACTACCTTCCCCTTGACGTGGGACATGACTCCCATGGATGAGTCTCTCTGGCATCAAGGAATTATTACCCAGCACCAACTAATTATGCATTTGAAAAAAGACCTAGAACAAAAGCTGGGTATATTAAATACAAATGAGTTTTTATGGCTAAGAGATTTCAAAGCATGTCAAGAGTTCATTCCAGTGCTTATGCTTATGCACATTTAATGAGAATTTCATTAATTGCCACAGTAAACAGTGCCTCAATCAGTGGTGCTCCTGAGGGCTCTAGAGACATCTAGACACTTTAGGCAGGGCAGACAACCCCAGGAAATTGGCACCCCATTGGTGCCAATTGTTATATCTGATAACCTATGTCCTCAATGTATCAGAAATAGATTCATTTATAGTTTTCTTACACATTATTCTTCTGCCCAATTTATATGAATGTATGATTAGCATTATAGTCATTAAATATATTTTCCAGAGACTTCCAGCTCTTCATATGCTGGCTGGGCCCTGAATCTCAGCAGAGTTGCAGCCAACACTTACTCTCAAGTTCATCAGACTCACCCAGGACAACCAACAAAAGGACGATGATGGATAAAGACCATATCAAAGAACAGAGAGCATATACATCTTCAAGCAAAACAGTTCCATCCATCTGCCCCATGTGATCTAAGTCCCCTCTCGGTGGGAAACATAGTGGGCATCATCATCCCAAAGTCCTCAACATCAAGGAATGAACATACATACGGAGGGAGGGAATGCAAGTATGGACCAAAGTAGGCTTATTATTCTAGTAATGGAAGAACCTGTAACATTGATATAAAGACAATAAACAGTGGTCACCAGAGTTTCTGAGGGGAGGGAGAGAGAAGAAAAGATGTAACATGAGGCATTTTGGGGACATTGGAATTGTTCTGCATGATATTGCAATGACAGCTACAAGCCATTATACAATTTGTCAAAATGTATAATTCCACTTTACACCACACCATAAAATTGCGAGGTACAAAGTGTAAGCCATAATGTAAACTATAGACCATGGTTAGTAGCAGTGCTTCAATAAGTTTTCATCAATTGTAACAAATGTACTATACTAATGAAAGGATTTGTTAATGGAGGAAATTGTGGGAGGAGGAGGGAGTGGAATATGGGAATACCCTAAATTTTTTTATTTAACATTTATGTAATCTAGAGCTCTTTTAAAAATAAGAAAAAAATGTGGGAATTAAAAGTTACTACTATGTAATTAGAAAGGGATATTTGATAAAATCTACTTTGTCTGTAATTTGATACTAAATGCATACTCTTAGTATATATTGCAAAAATCCTTCCCATCATCTGATAATTTACCCTGAAATAGATTTAGTTTTAAAAATATTGATTGTTCTAAGAAATTTTCAACATGCTTCTTTCTAGTCACATATTTTGCTTAAACATATTCTTAATCATTTTCTGATTATTTACTCTAAGCAGTAGTTTCCAAGCAATGTAAAATAAATAACAAATTATCTGCATGCTACATAGAGGTAAAATGTAACAAAAATTTCAAAAGTATGTTGCTGACATATAATAAAAAAATGACAGAAATTTGAGAAACAAATTATTTGCAGATATAGATACAAACAATCGCTTTAGGTAGACAATATTTCTTATATATTATGCAAGTTTTAGTAGACTAAAATTGATATATGTAGGAGCTGTATTGTAAAATTGATCCATGGAATTAATTGTCAACTATTCATCATGGTTGCTATACTTAATATGAACTATTTACTCTACAAATAATAACTTGTAATTCTAGATATAAACAAATCATCTCACCACTTATAAGTGTAAATTGAATAAAATATCGTCTTAGAAAAGATTGATAAACCTATTAAACAATTTTAATTGTATGCTATTCAAATAGATACATCTAATATAGAGATATAGAATATTTAATAATATAAAAGGAAATGTAATTATATAACAAATACTAACCAAATAAATCTAATAAGACAATTAGGTTTCTTGACAAAATAAACTTCATTAATAAAATATGAATTTCATTAAGATAGATATTATTATTTTATAAAAATTTATTTTGCTGGTTAATACAAAAAAATAAACTTGTTACTCCACCACAAGCTGATTTATGCTCAAAGAGATTTACTGACCCCCATACCTGAACTCAATGGACCTCTGATATTCAGAATATTAAGACAAGACATTTGTGCTGTTTTAAGTCACCAAGTGTATGATGATTTGTTACAGTAGCAATAGGAGATGAATACAACATGGAACATTAATGATATAACCAAGGCTAAGGCCATTTTCCAGGCAATTATCCCAGTGGTAAGAAATATTTTCAACTGTGTGAGCTGTCATGTGGAGCTCAGACTTTGGTAAATGCACCAATATCAGGACATTCTGTCCAATCTAAGTGCTCCCCTACACAGTCTAGGATCCAGAGTCCATTCAATAACCACATGATGTGGATTAACTTTTCTGGTTGCTTGATTTGGGTCGTTAGAAGGTTTTTTAGGGTAAATATTCCCTTTCTGTTGTAACCAAGCCTCTTTAAGGGCATTTGTATTAGTCAGCCAAAGGGGTGCTGATGCAAAGTACCAGAAATCAGTTGGTTTTTATAAAGGGTATATATTTGGGGTAGAAACTTACAGTTACTGGGCCATAAACCATAAGTTTCTTCCCTCACCAAATTCTGTTGCTATGTGTTGGAGCAAGGCAGCTGCCAATGTTTGCCAGGGTTCAGGCTTCTTGGGTTCCTCTCTTCCTGGGGCTCCATTTCTCTCCAGGCTTAGCTCCTCTGTTTCCTACACAAGGTCAGCTGTAGACTCTGAGGCTTTCTAGGCTTTGCCTATCTCCACAAGGCCAGCTGTGAACTCTCAGGCAAATGGCTTGTCTCTATCCCGGGGCCTTCTCTCCTTCCTCACCAGAACACCAACATCAAAACTGCTCCAACTCTGTCCTTTGCCATGTCTTTTATATTTGATTCCCCACCCACTAAGGGGTGGGGCTCAATGTCCTACTGACATGGCCCCGTCAATGCCCTAATCATAACTTAATCATGCCAAGATTAACAGACCAGTTTACAAGCATAACCCAATATCTATTTTTGGAATTCATAACTATATCAAACTGCCAAATTGCTACACTCCACCCTCTGAATTCCAAAAATACATGACAATATTAAAAAAAAAAAAAAAAACTTAAATCAGTAACAATGCAAGTACAAAATCATATCATAATCATTTTAAAGAAATATAGTTAGTCTTGAGGCAAAGTCCCTTCTAGCTGTAGACCTCTGAAACTTAGAATATCATTTATCTGCTTCCAATACACAAATGGATGGGCAAAGGATAAACATTTTCATTACCATAAGGAGAAATTGGGTGGTTAAACATGAGTCTTGGGTCCTCTAGAGTTCAGTAAACCTACAAGGCATTCTCCATTCGATTTCAAAGTCTGAGAGCCATTCTTAAGACTATGGTTTCTTCTCCTTGGGGCCACATGGGAACCCACCCTTTCCACAGGCTTTCCCAGTGGCCATTTTCTTGGTTCCACCCTCACCAAGCATCTGAGTGTTGACCAAGCTCCAGACCTCACATTCCAAGAGTGTTGAGATGATTGCCACACCTTACCCAATCTTTAGGTTAGAGTCTTAGCCCCCCTAGTACATTTAGGTGAAGACAACATTCCTCCTAACCTTTAACATACAGGCTCAATCCTCTCAGAACAATGAGTTGAGCACCTGGCCTTCCCTAATCCATGGGGGACAGGTCCACCCCTCTCAGATCTAGGGGGTGCTGACCTTAACCACCGTAATCCTTGAGGAATGTACTCCACCCTCCCTGCACCCTATGGCAGCAAAACTCTTCCTGAACATTGGGTGGGAACATCCACCCTCTTCAATTGCTGGGGCAAACTCATCCTCTCTGCACCCTTGGGAGGCAAAACTCTCCCAGAACATCAGATGGTAATATCCACCCTCTTCAACTGCTGGGGCAAACTCACCCTCTCTGTACACATGGGTGGGGCTCCTCTCTTGGCCCAAGGTGATGTCTTAATTCCAGATCTCATCTTCTATGGTTTCCTTCTTAAAGTTGTTTCTCCTTCAATCTGTCCTTTCCAAGTTCCTTTTAGTCCAAGCTGACAGTGGTTTTGTTCATATAGCACTCCCAAAAATGTTGTTGGTTTAGCATGCAAGAAGCAGGGGTCCAAGCCATCAGACAGTAAGACTTTCCACAAGTCTTTCTAAGATAACTGCTTCTTCAATCCTGATTTACAAGTTCCAAGTTTAGCTAAGTCTTCAAATGGGGCACTTTCATCAGAGAACTTGATTTCCTGAGGCTTGGAATTTCCAGAATCACTTTCTGTTTTCTTGGTGCTCAAGAGTTCAGTCCTCATCTAGGACTGAACTCATCTAGTATTTTGCTATAAGGTGCAAGGAGAAGCCAAGCCACATTCTCCGAGTTTACCTTGGAAAGTTCTTCAGCTAAATAGCCAGGTTCACCATTTTCAAATTCTGTCTTCCATATAACACCAGGAGTTAGTCTTGCTAAGTCTTCTGCAACTTTAACACATGGATCGCCTTTCCTCCAGTTTCTAATAATAGTTTCATCATTTACTTCCAAGGCATCATAAAAAGACTTTTTAGCATCCATATCACTATCAACAGTCTCTTCAAAGTACTGTAGGTCTTTTCTACCAAGCATCTCACAATTCCTCCAAAAAAATATCCCTTACCCATTTATAAAACCATTCCAACATTTTGGTAATTGCAAAAGCACTTCCCTACTCCTCAGTACCAAATTCTGTATTAGTCAGCCAAAGGGGTGCTGATGCAAAATACCAGAAATCGGTTGGTTTTTATAAAGGGTATATATTTGGAGTAGAAGCTTACAGTTACTGGACCATAAAGCATAAGTTTCTTCCCTCACCAAAGCCTGTTGCTACGTGTTGGAGCAAGGCAGCTGCCAATGTTTGCCAGGGTTCAGGCTTCTTGGGTTCTTCTTTTCCTGGGGCTCTGTTTCTCTCTGGGCTTAGCTCTTCTGTTTCCTCCACAACATCAGCTATAGACTCTGAGGCTCTCTAGGCCTTGCCTCTCTCCACAAGGCCAGCTGTGAACTCTCAGGTGAATGGCTCATCGTTATCCTAGGGCCTTCTCTCCTTCCTCACCATAACTCCAACATCAAAACTGCTCCAACTCTGTCCTCTGCCTTTTATATTTGATTCTTCACTCACCAAAGGCTGGAGCTCAATGCCCTACTTATGTGGCCCAGTCAATGCCCTAATCATTACTTAATCATGCCAGATTAACAGACCAGTTTACAAGCATAACCCAATATCTATTTTTGGAATTCATAACTATATCAAACTGCCAAACTGCTGTAGCATACTTGGATCTGATTCTCTTTTCAACATGAATATAATGATGTAGTCCTGGTAAGGTATAATACGTGGCTTTCCTTTGCAAGATTACTTCTTCAGGGATTTCTAGGAAGGAGAGAAGATCCTCATCATTCAGACCCAGAAAGAGTGCCTCATCCGACAAGAGGGATTTGCTGGAGGTTGAGATTTAGGGTATTTACAGTCCTCAGCATTCTCTCAGATATTTCCTTTCTGACTAATGCTCCAGCTCTTTCCCAGCCCATGCCCAAACTTTCACTAAGAGACTTGCTTAAGAAGTTAATTCAACTGGTAATTAGCATAGTTATGGCAGGGTCCACATTTTCAATATGAGACTTAATCTGATTGTCCCTAAATATTTTAACATTTTCAACACTATTAGGTGCAATCACTTCACTTAATAATCCCTGATTTCCTCATGTCCTCTATACTGACACTTAACTCTCCAAAGAATTTTCTCCAATCCAATGATTTAAATGTATTCAGACAACAGAATTGATATAAAAATACATTAAATCAAAGCATGTTTGTTCAATTAAATAATTAAATATGACCGTATTTATAAATATATAGGACTACATGAAAATACGTAGCATCCCATATTGGAAATAAGTCCTTTGAATGTGGCTTTTATTTGTGAATTTATTAGAAATTCCTAATTTTGTTTTTTAAAGTTGTTTAGTATACTAAAATCTTGATGAGAATCACCACCAAGTTTGTTAGGTTGTAGATCTCATAATCAGTCGATTTTCTTCTTATGAATAGGGATATTTGCAATAATTAATATTCTGTGAAGAACTCTCTAATTTTGACTTTTTTATTTTGCATGTTTCTTTTGAAAGTTCACAAATATTACTATACACTTATTGTTCGTGTATGTTCCTATGTGAATGATATACTTCAATAAAGTTAAAAAATGTTCTACAAAGCAACAACTAATCAAAACAAGATGGCACTGGCATAAGGATAGACATTGAATAGAGAACAATGGATTAGAATTGAGAGTTCAGAACTAAACATATACATGTATGCTCGTTTGATTTTGACATGATGAAAAGTCCATTCAATGGGGAAGGAATAATCTATTCAATAAGTGGTGCTTGTATAAATGAATATTCTCAGGAAAAATAATCTAATTGGACTCCTACATTATACTATGTAGAAAACTTAACTCAAAGTGGATTAAAAACTTCATTGTAAAACTCTAAAACTCTTGGAAAAAACATACAGGATAAATTTTTTTTTAGCATTTTTTTCTTTATTTTCAAGCAGCAAATTACATAAATGTTGCATCAGAAATATAGGGGATTCTCATATCCCACCCTATTCCCCTCGCCAACTTTCACCCATTAACATCTTTAATTAGCATGGTAAATTTGTTACAATTGATGAGCATATATTGAAGCATTGCTACTAACCACGGTCTATACTTTACATTATGGTTTACACTTTGCAATGCACAATTTTATACATTTTGACAAAATATATAATGACTTGTATCTGTCATTGAAATATCATACAGAACTATTTCAATGTCCCCAAAATGACCCGTTTTATATTTATTCTTCACTCTCCCTCCCTCTCAGAACCTATATTGACCACTGTTTTTATATCAATGTTAAAAGTTCTTCCACTACTAGAATAAAAATAAATCTAGTTTAGACCATAGTAGCATTCCCAACTTATTTTTATTGTTTATTCCTCAGTCTTGAGGATTTTAAGATGGTGATGCCCACTCTGTTTCCAAATGAGAAGGGGCTTATATCCTATGGGGCAGATGGATGGAACTGTCTAGCTTGCAGTTGTAGATACCTGTTTTTTTTTGGGGATGAGCATTGTCTATCATCATCCTTTTGTTAGTTGTCCTGGGTGAGTCTGATGAAATGGAAAGTAGGTGTTGGCTGCAACTCTGGTGAGATTCAGAGCTCAACCAGCATATGAACAGCCAAAAGATTTAAGTCTCTGATATATATATTTAACTATAGCCCTAATTATAGATTTAAATAAATGGGACAGAAGAGCTATGTGTAGGAAATTTATAAATGAGTCTCAAAGCTGTTCATTATTAAATCTTTACTACTCTAGATTTGGAAACGAGTTCTTAGATATTACACAAACACAAAAAACAAAATTTGAAAAATTAAATAAACTGGATTTCATAAAAATTACACTTTCTTTCTTCAAAGGACACAGTCAAGAAAGTATACAGACAATATTCAAGAATGGGATATTTGCATCTGGGTGGAAAATGGTAAGGTGGGTTCTTAGCTGAGCTGGACAATTTCTGCTCAGAAAATCAAAGCCCTTCGAGCATAAAGGAGGCAAGATGGCATTGGTTTAGGAGGGTACTCACTGACTGGCTCTCTGGGGACGGCTGATTGTGGACGGGGTCCTGCCCGAGGGTCTGTGCTGTGGGTCCACGGAGCAAGAAGCTTTGGTCATCTAGCAGCTGGCAGATCTACAGCATGGAGTGATCGGTGGAGATTCGTGAGTTTTGAGCCTGCCTGTGGTGGTTAACACAGATGGCTGAGCCCCACCTGCAGGGAAAACATCTGGTTTGAGCCATGAATCCTGTGCCTGCGGCTCCCGTTCTGGTGTGGGGGAGCATACTCTGGGGGAGGGAGGGCTCTGACAGAGGGTGGAGAAGGGTTTAACTTCTGTGGATTTGGCTGCCCGGACCCCCTCATAGCTTTGGGGAGCAGATAAGCCAGCTTGAAACAGTGCCAGGCTGAGGGGAGAGGCGAATCTGTTGAGGAAAACTGATTTACCCAGCAGCCGGCTGACACAGAGGCTTGGCCCCAAGGGGGCAGAGTCAGAAAATTTTATCACTCTGCACTGACAAGCATCAGAGCTTCAGCTCCCCTGGCGAGGCCAGGAAGTGAGAAGGGCGTGATTAGTTTCCATGAGCCTATTTAGGGTCCCCTCAGTGAAGGGGGTGATCTAGCAGAGGACTTCTTTTGGGTCCCTTATATTGTCAAAAAAAAAAAAAAAAAGAAGAAGACAGTCACTTTAAAAAATGAATTCCTGTTCTTAATTTACTTTAATACCAAAAATCTGCCTCAAAACCTACAGATAGAACCCTGAAGGGAAATTGATAAACACAAGCAGGCTGAGAGGATCCGCAAGAACCGTAGAAGGAACACTTCCTCCTTAGCTTTGTTTGACTGATTGTTGGTGTGGTTGTTTGGTTTTTCTCTGTATATTGGTTATCTCTTGCTTTTCTTTCCTCTTTCCTCCCCCCTTTCTGTTTTCCTCCATTTTTTTTTTCATTAGGTGCTGCTACCTTACCTCTTCTTTGCTGTGCTTCTTCTTCAGTGATTTCCCATTCTCTGCCTATATTGATATTGTATCCCAAGCTATCAATTATCCATCCTTAATCTCTCTGCCTTCTGCTTACTGTTGTGGGTCTTAGACACCACACTTTTTCATTAGCCCACAAGTTAAGGGTGTCAATTTCTATTCTATCTATTTTGTTTTCTTCTTTTTTAAAAAATAATATTAGCTTTTTCCTTTTATCCCTTTCTTTACTCTTTCTCTCCCTCCTCATCATTCTAGCCTTCTAAATCATTATATATATATTTCTCTATTTGGCTTCCCAGTCCATTATAAGTACTCCACTTTCTTTCCTACTACTTTACACTGCCTATACAAGTTAAATATTCATTTCAGTAAGTCCTATTTGGCCCCTTTTATAACTTTTATCAATATTACTATTATCCTTCTTCCTTTCTCACATCTTTCAATTCCTCTGGCACTAATTTTTTGCCTTCAAGGTAACATAGAAAGAACCAAGGAAACAAAATAAGAAGAAAAAGTATCAAAGAGAAAACTTAACACACACACAGAACCACCAGCTAAATAAAACTCTAGAGTAGAGAGAGAAGCTAATCAACTGAATAAACCCAGCAAAATAAAATGATGACTAGAGGGCAACAAAAAATTACAAACCACACTGAGAAACAGGAAGACATGGACCAGTACAATGAACAAACTAAAAACCAGGAATATATGCAGAACATCGAACAACTAATCAAAGATTCCCAAACAAATATCATGAACCAACTTAATGAAGTGAAGGAAGAGATTTAAGGATATAAAGAAGACACGGGGAGAACATACTGGAGAAATTGCAAACATACACAAAAAGATAATGGATATGATGGTAATCAGTGGCACAATCCAAGAGATCAAAAAGATGCTGGATTCACATAACAGAAGATTTGAACAAGCAGAAGAAAAAATTAGTAATGTGGAAGACAATACAGCTGAAATCAAACAGATAGTAGAACAGATAGAAAAAAAAAATAGAAAAAATCCAGCAGGGACACAGGGAATTAACTGGCAACACAAAACGCACAAACATACGCATTATGGGCATCCCAGAAGGAGAAGAGAAGGGAAAGGGAACAGAAGGAGTATTGAAAGAAATAATGGCTGAAAACTTCCGAACCCTATTGAGAGAGATGGATGTGCAGATCCAGGAAGCAAAGCACACCCAAAACAGTATTAATCCTAACAGGCCAACTCCAAGACATATACTTGTGAAAATGTCCAATGCTCAAGACAAAGAGAAAATTCTCAAGGCAGCAAGAGAAAAGAGAATCATCACATATAAGGGAAGCACAATAAGATTAAGTGCTGATTTCTCATCTGAAACGATGGAGGAAAGAAGACAGTAGTATGACATAGTCAAAGCACTAAAAGAAAAAAACTTCCAGCCATGAATTCTATATCCAGCAAAACTGGCATTCAAAAATGATGGAGAGTTCAAAATATTCACAGATAAACAGAAATTAAGAGAGTGTGTCAATAAGAAACCGGCAATTCAAGAAATACTAAAGGAAGTTATACAAGTTGAAAGGAAAAAATCAAGGGAGAGAGAGTTGGAGGAGAGTTTAGAAACAACTAAAAAGACAAAAACATAAACAAAACAACATATGACATACAGTAGCCCAAAGAAAATATGGCTAAAGTAAGAAATTCATTGCGAGTAATAACACTGAATGATAATGGATTAAATTCACCACTCAAGAGACACAGACTGGCAGAATGGATAAAGAAATATGATCCATCTATATGCTGTCTACAAGAAACCCACCTTTGACCCAGGGATTCAAGGAAGCTGAAAGTAAATGGCTGGAAAACAATTTTACAAGCTAAAATAGCCAAAAAAAGGGCAGGAGTAACTATTCTAATATCAGACAAAATAGACTTTAAATGCAAAACTATTGTAAGAGACAAAGATGTACACTATATATTAGTAAAAGGGGTAATCTCTCACGATGAGGGAACAATCATAAACATTTATGCACCTAATTGGGGTGCCTCAAAATACATGAGGCACACTCTGGAGAAGTTAAGCGGAGAAATAAATGCCTCTACAATTATAGCAGGAGACTTTAATACACCATTATCACCATTAGACAGAACATCTAGATGGAGAATCAACAAAGAAACAAAGACTCTTAACAGTACATTAGAGGACCTGACTTAATAGACATATACAGAACACTACACCCAAATACAGCAGGATTTACATTCTTCTCGAGTGCACATGGATCATACTCCAAGATAGACCACATGCTAGGCCACAGAAAAACTCTCAATGAATTCAGAAAGATTGAGATTATACAAAGTAATTTCTCTAATCACAATGGAATGAAATTGGAAATCACTAAGGGCCAGAGAAACAGGTTAGGCACAAGGATATGGAAGTTAAACAACACACGCTTAGACAAACAGTGGGTCAAGGAGGAAATCTCAAAAAAAATCAGTAACTACCTTGAAACTAATGAAAACAACAACAAAACATATCAAAACCTATGGGATGCAGCGAAAGCAGTCCTGAGAGGGAAGGTCATAGCCATAAACATATATTCAAAAAGAAGAAAGAGCTAAAATTGAAGACCTAACTGCACACTTAGAGGAATTGGAAAAACAACAAAAAACTAAACCTAAAGGAAGTAGAAAGAAGGAAATAACAAATATTAAGGCAGAACAAAATGAAATAGGGAATAAGAAAGCACTAGAAAAAATAAACAAAACCAAAAGCTGGTGCTTTGAGAAGATCAATAAAATTGACAAACCCTTAGCCAGACTAACAAAGAAAAAGAGAGAACACATGCAAATACACAAAATAAGGAATGAGTAAGGGGATATCACTACTGACCCCACAGAAATAAAGAATATCATAAGAGGGTACTTTGAAAAATTATATGCCAACAAGAATGATAATTTAGAGGAAATGGACAAGTTTCAAGGAATGCACAAACAGCCTATATTGATGAAAGAAGAAATTGATGAACTCAACAGTCCAATTACAGATAGAGAGATTGACTCAGTCATCAAAAACCGCCCAACTAAGAAGAGCCCTGGACCAGATGGCTTTCACAGCTGAATTCTACTAAACATTCTGGAAAGAGCTGACACCAATCCTGCTTAAGCTCTTCCAAAAAATAGAAGTAGAAGGAATATTGTCTAACTCATTCTACGACGCCAACATTACCCTAATACCAAAACCAAAGAAAGATACCACAAGAAAGGAAAATTACAGACCAATTTCTCTAATGAGCCTAGATTCTAAAATCCTCAACAAAATACTTGCTAATCACATTCAACAACATATCAAAAGGATTATACACCATGACCAAGTGGGTTTCATCCCAGGTATGCAAGGATGGTTCAATATAAGAAAATCAATCAATGTAATACACCACATAAACAAACTGAAAGAAAAAAATCACATGATCATCTCTATAGATGCAGAAAAAGCATTTGACAAAATATAGCACTCTTTCCTGAGAAAAACACTGCAAAAGATAGGAATAGAAGGAAACTTTGTGAATATGATGAAGGGTATACATGAAAAACCCAAAGCTAACATCATCTTCAATGGTGAAATCCTAAAAGCCTTCCCTCTGAGATTGGGAACAAGACAATGATGCCCACTATCACCACTCCTACTTAACATTGTCTTGGAAGTACTTGCATGAGCACTGAGGCAAGAAAAGGATATAAAACGCATTCAGATTGGAAAAGAAGAAGTAAAAATTTCATTATTTGCAGACGGCATGATCCTATACATAGAAAGCCCAGAGAAATCTACAAAAAAAGCTTCTAGAACTTATAAAGGAGTTTAGTAATGTTGCAGGCTATAAGATCAATGCTCAAAAATCAGTAGCATTTCTGTACACCAATAACGAGTAATTGGAGGAGGAAATCAAGAAAAATATGCCATTTACAATAGTAACTAAAAGAATCAAATACCTAGGTATAAATTTAACTAAAGATGTAAGGGACTTATATGCAGAAAAATACACAACACTGTTAAATGAAATCATAGAAGACTTTAATAAATGGAAAAATAATTCCTGTTCATGGATAGGAAGACTAAACATCATCAAGATGTCTATCCTACCCAAACTAATCTACAGATTTAATGCAATCCCAATAAAAATCAACACTATATTTTTTAAGGAACTGGAAAAACTAACCACAAAATATATTTGGAAAGGTAAGAGGCCCCAAATTGTGAAAGACATATTGAAAAAGAAAAATGAAGTTGGAGGTATCACATTACTGGACTTTAAAACATACTACAAAGATACAGTGATCAAAACTGCATGGTATTAGCACAAGGATAGACCTACAGACCAATGGAATCGAATTGAGAGTTCTGATATAGATGCTCATATATACAGTCATCTGATATTCGACAAGGCCACCAAGCCCACTCAGTTGGGAGAGAATGGCTTCTTTAACAAGTGGTGCTTGGAGAACTGGATATCCATATCCAAAAGAATGAGAGAAGAATACCATCTTACACCTTATACAAAAATCAACTCAAGATGGATCAAAGATTTAAATATAAAAGCCAAAATCATAAAGACCTTGGAAGATAATGTAGGAAAGCATCTACAGGACCTTGTAATAGGAAATGGTTTCATGAACTTCACAGCCAAAGCACGAGCAGCAAGAGAAAAAATAGATAAGTGGGATCTTCTCAAAATTAAAAACTTCTGCACCTCAAAGGACATTATTAAGAAAATAAAAAGGCAGCCTACCCAATGGGAGAAAATATTTGGCAAACATATATCTGATAAAAGCCTAATATCCTGCATATATAAAGAAATCCTACACCTTGAAAATAAAAAGACAAACAACCCATTTAAAAAATGGGCAAGTTAACTGAAAAGACTTCTCCAGGGAAGAAATACAAATGGCTAAAAAGCACATGAAAAAAAAATGCTCAACATCGCTTGCTATCAGGGAAATGCAAATCAAAACCACAATGAGATACCATCTTATACCCATCAGAATGGCAGCTATTAAAAAAACAGCAGACACTAAGTGTTGGAGAGGATGTGGAGGAATAGGAACCTTCATCCACTGCTGGAGGGATTGTGGAATGGTCCAGCCACTGTGGAAGACAGTTTGCCAGTTCCTCAGAAAACTAACAATAGATCTTCTGTATGATCCAGCAATTCCGCTGTTGAGTATATGCCCAGAAGAACTGAAAGCAAAGACACGAACAGATATACACACATGAATGTTCATAGTGGCATTGTTCATCATTGCCAAAAGTTGGAATCAGCCCCGGTGCCCATCAACAGATGAATGGATAAGCAAAATGTGGTACATACATACAATGGAATATTACTCAGCTGTAAGAAGGAGCAAAGTACTAACACACAGAATAACGTGGATGAGTCTTGAAGACCTTATGTTGAGTGAAGCAAGCCAGGTATGGAAGGATGAACAGTATATGACCTGAATGATTTGAACTGAGGAAAGTGAACAGTCTCTGAGGACCATTGTCTGAGATATGGGTTAACAAGGGAGAAAAAGAGAAGAGCAGGCTTTGAGCCATCACTCATATGGATATAATCTATGGTAAAGGGATAAAGTATAGTTGCATATTGAAGGATAGGACAGATGGGCAGTGATATTACTGGGTTTGGTGTTGCAGGGCTGACAGGTGGGTAGATTAGGAAGGACAGGTTTAAATACCCAGGGCATGTAACTATGAATCTTGTCATTCCATGGACAAAGGAGTGTTATATGCCTTAGGGGGGTGGGGAGGAAGGAACAGTTAAGATCAAATGGGGTATTTAGTGGTCATGGGAAAGGTTTTTCATTACCTTACAGTAATGGACACAGGACATGTGTAATATCATCAAAACTTATTAAACTGTATCATCTAAATTGTAAACTATACTGTAAACTATTGACAATGTTTAGTTGCTATATTTTATTATCTGTATAATAGTTATAACAATGCTAACATCCATAAAAAAAAAAAAAGGTTTTAATATGGGGTGGGGAAGAAGGAGGGAGGCTGGGTATGTGGGAGTCTCTAGTATTCTGTGTGTGACTTTGCTGTGACCTAAAACTTCTTTGAAAATTAAATGAAAATTTGGGAAACAGTGAAGAATGAGAGGGGGAAGGTGTCACGGTACACTGGAGATCCGATAATACAGTGATAAAAGGAAAAAAGAATATTTTTTTTAAAAAAGGAATTTTTATTTTTGTTTTTTTTCCCATTTTTTTGAATGTCCCAATCCACTAATTATATTTTATTTTTAGTTTAGTTTTTTTTTTCTTCCGAGTTTCCTTTTACTTATCTCTTGCATTTAAGCTTATCATTATTATTTCTTTTTCCTATTAATTGTATTTGGTTATTATATGGGCTTCATGTTCAAGGAAGGTTTAGATCACAGAAGGGTTACAATGGGGGCTGCAGAGGATCATTGGTGGGGGGTGTCTGGGATGGGGGATTCATGGGAGTAAGTTCATTTGAATATACATGAAAGATATATAATATTGTTCAAATGATCAAGGGATGTGGCATGGTCATGGTGCGTAGACAATCACTCAATAAATGAGGGAATCTGAATTCCCAACCTGTAGAGCTCTGCCACATTCTCCAAGGGAGCAGCAACAGTCCCCTGAGTGCAGGGGCAGTGTCTGGCAAAAGAGGATGGCCCACTGATGGGTTCTTGTTATTGATGACTAGCCTTATGAGTCTTTGCTCTTGTAATTGAAACTTAGCCTACTGTTATGGGGTGCCTAAGGTTTACCACCTGAGAGCCTCCTTGTTGCTCAAATGTGGACTCTCTCTAAGCCAAACGCAGCATATGAATACATTACCTTGCCCCCAACTTGGTACATGGCTCCTAGGGATGAGCCTCCCTGGCAATGAGGGATTAATACCAAGTGCCAACTGGCAACACGATTGGAAAAAGACCTTGAATAAAAGGGGGAAAAAAGTAAAGAGAAATGAGTTCATGTGGCTAAGAGGCTTCAAAGAGAGTCAGGATGTCATCCCAGAGGTAACGCTTACGCACACCTCAGTAGGATTTCATAAAACACCACAGTGGATATCACCCCACACAGAGGGGCTCCTGAGGGCTCTGGAGACACCCAGGTCCTATATAAGGGTGGATAGCCCCAGAGATTGATGCCTTATCAGTGGGATCTACTTTGGAATCTGTACTCCTGAGAGTGACAGAACTGGACTCAAATAAGTCCTCCCTGCACATGGTCCAACAGTCCCTTCTATTCAAACCTATATGTGATGCTGGGGTTTTTAGGTGTACTTCCAGAGACTGGAGCCTCTGGCCTACCTATGTGCCAGCTGTGCCTGGAATCTCGGTGGAGCTGCAACTCCTACCCTACAGCTCAATAGACTCATCCAAGTCACCTGGCGAGGAGACGATGATGGGCAACGGCCATCCCAGGGAATGGAGAGGGCCTGCAGCTGCAGGCAGGATAATCCCATCCACCATATCCATGGGATATAATCCCTCTCTCACTTGGAGGTGGAGTGGACATCACCAACCCAGTCCCCTCAGGATTGGGGGAAGAACTATGGACTAGAGTGGACTTAATGGTGCTCTGTTGTAGACATACTGTGATCCAAGCAATTGAAGAAATTATAACAGTGAGGTGGAGCTGGTGGCCACTGGACGCTCTAGGTGCAGGGAGGGGAAGGGCAATTGAAATACAGGGGCTTTTTCGGGACTTGGGGGTTGTCCTGAGTGGCGTTTTGGCGACAGATGTAGGCCATTTTCCATCAGCATATACCATGCAGAACCGTGTGGGAGAGAATGTGGTCTATGACGTGAGCTGTGGTCTATGCTTGGTGGCAAGGTCCCAGGGTGTGTATTTCCATTGCGGATGATGTGCCACACTGATGAAGGATGTTTGTGTGGGATGTTGTGGGAGGTGTGGGAGGTGGGGAACATGGGAATCCCTGTAATATCTGTGTAATATCTAGGTAATCTAAGCACCTTTAAAAAAAAAAAAAATATATATATATACATATATATATATAAAATATTTATGTAAGCAAATGGATATATATGCATATATATTTATATATCATTTTACAAATATTGGTATGTATTGAGAAAAATTTGATTCTTACCCAGAATTAAAAAATAAAAAAAAAAGAATGGGAGAAAATATTACAAATTATATATCTGTTAAGGGTCTAGTACTGAGAATGTATAAAGAGCACATTTATCCCAACAGAAAAAGATACACTTCTCATTAAAAAATGGTCAAAAGTCCATAATAGACATTATTCCAAAAGTGATATAAAATGACTGAAAAGCACAAGTGAAAATGTTTAATTTCATTAGTCTTTAAAGAAATAAATATCATGAGAGATATTTTTCCTAATAAACTAAAAAACATAAGCATAGAACTGTATTCATAAGGAATGAACCTTAGTGTAATCTATGGACTGTAGTTTATAAGTGTCATTATAATAATATTTTCAGCAGTTATAATAAAGATACCACACTAAAGCACAATTTTAATAATAGGGAAGCCTGTGTGTGGGAGGAGTATATGATAATTCTCTGCTAGGTCTGCATGATTTTTCTATAGACCTAAAAATTCTCTAATTAAAAATGAGAAAATTATTTGCAATTTTAAAAACCTATCAAAAGTGGTTAATATGCACAAGTAAATTGCTTTAGTCTTCATGGGTTTAATGAACTTGGGTCTATATTTCTGTATATAATTAAAAATTATAAGCCACTCATTTTTTCTGTACCTATCTCTATGATGATTGTTCACCTTGAAAAGCTAAATGTTTTTTTCTGTGATACTTTTATAGCAAATATCTCTTAAATTTCCAGCTATCACTACTTTCCTTTTACACTTGCCAGATTTTATTGTCCACACCATGGTTGCTGATAAAATTGTATTACACAGTTCCAAAATCTACTGTATTCCCTGACTTGGTATGGGCTCATTTACACAGTGGAAGTAGTGTCCATGTTGCCTAGAATACATGCTTTTCCTTGCTCTTGTGGTCAGCTTTGAGCACCTTCATTATAACATGGACATGCCAGGGAGGGAGATGTTCAGGGACTCTTTGTACTTTCATCTCTATATTCTATTCTTTTTACCCTTTCCTCCCAAACTGTGATGGCCCAAAGTCTTAGGTTGCTTTTCTTTTTTTATCCCTCATCTTCCAGGTCAAAATGTTTCATCCACTTCTTCTCAGGTAATTTAAAATTTTAATTACATTTTTCTTATGAATGTTAAAATAAAAATGATTTTCTCTGGGTAGCTATGTCATTATTTACTTGCAGCTCCTGAATGGACTTACAGAAATCTTTCACATTTAAAATAATTAACTTGGCAATTTTTATACAGTAATGGAAGGAAATCCCAAATTAAAAAGTGCCTTAATCAGAAGCCTACTAGGTTCTCATTGTTGTGGTCTCAGTTCTGCTGAAGTCTCTTATTTCAATTTTCTAAATTATAGCAAAAACAATTGAAAGAAAATAAATTTACACTCAAAATCCCATCACCATTAATACATCAATGCTTTTTAGCACTTCACATTCCTTTCTAATTTCTAGTGTGTAGGAATTAACATTTATATTTAGGAAAATAGAGGAAATCAATAATTTGTAAAAATGTATTCCTATTAGTCAATGTATACCATCTTAATGTTTTAATTTTTATTTTTTTGCCTATGGATTTGAAAATGTGTTTAAACTCTAAGTTTTATTAGTCATATATTACCTCGTGAAAATTTATTTTTATATAACTTGACTAATTAGTTAGGGCCTGATGGTCACATATATTGCTGATCAATATGGTAGACTTAAAGTGTGTAACTTATGGGAGCATGTGTAGCTCAGTGGTTGAGCCTGCTTCCCTTTAATGAGGTCCAGGTTTGATCCCTATATCTCCCCCTGCCCCCCCCCCAATATATATATATATATATGGAGAGAGAATGCTTTCTTTTCTCCAGATATATTATAGTGTCTTTCTTTCTTCCTTTATTTTTTGGGGGTCTTAAAAGTAGAACATATAGTAGCATGAAGCATAGAACATGGTGCTAAAATGAAGTCTCTAGAATGGCAGGACCTGGAGTGAGAGCTTTTTTTTTTTTTTTGAGGTATAAAAATGACATCCTTTGGACTAAAGACACAGATGGATGGAGGGGCAGGGCACCTCAGTTCTTAGTTAATGGATGATCCTGGATCTTTGATTTATTTTCTCCTTCTGCTTGGCAGGAAAACAAGAATGGCAACGGTTATGAAGAAGTGTGCTACACAGTTATTCATCACAGTCATTTTCAGACATCCTCTCTGGTGTCCAATGATGGTGGCTATGAAAATATTGACTCTACCACAAAGAGAGTGAGGCAACTTAGGGATGGGTCAAAATGGAATATGCCCTTCTCAGGACCACGGGTGTTCCAAGGCCTTCTTCCAGCACCCATGAGCATGATTATGAGCATGGGTTTCCCTCCTAGAAACCCTCATGTGGCCTCGTCATCTGACATGCAACAAACATGATCCAGAATGAGGGACTCTGGGGGAGTACAATAAGCAGCCACAGATATATGTTCTAGGATTTCTATTCAGCCCTGCTAGCCCATTAGAGCATACCAATATTTCTACTCGTATTTATTTCATTTTTGAGTATAATCCACTCAATGAACTTCTATTTTTTTAGAAGATCAGAGAAATTTATTTTTTACAATAGTAAAGCTACATTAATAATAGTTTAAAATGGCCCTTAAACCTAAGTTATGATTTTGAATGCCCCACAGTTCAAACATATAGAACTAACATTAAGCTATTTTTTTATTTTTAAAAAGCAGCACAAGGCAATAGAAATTATAGTTCTTTGTCCTGATTTTCAAGGAAGTTAAGCACAGCAGATAGTGTTACAAATTTTCTTTCTAGAATAAGGCACAGTGTACTGTCAAGCTGCATGTTTAAAAACAAATCCACTAATTGATATTTTTGAGGGGGCATGGGGCTGAAAGATGGAAAATGAAACAAAATTGAGATCGTCTTTCTAATATGGTAGGAAATTAAATCCTACTCATGTAGTAATTCCTGCTTTCTGAACCTTAAAATAAAATTTTATAGCAGAAGTTTTATGGTAGAGTTGCCATAAATTTTAAATTTTAATTCTAAGAGTAATTAGCTTTGGAAGAAAGATCAGTCCTTTTGAAGGAAATTAATTAAATTTAGAGTATGACTAATCTGTCACAATTAACAAAAATTTTCTCTATTTTTTCCTACTGCAAAGCTTTTTCTACATATTAAATTATAGATACCCTAATAAAGTAATAAAAAAGCCACAGTTAAAAATAGAATGTAGATGAATCTGTAAACTGAAAGATCAGGAAAAGGGCCTTAAAAATGGCAGTGTTGACAGGTAAAGGGGATGTAGGTGTTCACTCTATTCTTCTTTCTTTCCTGCACATTTCAAATGTTTCAAAATAAAAACATAGAGGGAAAAAAGAGCTTTAGCCATCATTAGAAGACATGGAAGCAGAACATAAAAAGGACCAATTTAAATTTTTCAAAAGAGTCCATCCTGAAACAACATTATTGCTCATTGTTGACAACCACTAGTTATGTTCAGCTTCTTCAGGTAACTCAGTGGTCACCTAAAAGTTCTCATCATGACATCTAAAAGAGTTACTGTTCAGAGTAACTACAACATTTCAAGATTTAAAAAATAAAAAGTAGGGTAAGCACCAATGTTGCCAAAGTGTGATTACTCAAATTTCCACTAGTAACCATATTTAAATGCTTAAGATAATCAGTTCCATTTTACATGAGTTGGGAACCTGCATTTAAGTCCTATAAGAAATAACTATTAAGATGAAATCATTTTAGTCCTTATGAAGAGCTCTTTTGATCCAGTTGGGGAAGAAACAATCTCACAAACTATGTACAGATCCTTAGATGATACACATCATATTGAAGCATAGCAGCCTCCATGGTATCAGGGGAAAGTTTACCAACACTGCATGGTGCAGGTTTCCCTTCCCTCAGACCATCCTCCTGCTAATGGGAATCCTCCAGAAGCACTTCTCTCTTGTGCATTTCCCACATGCCCTGGGCCGGGGTCTCCAGGAGCTGGGGTCTGCCCTCCCTCTCCCTAGCCGGTGCTGGCGAGCTGGTGTAGGCTCTGGGTTTAAGACGCCCGCGCTCCAACCCCGCGGGCTGTCGCAGCTCTCTCAGTGAACTCTTTAAAAATCTAGAAATGGTGGATGGCCAGGCCTTTAGCTAATCTATTTACTTCAATTTTGCCTTCTCCACCTGTTGGACAGTCTTGCTTGTAAACGTGTACAGTATACATTTTTGCTTTTGGTCTAAGAGGAGTATGTCAGGTCATATAACAAGATGAAACAAATCAGGAGCAGTTGCCCATCTTTGCCTTTCTCAAGCAGTATATGCAACAAATTGGATGATTCTGTTAAAAGGTAAGTGTCAAAAGTGGAAAATAAGTGTACATGCAGAGCTTTGTTTACAGCATACTAGATTTTTTTTTTAAAACCTGTAACTAGTTACTACTACTAATAAAAAGATGATGAATATTATCTAGACTTAAAATTTGAGCAAGCTGGTTAATAATCCATCTTTTTGCAATTTTTATTACAAAGACATTTTTAAATGATATGCCACTTCCCAGGCAAGATGCAAAGGTCTTAACTGGCAAGCTATTTGTGATATATTTTTCTCTATACTTACAATCTACTGATATTTTGGTCATTGACAACTATAAATCAGATGATCCTCATCTAAATTATTTGTGTTACACAAGTCTTGATTTTCTACCCTTGAGTAATTTTAGTAATTTTTTGTGGTGGTTTCAATGTGCAGAAGAATAATTTAATAGAAATCTTGTCATTGTAGAAAATCCACTCTGTCAGAAATATGCCAATCTTGAAGAAATCGGCCAATTTTAGGAAATGACAAAATTGTTTCTACATATTCTTTTGTAGTTATTTCAATATATAATAAATATCATATTTAAAATAAGACGAGTGATTTTACTTTTCTTAGTCACCTGGAATTATAACAGAATGGACAATGGACTAATGAATACTATTGTCTAATAGAAAAAACATTGAAATTATTAACTATTTATTAACTATAGGCCATGGGCAGGTCACTTAGTCTTTCTGAGATTCAGTTTCTCAACTAAGAATAATTAAAAATATAACTATCTATGTGGTTGTGAAGAGCAATAAAAATCACTATTGTAATAGTGCTTTTTAACCTGCAGACAGCTTTCTAAAGGCTAATTTAGTTTATTATGCATGTAAATATTTGCAATTTTTATATTCATATTTTAATCAACTTTACTGAGTTATGATTACCTACAACAACTGCAACCACTTTAAGTGTATACTTAGGTGAGTTTTGTCAAATGCATTCACATATGTAATCATCACCTCCAACAACAAATAGAAATTTTCTGTTATCTCACATAGTTCTATCATGCTCTTTTCAGTCAGCTCCACCATCCTAGCTACCACAGATTTGTTTTGTATAACTATAGGTTAGATGAGTTGTTTACAGCTTTCTGTGGTTGAGGAGTATAATATTGTATGCATGTACCATAATTCATCAATCAAATCATGTGTTGATAAGCATATGCAAATGGAGTATTTATAACTTTTGGCATTATGCATAAAGCTGGTATGCATATTTTTTAGTATTCTGGGTTATATGGCAAGTGCTTGTGTAACTTTATAAGAAAGAGACAAATTGTTCTCCAAAGTGGTTATACCATTTAAATGCATATCAGCAATTTATGAGTAGTTGTTATTCAATATTTTTATCACCAACATAATCACTAATCTTGGGCTATGACAATATTTTAATTAAAGCACTTCTAATGGATGTGCAAAGGTAAGATAGCATCACAATTTAATATGTAGTGCCCTGATGATTTTACATTAGTATAAGCCATACTTCAAGGAAAATTTGTACTTATTTCCTGAGAACCAACCAATTAATTTAGGAGGAGTCAATACCTTTATATTACTGAGAGTCCACATTCCAGAATATATTATATAATATCATGCATTTTTTTTAAATTTATTTTTATTGTGGGTAAAAATCAAAATTCTCACAATACATACAAACATTTGCAAAATGATATATAAATATATATGCATATATGTGTATATTATCATGCATTTTTAATTGCTGCATGTTCTCATTAGTGTAGTACTGGTTCATGTATATTATGAACATCATAAAAATTATTTCTGTGCATTTTCATATTGTGGCATTTATGAGTCTTCTAAATGTAGAATTTCTAATTTTAAGTATTATTCTTTTATTATATTTTATATTTTTATTTTATAATTAATTACATTACTAAATTATCCCAATGTGTCTAACAGATATTTAATTCATTTTTCTAAATTGTCTAAATAAAAATTTTATCTAGCCTTAATGACATTTGCTTATTATTTTTAGTATTTATGCCTATCTTTTTGTTTCACTTTTTTGTTAGAATTTCCTGAAGAAGGTAAAATATTATTTAACAGAGCCAGATGCTATGTTTTTCTGATTTTATTGAAATATTCCTCAGCTTTGTTCATTGATGTTAGTTTTCAATTTGAAAAATAAATAACACACATACCCTCAAACTTTGGTGCATGTGTGCACAAATAGAAATGTAGATATGTTCATATTAAGGATGTTTTACTCTCCTTATATTTTACTTAGAATATTAATCAGGGAACCATGTTGAATTAGATTAGAATAATTTTGTGAATGCTGCTTTATTAGCAGTATGTTTGTTAAGTTTGTATTGACATTTAAATTTCTAAAACATAATAGGTTTTTCCTGTACCAAGTATAATTAACGTCAAGAAAGGGTTTAGGGCATATCACAAACCATGAATGACAATAGCATAAACAAAGATATTATGCTTCTTTAAAAATAAAAAAAATAAAAAAGATATTATGACTTGTAATTACAGTTTCTTACATAAGATCACAGGAAATGACCATAAGACCACAGGCCATCTGAACCCAGGGAAGCGATCAGCATTTTTCAATTGCACACCTTGCTAGCTCTATAGCCTACTCAAGGTGGGAAACTATATCCCATTTTCGTTGATCCAATTTAGTACAATAAATTTGTTGAATTTATATTAGACGGAGAATTAAAGCAAGAAATTAAATCCTCAACTGCCTTAAGAAAGAGTAAAGGCTGCTAACCTTCCCTTCAAGGGAAAATTCAGGTCATTGCATTTGCTTAATTTAAAAATCATGACTAGATTTTCTAATATTGAACCATATTTACTTTACTGGAAATAAAATCAATGGAGATAGATTTATTATTCTTTTAACATATAAATGTGATATGCAAATATTTATTTGCAATATTCATAAATAATAAGAAATGAATCTGTAACTTCTCCCTAATATTTCATTATGAAAAATATCTAACACAGCAAACATGAGTTTTATGATGACATGTTCTACCAATTTTTCACTTTGTTAATTAGTTATCTATCCATCTATTCACCCATCAATCCATCTAACTTCTTTAAGCATTTCAAATTAAATCAAAGTCATCAGTTCACTCCAACTTCACCAAGTATATCATTATTATAATCCACTATATCCTCAGACTTTTTCTTTTGGTGTGAAATTTAAGTTTCTTAAGGGCATATCCACTGACTTTTGATAAGTGCATATAGTTGTGTAACCCCAATTCAACCTGGAGGGTTCTAGAATCTCACTTCCCAATTGATTCTTATCTTCACTTTTCCTCTGAGAGGCAACCATTTTCTTAATTTTACCACCAAAGGTTAATTATGCTTATTCTAGATCTTTATGTAAATAGAATCAAACTCTTTGGTAAGCCTTCTTTCAATCAGCCTAAGGTTTTTGAGGCAATTCCATTTTGCTGCCTTATGAGACTTCATTCTTTTAAACTACCCAATTAGATAAATAGACAACAGTTTGTTAATCCATTTTCCTATTGGTAGGTACTTAGGCTATCTTCTATGGACATATTTTGCATGTGTTTTTGTTTTCATTCCTTTCCAGTAAATTTCTAGGAGTGGATTGGTTGGGTCAAAGAGTACTTCCATGTTTAGAAAGTGACAGATTTCTTGCCATAGTTTTGTATCATTTTACCATCCCACCAACATCATATGAAAGTTCCTTCCTTCTCCCTCTCTTTCACCTTGCCCCTCCCTCCTTCGTTCCTTCATCTCCTTCTGACTGTTTTTCTTAATTAAAATTCCCACAAGTTGAGTTATTGTGTCTAACAGAAAAGACATTTTTTGCTTTAAGATATTTTATTCCACAGAAATTTTAGTTGATACATAAAAGTAGAAACAATGACCAATATTGCATACTTGACCCATCTTCACCAATATTAGATTTTCATTCTTTACCTTTCTAGTAGGTGATCATTAAATTTAATATTTTATTTGCAATTTTAAGGGTATAAATATTGCCCATCTTTTCCTATTTTAATCTATATTTATATCTTCCTTTGTAATTATCTTCTTTATGCCACAAACATATTCTCCACAGGAACATTTATTGTTTTCTTGAATATAAGAAATTTAAGAAATTATTATTAAATTATTGGAATTTGCTTTATGTGTCACATATATTTTCCATGTTTTAAAATTCTTTAAAAAATTTTTTAAAAGTTGAATTTTTTCCTTTCTTTTTATAAAACATATTTTAATTTTTGAGTGATCAGTCTCAACAGCTTTTTATTGACATAATTTGATGCTTGATGGAGACATAAAATTCCAATACATCTACATATTCATTGTAGACTTAATATTTCATCAATAAAACTTGCCCTATTTTGCCTGTTTCATGGTTTTTAATCATGAAATCAGAATTTTACTGCATTTTTCTGATAATTCAATTATTTTCTATTCTTTTATTTCTACTTTTATTCACCTTATTTTAGGTTTATTTCATATTCATAAATTTCATATAGATGATATATATTTGAGTATAGGTTTGTATTTGTCTTTTTCCCTCAGCCTGTGACCTGCCTATTTTGATTAATAGGAAAATTCACCTTGCTCTGTGTGTTGCTTTAAGAGACTGATTTACTTATTGAGCACCTAATAAATGTCTATGACCTACTGAGCTAACTTTGTGAGCACCTATTAAATGTCTGGCCTGATATAATTTGTCTTCTTTCACCTTATTTTAATCCTTTCTTTGTGTAATATGTTATAGTTGTTTCTTCTTTGCCTTTTCCTCCATGAACTGCTTTCTTTCCTTTTTAATTTATCTTGTATTTGAGAAGTAATTTCATCTGGATATTATTTCTATTTTTTAATCTTTAAGTAAAGTTCTTATTTCATAACCATATCCTTCAGAATTTGAAATATCTATTTCTTGAGCAGTGAGGCAAATAATACTCTTTAAATTTCTTCCCCAACCCTTTAACATATCATGGATTTGGTGATGAACTATGAGACTTTTCATTATTCTATTATTAACATTTATTTTCTTACATCATGTATTTTTATAGAATATCCAAACAGACAGAACATCAGGGTACACCCACCACCACATTTGTCCACCCACCAGCATTGGCACTCATATGTTCTGTTTTTCCACCTGTTTTGATGGTTGAACTTTTCAGACTCCTTATATATCCAGTTCTCCCACTTCTGGCCTAGACCACCTCTCTCGTGCCACCTCGAGGAGATTGCTCAGTGAATTAATTCTCTCTCCTGCATCATTAATATTTTTCTTTATACTAGATCATTCAATGACTGTAATATGTTGTTGTATTCTAATTTTTAAAAATCCTTACCATACAAGACCTTGCTCAGTAGTTACCACTTCATTTATTTTCTCTCTTGTAACACAGACATCTTTACTTGATTACATCAATTCATCCGTTAGCTACCACTCCAGAAATACTGGTGATATCAAATTCACCATTGACATCCTCATTGAAAAATCCCGTGTATTGGTGCGTGTCTTACTTGATATGACAACGACATTTGGCATATTCAGTCATTCTTTCCACTTTGATATTGTTTCCTTAATTGGTTTTTAGGATATCACATTTGCTTTTGAGGGGTGGGAGTAGATGTTTGATTAAGGTTCAATTTTAATGGTTCTACACAGACTTTCTATTACTCAATCAAGTTCAGAAACTTTAATGTTTCTAGACAACTGTTCATTTCTTTTGTTGGTATATAATTGTACATAATAATAATGAGACATGGAAAATACATGTTTTCTACACAAGTCTAGGCTATATGGCCTTTAAAACATATTTATTGCTCTCTCCTGCAAGATTCTTATAACACGCATGGTAAAGCTAACTGTAATATAGGGGGAAAGTAGATATAAAAGTCAGTGTTTCAGAAATACAGAATGACTGCTAAACACACACACAAAATCAGAAGCTCACAGAGCAATACATACATTAAAATAGTACTGATTTAAATATTTTATAAACTGAGAAGCTGCTGCATGTTTTTATCTTGGAAGAAACATGATAAAGAGTCACATTTCAATGAATTATCCAAATATGATTCAGCATGATGGTAGTAGGACAAGATTATTAGAGATACAGGAGGCAGAAGTTGGTGTCAAATATGAAACTGCATTTTCAGTTGAGAGGCCTGGAAAACGGTATGCACTATTTTCAAGGAAGTCATCAAAAAACTTTTGTGGTTGGAACTTGGACCCATTGCTAGATACATTGAATTAAAGGTGACATTAGAATATGCATACATAAATACAGACATACTATAATTTCATAATAAAAACTGATAAAAGAAACTGAACATAATCTCATGGAGTCAGGAGCAATGAATTGAAGTCATGTTATTGGGTGAAACATTTGAGAAGAACTGACATATAAAGAGCAGGAAACAGATATTGAAAACAGTGAAGTGTGGCAACATGGGAATTCCAGTGGGTTCCATGTAATATTTTAGGTAATCTAAGCACCTCTTAAAATATCTGTATATATATATATATAAATAACATTTTTGTAAGCAAATACACATATATGCACATATATTTATATATCATTATGCAAATGTTTGTATGTATTGTGAGAATTTTGATTTTTACCCATAATAAAAAAAAAAAAAAAAAAAACAGTGAAGTGACAATAATGGGAAGAGGAAGAATAAAATTCAATATAGAAAAGAGAAATCTGTCATAATGGAGGTAGAATTAAATTCTGAATGGTCAAAGTTTAAAGAATAAAAGCACAGAGATTAACATATTTCATCATTAAGAGCAATGAGGCAGAATGGAAGCGTGGCAAACCCATCGGATTTACTGTTATGAGATGATTTGTGAGTTCTGCTTCGTTAAACCAAAAGGACAGAAAACATATATATGATAATGAAATGTAGTAATGTGGAAAGAAAGGAACCTCAGCTGCTGTCGCGTACAACAGTGAAATCAGAAAATCAACCCTTCTGATTACATGTAGATAATGAAGTCATAGCTTTACATCTTCATTTAGAACAGGATAGCAGAAGGTGAAGAGAACAGAAGGGACAAAACGAAGTCTATTAGCACTGTTAAGTTCTAAAATTGAAGCGCTACATGTATGTTTGGAAGCAGAGGTAAAGAAATAGAAACAGAAGGAGCGCATGGGCGATGGAACCCCTGGACTCGCCCAGATTCCCTTCAGACCGCACTCTCAGCGACCCGCGCCCGCCCAGCCCAGGCCGCCTCTGGTGCATTCGCGTGGGGACACCCCCACTGCGGGGGGGGGGCGGGGGAACTTCTGCCCAGCCACTCGCCATCAGCCCAGAGGCCGCAGAGAACCGCCCACCGAAGTGCAAACGAGCTGGGCCACGGATAAACTGCGTCCCCAGACCCCGCCTTTCGCGGTGTTCCCGCCTTGTCGCCGGAACCCCGCCCCTGTAGGCCCGGATTGGCCCTGAGATTCGCTCCACATTTCCGTTGGCTGGAGCCCTGTCAGTCACCCCACCCCGCACTCTCGGACACACCCCACCGGGGTGTTCCGCCGCAGCCGGACAGCACGTTGATTGGCTGAACCGAGCTGTCGGTTATAGAGCAGGCAACGCTCTCTTTGGGGCGCGGTATACTGGACCGCGGCCAAACTTCATTGGCCCCTGGAGCTTGCTGATGCTCCGGACCCCTCAGGTCCCTCCCAGGCGCGCGGGGTGGGGGTCGGCTTTAAGAGCTCGGGGTTTTGGGACTGCAGCCACCCTGACCTTGTGCATGTGTTCCGGCTGTGACGCCACACGGGAATCCAGGAGTACAGTGAGGGACGGATTATCTGGCCTCTGGGGCGGGTGGCGGAGGGAGAGCGCTCAGCCCGCGCCTTAACCCCGGCTATCGTCTGGGCCCTGCGGTAGCGTTAAGTTTGCGGACCCAACCTGACGGCGGGGCTGGGCGCCGGGGGCCTGCAGGGAAGCCCCCATGAGTGCCGAAAAGTAGGGAGAGACACTTGTCTTTGCTGCGTTTTAGGAGTGCCCGTCCTGCGCTCTCGGTAAAGTTCCTGCTCACTCACCGTGCTGGGGGGCGCGCGGGGTTACCGGAAAGTTGAGCGCGGTGCCGCCGCCGGACCTGCGCGCTCCGGGCCGGGTTGGAGACCAGGCCGGTCCGCGCCGGGCTGGGAGCGCTGCTTCCAGGGGCGGCACGTGAGCAGGTAAGGGGCGCGGGGTCTTGCCCCGGTCAGGCCGAGCCCAGCTCTTTTCAATTCTTTCCTACAGGTTTTGGCTATGTAGAAAAGAAAATGACCATTCTCTTACTGAAGGAGAGTAGGCTTGCGTACCACCATGGAGAATTTGCAGTGGTCATTATGGATTACATCCCCACTGTGTTGGCGTGGTCCAGTTGGGATCATTCAGAGATCAGAAGTTTGTGCTCATGTTAGAGGAGGTGTGTTCATCATTTTCACGTTCAGTATTCCTTCCACAGTATGGAAATTCCTACAAGTGCCCCTCTAAAATTGACAAGAAAACAAGAAAAAATAATGAATTTATAAATATTGGCATTTTCACCACCCACTTTATTTCTTCAGCCAGAAAAGTATGAGGCATCTTGGACTCTCTGGTTCTTATGTCAAATCAGCCACTAAAGCCCACTCTTCCTTCCTAGGAAATCTCACATTAGTTTGCCATTTTTCTAGCCTAACTTAGAAAAGAGTGTCAATTGCTTACTAAAGGTTTTATAAATATTTGTTGAATAAATGAATGGTTAAAAAGAAGGACACATATTGTGTGGCAATATTAACCTCATTAAATCGGAAGACCTAAGAGAATTAATGATTAGAGTTCAAAAAGTTGACTATTTAGTAATGATATATTAAATTCAGTAGATTCATTTACTCAATTATTTCATGAATATAAATTGTGTTTTAATTACTTTATTATTTTTCTATCATTTTTATGTGACCACGAAAATTGTTCTCAGAAGTAGCAGTGACAGCATGCATCCTTCTTGATTTTAGTCTTAAAGGAATTGTGTTCAAGATCTTCACACTAAATATGATATTAGAAGTAGATTTTCATGGGTAACTCATAAGACAATAGAAATTCTCATTCATCTTTGGTTTTTCTGAGAAAAAAAATTAATAATAGTTGTTCAACACAAATCAACAACATCAACAAGATCAATTGTTGCTTGATTTTTTTTTTAAACCATTATTGAGATGAATTCTTATATTTACTGAATCATGCTTGTAAACCTGGGCTAAGCTCTATTTCATCATCATTTTTAAAAGAAATATTTGGCTGGATTTAGTTAGTGTTTTATTTATAGATTTTGAGTCTATGGTAAGTGTTCACAATTCTTTCTGGGCTAGTGCTTTTCTAGGAATATAATCCTGATGACCAGTGAAGAATACCATACATGTTGTCCCTATTTTCAAAGACTACAGTCTACTGCTGAAAACAGTGTGTGATGATTTGAAGCTGGGTGAATACCTGAAAATCATATTCTTAGAGATAAGATGTTCCTGTGGGTGTAGACCTACTGTAGGTGTGACCCTTTGATTTGATTCCTTCAGTAGTGTGTAACCCAGGGTAGATCTTAATCTTTTTTCCTAGAATCCTTTATAATCAAGATGAAAATGGAGATAGACAAAGAGAGAAACCCACAGAAGCACAGAGAGGAAGCCAGAAGCTGAAAGCAACAAAACACAAAAGAGAAAGTGTCACCAGCAGCTGGTCTGGCCTATTGCATTTTGGCAGCCCAACAAAATAAAACAAAATGAAAAATAATTACAAGAGAGAATGATGGATAATGTAAAAGGGAAGTTATAGAGGAATGCAGGAACTGGCAGCTGTGGGAAGTGACTTATTCCTAGGGGAAATTGCATTTAATATTGTGACAGTTTGGGGATTTCTATGGATCCTAGAAAAGATCATGTTCTTAGAGCTGATCCATTCCTGTCAGTATGGGAGCTTTTGATTAGATTGGATTCACTTGGGAGGGTCTTTGATTTGATTACTTCAGTGAGGCATGACCCAGGGTGTGTTTTAGCTCTCTTGTTGGAGTCCTTTGTAAATGGAGAAACATACAGTGAGACACAGAAAAAAGCAGGGAAGGAGAAACCCCAAAAGGCAGAGAGAGAGGACCTGGAAGCTGAGGCTGTCATCAGTGGAGTACAGAGAACCCCTGTGAGGTTGAGAGGTCTGGATGAGAGGGGAGAGTGGAGCCATTTACCTGATTGCCCACAGCTGAGCTTGGAGAGAGAGCTTTGCTTGATGCCTTTATTTGGGGGTAGCTGCCATTATGCACTGCCCTGTGCCTGATCACCCACAGCTGTCAATGGGGATTGGGAACTTTGGAGAGGGCTGCCTGGCGTATCTTGAAGGATGCAGCTACTTTCAGAAATGTGGTGTGATGAAACAAAGAGAAAGCAGGGGAAAATATTCTCTTTCATTCCAAGTTTTCTCACCATCATGATTTTCTGGTGCTTTGAATCAGGAATCCTAACTATAATTTAGCAAGCAACCAAATTGAATAAGGCAGACTCAGCCAATCGGGACCAGCTTCCTCTGGCACACACCAGAACAAAGAAGGGTGAAAAATGGTTTGGAACTCAATGAATGAAAGAGTCCCCTGTATTCTTTCTTTCTTCCCTGACATCTTGAGTGTAAGTGTTCATTTTCGTACATTTGCCCTAGGATTACCTACTGATGTTTTCACCACCAGGCATCATGCTTTTATTTCAGGCAAGAAGAAGGAGAAACTACAGGGGAAAAAAATTACTTTCTTGTTTTAAAAATTTTTAACTATAAAAGTTAAATCCCAAAGTTTGCCTACATTTTCTTGGTCAAAACTGGGCCACCTCTAGCTTCAAGTTAGATAATTGAGCATTTAAATTTGGTCACATTACTTTTTCAAGCAAATTAGGTTTAACAAGTTAAGGAATAAAGGGGTGATGGATCTTGGGTAGAAATCATCAGGATGAACAAAAGATGAGTGGGATTAGCTTGGTAGAGAGTGGGGGAAGGGAGTGTCAGACAGAAAGAAAGTGTGATCAAGGACCGGAAGTTTAGATTTCTGGGAAAATGGTGCCAAAGACCATAGGCAGAATGTAACCCTCTCACCATAAAGGAGCAGATAGAGGACAGATGCCTATCTGAAGGAGCTGCTTTGGATATGTATAGAATGTGAAGGTGTCCTGAGTCATCTAGGAGGATTCTGGAAAGAGAAAGAAGCCAAAAGAAAACCGTGAATCGCCCACCCCATGGTTGGAAGCAGCACATATACCCTGTCCTCAGGGCAAACAGCCTAGGTGGAGCCACTGGCTTGTTGCTCCGCTGCTCTGATCAGACTGTGTGGGGGCATTCCCTGAGAGGAAGAGGGATCTGGGAGGGGGCAGAGCAGTTACTTTGTGTTGAGTTTGGCCAGCTGATCCCCTACTGAATCTTGGAAGGGACCCCGACCCAATGGAGAGAGGAGAGGGGGATCTCCTCAGGCAGGCTGTCACACCTAGCCACCCAGGTAAAGAGAGGAATTAGAGTGGGCAGGGACAGACAATTGCCTAATCAGCAAGACTCTGGCTAGGAATATAAACTGCCACTGCCGGAGGGAAAGTGGGTGTATAACTTTCTGAAAGGCTAACTAATTTAAGAAGACACTTTAGCTCAATGGGGGAATTTCCACCTTCCATGTGTGAGGTCTCTGGTTCAATTCCCAGCTCCTCTGAGAGGAGTGATCCACCAAGTTATCTGGCATCTAGCTAATGCTTTGACAGGAAACATATAGACATTCTTTTTGTATTAGCTTTTCTTAGATCGCTCATATATATATATTTTAAAATATTCCTTTTTAATTTACCTTATATTACTCAAAACACAGTTCAAAACCTGCAGAGGGCAGGCTGCAGGTTGATGGACACTGGCAGCCTGAGAAGACCCTTAGCGGCTTGTTCTTTTTTTCCCCCTCCTTTTTAAATTAGCTGCTGCTGTCTTGTTTCTTGTTTGTTTTGTTTCCCCTTTCTTTGCCCCACCCCTTTTTTTTTTTTTACTGATTGTTTCTACTGATGCTATTTCATTTCTTTCCTCCTTTTTTCTATTTTCTATTTTCTGGTGGTGGTCTTCCATTTCATCTCTTTTCCTTTGATCTTCAGTTTTTCTTGTTTTTATTTCTATTCTTTTTTTCTTCTTTTCTTTATTTTTTCACTTTTTTCCTTCTTTTCTGTTTTCCTCTTTTCTCAAAATTCTAGCCTCTTAATCCATTGTATATATTTCTCTCTATTCTTTTCTCATTTCATTGTTTCTACTCTACTTTTTTATTCTTATTTCTCTGTACTTCTTACTTGTGTTAATTATTCATTTTCCTAGGTCTTATATTGTTCTGTTTCTACCTTTTACTATTTTTCTCTTCTTATGTCTTTCCCTTTCTCTGATCCTAATTTTTTTTCCTCCAAGGGAACATGGACAACAGCAAGGAAATAGAATAAGAGGAATGGAGTGTCAAAGTGAAACTTTACCACACACACACACAAAAACAAAAAAATAAAACACTAGAGTAGAGAGAGAAACTAATCAACTGAATAAACCCATCAAGATAAACAGATGTCTAGACACGAACAAAAAATTCCAAGCCATACTAAGAAAAAGGAAGATTAGTAAAGTTGACAAAACCTTAGCTAGACTTACAGAGGAAGAGAGAAGATGCAAACATAAAATAAGAAAAGAGGAAGGGGATATCATCACTGACCCCACAGAAATAAAGAGTATCATAAGAGGATACTTTTGAAAAATTGTATGCCGAAAAGATGGTTAATTTAGAGGAAATGGACAAATTCCTAGAAATGCCCAGGAAGCCTACATTGACAAAAGAATACATTTTCTTCTTTCAACTCAACAGACCTATCACAAATAATAAGATAAAATTAGTCATCAAAAACCTCCCAACTAAGAAGAGCCCAGGATCAGAGAGCTTCACAGATGAATTCTACCAAACATTCCAGAAGAACTAACACCATTCCTGCTTAAACTCTTCCAAAAAATAGAAGTGGAGGGAACATGCCTAACTCATTCAATTATGGCAACATCACCCTAATACCAAAGCCAAGCAAAGATGCCAGAAAGGAAAACTATAGACCAATCTCCCTAATGAATCTAGATACTAAAATACTCAATGAGAGAGAGGGCAAGATGGCGTTGGTGTAGGAGGGCGCACACTGCAAGCTCCCAGAGCAAGGCGGATTGGGGACGGGGTCCTGCCCGGGGGTCTGTGCTGTGCACGCGTG
>JAKSZT010053804.1:310534-437004 GCA_026826555.1 Tolypeutes matacus | reverse complement strand
CTGCAACTCCTACCCTACAGCTCAATGGACTCATCCAAGTCACCTGGTGAGGAGACAACGATGGGAAATGGCCATCCCAGGGAATGGAGAGGGCCTGCATCTGCAGGCAGGATCATCCCACCCACCATATCCATGGGATATAAGCCCTCTCTCACTTGGAGTTGGAGTGGACATCACCATCCCAGTCGCCTCTGGATTGGGGGAATAACTATGGACTAGAGTGGATTTGATGGTATTCTCTTGCTCACATATGGTGATTCTTGCAATGCAAGAAATTATAACAATGAGGTGGAGCCAGTGGCCACTTGACAGTTTTTGGGTAGGGAGGGGATGAGCAGTTGAAATACAGGGGCTTCTTTGGGAGTTGGAGGTTGTCCTGAGTACTGTTGTGGCAATGGATGTAGGCCATTTTAAATCAGCACACACCACTCAGAACTGAGTGGGAGAGAGTGTGGTCTACAGTGTGAACTGTGGTCTATGGTTGGTGGCAAGGCTCCAGGATGTGTAAGTTCACTGAGGTTGGTGGGCCACACTGTGGGAGATGTTTGTGTGGGATGTGGTGGGAGGTGTGGGAGGTGGGCAACATGGGAATCCCAGTGGGTTTCGTGTAATATTTTACGTAATCTAAGCACCTCTTAAAATATATGTATATATATATATATATATAAATAACATTTTTGTAAGCAAATACACATATATGCACATATATTTATATATCATTTTGCAAATGTTTGTATGTATTGTGAGAATTTTGATTTTTACCCATAATAAAAAATAAATAAATAAATTTAAAAAATAAATAAATAAATAAAATACTCAATGAAATCCTTGCTAATCATTTTCAGCAACATATTAACTGAATTATACACCATAACTAATTGCGTTTCAACCCTTATATGCAAGGATGGTTCAACATAGGAAAATCAATCAATGTGTAAAACACCACATAAACAGTTCAAAAGAAAAAAATCACATGATCATCTATCTCTATAGATGAAGAAAAGGCATTTGACAAAATACAGCACCCTTTCCTGATAAAAACACTGCAAAAGATCAGAATAGAAGGAAACTTCCTCAACATGATGAGGGTATATATGAAAAACCCACTGCTAACATCATATTCAATGGTGAAATCCTAAAAGCTCCCCCTCTAAGATCAGGAACAAGATATGATTACCAACTTTCATGGCTATTATTTAACATTGTATTAGAAGTACTTGCTCTAGCACTGAGGCAAGAAAAAGATACAAAAGGCATCCAAATTGGAGAGGAAGAAGTAAAATTTCACTATTTGCAGATGACATGATCTTATACATAGAAAGCCCTGAGCAACCTACAACAAAGCTTCTAGAGCTTATAAGTAGGTTTAGTAGGGTGGCAGGTTATAAAATCAATGTGCAAAAATCAGTAGCATTTCTGTACACCAATAATGAACAATCTGAGGAGGAAATCAAGAAAAAAAATCCCATTTTCAATAGCAACTAAAAGAAACAAATATCTGGAAATAAATTTAGAGATGTAAATGACTTATATGCAGAATATTACATAACACTGTTAAAGGAAATCAAAAAAGAACTAAGTAAATAATAGAATATTCCCTGTTCATGTATAGGAAGACTAAACATCATTAAGACGTCTATCCTACACAAAGTTATTTACAGATTTAACACAATCCCAATAAAATTTATCACAGTAATTTTTACTGAATTCGAAAAGCTAACTATGAAATTTGTTTGAAAGGGCAAGGGTCCCTGAATAGCCAAAGATATATTGAAAAAGCAAAATGAAATTGGAGGAATCACACTACTTGACTTTAAAACATACTACAAGTATACACTGGTTAAAACTGCATGGTATTGGCAGAACGATAGACATACTGACCAATGGAACGGAATTAAGATTTCTTATATAGATCTCCACATATACAGTCACCTGATATTTGACAAGGTGACCAACTCCACTCATCTGGGAGAGAAAGGCCTCTTCAACAAATGATGCTTGGAGAACTGGATATCTATATCCAAAAGAATGAGAAAGGAATACTACATCACACCTTACATAAAAATTAACTCTAGATGGATTAAATATATAAATATGAGCTAAGACCATAAAGCTCCTAGAAGATACTGTAGGGAAGTATCAACAGGATCTTTTATTAGGGAATGGTTTCATGAAATTTATACCCAAAGCATAGGCAATGAAAGAAAAAAATAGATAAATGGGATCTCCTCAAAATTAAAAACTTTTGCACCTCAAAGGAATTTGTCAAGAAGGTGAAAGGCAGCCTACTCAATGGGAGAAAATATTTGGTAACCATATATTTGATAGGGGCCTCATATTCAGGATATATAAAGAATTCCTACACCTCAAAAATATAAAGACAAATAACCAATTTAAAAAATGCATAAGTGATTTGAACAGACACTTCTCCAAAGAAGAAATAAAATGGATAAAAAGCACAGGAAATGATGCTCAACATCATTAGCTATTAGGAAAATGCAAATCAAAACTACAATGATATATCATCTTACACCCATTATCCTGGTGACTATTAAAAAACAGAGGACTACGTGTGGGAGAGGATGTGGAGGAATGGAAACACTTAGCCACTGCTTGTGAGAATGTAGAATTGTGCAGCCATGGTAGGGAAAGTTTGGCAGTTCCTCAGGAAGCTAACTATAGAACTGCCATATGATTCAGCAATCCCACTGCTGGGTATATAACTAGAAGAACTGAAAGCAGGGACACAAACAGATATATGCACCCCAATGTTAATAATGGCATTTTTCAGTATTGCCAAAAGTTGGATACAACCCAAATGCCCATCAACAGATGAATGGATAAACAAATTGTGGTATATACATAAATGGAATATTACTTAGCTTTAAGAAGGAATGCATTATTAACACGTGGGATAACATGGATGAACCTTGAAGACCTAATGTTTAGTGAAGCAAGCCAGGCACTGAAGGACAAATACTACATGACTTCACTGATAGTAATTAAACAAATTGAGCAGGATTACACTGCTAGGGTCTGGAGGATAGGTTTACAGGAGATAGAAAGGAAGAAGTTTGTGGGTCAATGCCCATATGGGCAAAATATATGATAAAGTGGAAGGGTGTAGTTGTGCTGTGGTTGGGAATAACACTTGTGCAGTGATGCAATTTGGGCTGGGTGGTGCTGGTCTGGGGGGGGGGTTGCATGGGGAAGGTGGGTTAGACTGTCCATGGAACTATGGGGAGGCTTGGGGAAGGGAGTAGGTAAACTCTGAGGATTTGCCAATATGTGGTTTAAAGTACAATGTTGGGAATGTTCTTTTGGCAAATATGGCAGGGGAGGCTCTACTGGTTTAAGGTGTTGGATATGGGGTATATGTGGGACAGGGCACACCTGAGGCAAGCTTATAGGGAGTGCATAGCATTCATCTTGTCATAGTATATTGTATCAGGGGGTGGAGACTTACATAATGAGCAGGGTGGTGTTGGACTGCCATCCTGGGGAGTCCTGCTATGATCTCTAGTAGAGGAGCAGGAGTCTCTTGAGAGCAGAGGCAGTGTCTAATAGGGGAGGACAGGCAGTATGTCAGGCCCTCAATGTTGTTGCAAATAACTATGAATCTTTTCCTTCAATGAGTTAATCCTGGCATGGTGGGTCCTGAGGGGAGATGGAGGGAGGAATAGAATAGATGGAATATGGGACATTTTTCAGGTGATGTAATTGTTCTACATGATCTTGCAAGGATGGAAACGGACCATGTCAAACTTCATTAAATCTATAAAACTGTATAGTCCAAAATGTAAACCACAATATAAGACATTAACAATGGACAGTAACAATGTTTCAATATTTGTACATCAATTGTAAGAAATGTACCATCCCTATGTAAAATGTTATTAATAGGGGAAAGGGGAAAAGGGAGAGATTGTTGGGTATATGGGAAGCACCTATATTCTGTACATGAGTTTTCTGTAACCTAAAGCTACTTTGAAGACAAAATGAAAAAAAAAAAAATAGAATCCTGGGTGAATAAATGTAAGCAAATATCACTGTATATACAAGACAACCAATCTTACAGTGATGAAAAACATAATGTCAAAAATTTTTTAATTTTATGTTTTTAATTTTATTATTTCAGACTTTTAAAAATGTTTGTATTTTATTTATTTTTAAAACTATCATTATTATATCATTTTCCTATTAATTGTATTTGGCTTATTTGGCTTCAATTTTGAAGAAGTTTTGGATCACAGAATGGTTACAACTGTGGCAGGGGAAGATTATTGGTATGAGGTCTCAGAGATGTGGGATGAATGGGAGGAGGTTCACCTGGGGCATACCTATAAGACATATGAATATGTTCAAGTGTTCATGTGGCAAAGTCATAGTGTGTGGAGTTTCACATGATAAAGGTATATTGAATTTCCATCCTGGAGATTTCTGCCACTTTCTCTAATGTGACAGCAAGAATCCCTTGAGTACAGGGGTAGTGACTAGTGAAGGAGGATGAACCATTGATAGGCCATTGATTGTGATGACTCTACTTATGAAGCTTTACTTTACAAAATGAAACTTAGCATAGTATTATAGGATTCCTAAGCATTACCTCCTGAGAGCCTCCTTGTTGCTCAAATGTGGCTTCTGTCTAAGCCAAACTCAGCACATAAATAAATGCATTACCTTTCCCCCAGCATAGGACATGACTCTGGGGGTTTAGCCTCCCTGGCACCAAGGTATTACTTACTATCAAGCATCAACTAGCAATGCAACTGGAAAAAGACCATGACCAAAAGGGAGAAGAGTAAAGACAAATGAGTTTATATGGCTAAGAGACTTCAAAGTGAGTCAGGAGGACATATCAGTCATCGTGCTTATGCGTGTCTCAGCAGGAACTCATTCACTGCCAAAGTAAATCTAACCTCAAATAGTGTGGCTCCTGAGAGCTCTGGAGATATCCAGACACTATAGGCAGGGCATACTGCTCATCAGTTTGGGACCCTGTCAGTTGGCCCTACTTTGGAATTTACGCTCCCCAGTGTGATAAAGTTGGACTCAGTTGTATTTTCCCTACACATAGCTCTGCTGCCTCTCTTTTTGAACATATAGTTAGTACTAGAATTGATTGGTGTATGTCCAGGAGACTTAAAGCTTTAGGCTGTCTATGTGCCAGTTGTACCCTGAACCAGATCAGACTTGCAACACCTACTCTCTAGTTCATTGGACTCAACCAGGACAACTAACAAGGAGATGATGACCATCTCAAGGAACAGAGAGAATCTGCAACTGCAAGCAAGAAAGTCCCATCCATCTGCCCCATGAGATCTAAGCCCCCTCTCAATTAGAGGTGGAGTGGGCATCACCATCACAGAATCCTCAGAATTGGGAAATGGACGATGGACTAGAGTAGACTTACAGGTGTTGTACTGTAGACTTGTGATCCTAGCAATTAAAGAACTTTTATCATAGATCCAGAGACAGTGGCCACTGGAGGTTCTGAGGAGAGGGAGAGGGAAAAATGTGTGTAATTTGGGGGCATTTTTGGGATATTGGAATTGTCCTGAATGATGTTGTAATGACAGGTACATACCATTGTATATCTTGTAATAACTTGCAAAAATGAGCAGAAGAATGTGCAGACTACATTGTAAACTATAATCCACACCTAGTGGCCATGCTCCAAGATGTGTTCCATCAATTGTTGCAAATGTACCTCAGTAATGAAGGATATTGGTGTGGGAAAATGTGAGAGGGCTAGGGAGTGGGTCATATGGGAATCCCCTATATTTTTTTGTGTAACATTCATATAATGTAAGTTTCTTTAAAAATAAAAAATAAAAAAGTAAATTTAAAAAGATCAATAAAAAAGTTTATAATAAAGTTTAGAATAATTCAGAAAAGAAAAAGGAACTTGATATGTTGTCAGGGAATAAACACATAATGAGCCTCTTATCTTGTAGAAAAGAAAAATTAATTTATTATAGGAAATTCAATAAATGATGCTTTTACAAAAAAAAAAAAAGTCTGGAAGTTTAGAAAGAGTATGTTGAAGAAGCAGTAGTAGTTCAGTGGTTGAGTACCTGCTTTGCATGTATGAGGTCCCAGGTTTAATCCCTGGTATCTTCTGGGGAAAAAAAGCATATGTTAATTATCAGAAACAGGAATCAATTCAATATTTTCAGAAAGTAAAATAAGCAGTAGAAATCACCAAGGAGAGGCTGGAAAGGAATGAGGGAGCCAAACATTTAGTGCAGTTTAAGTCAATTTAAATAAAATAGTAGAAAAAATTGGGATAGTGAACATGAAAACCACACAAGAAAGGATTTCTGGTGACAACCCAAATGTAAAATTATTACATAAATATTAAAAACAGTTAAAAGCCTAAAAACAAAGGAAAATATTTATTACAGATATGCTATTTAAAGTTTTTACATTATCAATTCAGAATGATAACATGCAAACCATAGAAAAGAGTGGAACAACCCAGCAAGAAAAAGTGTTCAAGTTAAGAAGAGAAACAATCTGAACCATTTAGTTACCCGTTTAAAATCTATTAAAACTGATGTACATGTGCCAGCTGGGCCCTAAGCTTCAGAGGAGATGCAACACATACTCTCCAGTTCATTGGACTCACCCAGGACAACTAACAAGGAGGTGTGGATGGACAAGCACCATACCAAGGAACTGAGAGAGTCTACAACTGCAAGCAAGAGAGTCCCATCCATCAGCCATATGGGACTGAAGCCATCTCTCAATTAGAGGTGGAGTGGGCAGCACCATTTGAGAATCCTCAGGATTGGGAAATAAAATATGGACTAGAGTGGACTTACTGGTATATTCTACTATAAACTTATTATGATTCTAGCAATGGAAGAAATTATATCATTGATGTGGAGACAATGGCCACTGGAGATGCTGAAAGCAGGGAGAGGGAAAAAGAAGAGTAATATAGGGGCACTTTTGGGACTTGGAATTGTCCTGAATAACATGGCAAAGACAGATATGGGCCATTATATATCCTGCCACATCTACAGAATTGAGTGGGAGAGAGTGTAAACTACAATGTAAACTATAATTCATCCTTAATAGCAATGCTCCAAAATGTGTTCATCAGTTGCAATGAATGTACCACACTAATGAAAGAAGTTGTTAATGTGGGGAAAAGTGGGAGGTGTGGGGAGTGGGGCATATGGGAATCCCTTATATTTTTTTATGTAACATTTTATGTAATCTAAGTATCTTTTAGAAAAAATGAAAAATATATTTTAAAAAACTGATGGATAATCAAATATATATATTAAACAATAATTGAATATCTTTGTCATCTGAAATATAGGCAAAAATGAAATTATAATTCCTGTTTTAGCAATGGGAGCTATAACTCTTTAGTGGGAGAATAAACTATTTTTACACTGTTTCTTGGTACATTACTGAAGAAAGCAATAGAGACATTTTTGAAAATTGTCATGCCATCATTCAAAATTGTTCATATGAGAGAGTTTATTGAAGTGGTACATATATTTGGAAAAATAGAAACAATATTAATGTCCAAAAGTAGAATATTTGTTTGATAAATCACTATATACATATTTTACAGTAGAATATTTTCCAAGTATTCATAATACACATACACAAACATAGATGGATAGTGATAGATGGATGATAGATAGATAAATAGACAGACAGACAGATATGTGTTGCAATGGTCAAATGTACACAGTATATTGTTGAATGGAGAAAACAGTATAAAACATTATGCATAGTTGGATACTATTTTATACACTTATTTTATACAAGTATGTGTAATTGCATTTAATGGTGCCACCCAATTGAACCTGACATTTTATGACAAACATTTCCTAAATATTTTTCAATGTAAAATGAGTGCTTGGGCACACACATGTGTGTGCAAGTCTGGTGACAATATTGATGATTTCAAAATTTTTTAATTGTTTATCTTTCCCTAAAATAAACATGAAATTAAAAATAAAGATTTTAAATCCACAGAAAAATATTAAAAAAAAAATAGAAATGTTTTTTCCTAAGCCCTGAAAGGCCCATGAAATAATAGTTCATGTCTGTTATTCAGGATTTTACTTTTCTTTTTCTTTCTTTTAGCTCCCACAATTTATCCTGATCTTATCCTGATCTCTGAGTGAGGTTTACTTAAAAGTTCCAACCAAGTAATATATCCATGGGCTGTGATTTCTGTGGTTGAGCACTTTGATTTTATGCTATCTAAAATACCCTAAGACCTCAAAATGAGAAATTAACTTAAAAAGTGAATCTGAACTGGTGGTGCTCATAGAGAAAATGGTACTGCAGTTATATTTTTTAAAGATTATTATAGATCAAGTTATGCCTAAACTGATCTCACAATATGAAATTTAGAAATGAATGGGCAAAATACTCTAGCAAGAATTAGAAGATGTAACAAATAACTGGTTTACATCCCCAAGAACCTCTTAGAATAGAGAGGCCATGAAAAAACAACAACACAAAACTATTCTTTAAGGAGATAGGATGTATAAAGTAAGGAATGGAAAATGCAAGCAAATATATGATACTATCAAATTAGTCAAAATTAAAATCTAATGGAAATTGTAATAGAAGTTACAAACTTTATGGATTAAATAGTAGATTAGACACCAATGAAGAGAGACTTCATGAAATGGAAGCTAGATCTGAACTCAGCACATAGAGGTAAAAGGAGAGAAAAAATTAAGGAGAGGTAGAGAGAGGATGAGAAGAAAACGATCATGATTGATCACTAATCCATAGATTTTTAACTAAAATGTACGAATAAATAACTTTTTTCTATTGAAGTGAGTGTGACAGTTTGGAACTTTTTGTGGATTCCAGAAAGGATCATGTTCTTGGAGCTAATCCATTCCTGTGCTTGTAGGTCCCTTTGATCAGATTAATTCAGTGAGGTATGTCCCCACATTGGTCTTCACCCTCTTGCGTAGTCCTGTATAAATGGATGACTGAAAGAAGAGACACACAGGGAAAAGCAGCAGAAACAGAGAAATCCCAAGAGGCTGGAATCAGTGGCTCACAGAGTCATGGAAAGAGGCCCATGAAAGTCTGAAAGAGATGAGGCCAAGAGGAGATGGGAGAGACAAGCATATGTTTGATCACCCACAGATGAGTTCAGGGGAAAAGGTGGGGAAGGCAGAGATTTCAGCAGAGACTAGCTACTATCTTGTGCCTTGCCACAAGGCAGTAGTGCAGAATCACCAGCAGCCAACCTTGGGTGAGACAGCATCTCAGATGATGTCTTTATTAGGACATTTTCACAGCCTCAGAACTGTCAGCTTTTAACCTAATAAATTCCCAGTATAAGAGCCAACATATTTCTGGTATTTTGCTCCTAGCAGCTCTTAGCAAATTAAGACAAGGTGGTTTCGAGTGTTTTCTTATTTTGAACAATGCTGCAGTGACTAATGATGCACGTTTCCTTGTATACATCTATACATATTCCAACAAAGTATAATTCTTGGAGTTGGATTACTGGGTTGTATGAAATATGTTTGTTCAACTTATTTGCTATTGCCAAGTGATTTTCAAAGGAACTCAATTTATATGGCCATCAGCAGTGGAAAATAATTCCCATTACTCCCTGTATTAGTCAGCCAAAGGGGTGTTGATGCAAAATACCAGAAATCTGTTGGCTTTTTAAAAGGGTATTTATTTGGAGTAGAAGCCCACAGTTATCAGACCATAAAGCATAAGTTACTTCCCTCACCAAAGTCTATTGCCATATGTTGGAACAAGATGTCTGCCGATGTCTGTGAGAGTTCTGGCTTCATGGGTTCCTCTCTTCCTGGGGCTTGCTTCTCTCTGGGCTCAGCTCCTCTGCTATCTCCACAAAGCCAGCTGTAAACTATCAGGTAAATGGCTTGTTTCTCTTCCCAGGGTCTTTTCTCTTTCCTCTTGACTAAGCTCCTATGTGTGCTTACTTCCTGGGGCTCCAGCTCAAAAACTCCAGCATCAAAACTCAACTCTGTCCTTTGCCATGGCTTTTATCTGTGAGTCCCCACTCACCAAGGGGCAAGAACTCAACACCCTACTGACATGGCCCAATCAAAGCCTTAATCATTGTTTAATCAAGTAAGCCTCTGAATCCAATATAATCTAATATGCCAAGAGGAAAAGACCAGTTCACAAACATAATCCAATATCTATTTTTGGAATTCATAAACAATGCCAAACTGCCACACTCCACCCTCTGATTTCCAAAAAGACATTACAATATTAAAAAACACCTTATTTTGGTAACAATACTGAGTGCTAAATCATATCATAATCAGTTTAAAGAAATACAGTTTGTCTTGGGGCAATGTCCTGCCTGGCTGTAGACCTCTGAAATTATAAAACAATTTATCTGCTTCCAATACAAAAATGGACAGAGTAAGGATAAACATTTTAATTATAACAAGGAGAAATTGGGGGGGGGCATGAGTCACGTATCCTCTACATTTCAGTACACCTGCAGGATATACTTCATTAGATGTCAAAGTCTGAGAGTCATTAAGATTATGGTTTCTTCTCCTTGAGTCCTCATGAGGACCCACCCTTTCAGGCTTGCCCAATGGTCATTTTCTTGGTTCCAGCCTCATCAAGCATCTGGGTGGTGACCAAGCTCCAGATCACCCTCCAAGAGTGTTGGGGTGATTGTCACACTTTACATAATCTTAGGGTTAGAGTCTTAGCCCCCTAGTACAGTGAAGTGAGGACAACATGCTCCCGAAACATTGGCATACAGGTTCAACCCTCTCAGAGCAACAAGTTGACCCCCTGGCCTTTCATAATTCATGGAGGACAGGCCCACCACGCTCAGACCTATGGGGTGCTGACCTTAAGTGCCCTAATCCTTGAGGAATATGTTCCACCCTCTCTGTACCCTGGGGCAGCAAAACTCCCCCAAACATCATCTGGAAACATACACCCTCTTCAACTGCTGTGGCAAACTCATCCTTTCTGTACATATGGGTGGGGTTCCTCTCTTGGCCCAAGGTGATGTCTTAATTCCATATCTCAGCTTCCATGGTTTTCCTCTTAAAGTGGTTTCTTCTTCAATGTCTCCTTTCCATGTCGCTTTTAGTCCAAGCTGACAGTGGTTTTGTTCATACAGTTCATACAAAATCAGGTTATTGATTACAAATATGTGAAATAGGAATTTCAAAGCACCAAAGGATACACTGTTTTCTATCTACAGTTTCTTAGTGTTAAGGTCTTCTAAAGATATTGGAAGATCAAGTGCTTAATTGCTAAATATATGAGGATTCTCCAAGGTGTTGTCATAGGCTTGGAAGCCTAAAACTAAAACTCAAAGCAATTTTTCATTAAACATATAATTTAGGGAAAAACAGAGAAGAATTTCAGAAGGTGAGCTCCTCTGCTCAAATTCTGTCTCTCCCCTAAAGTCTCCTTGGATATGTTACTGCACTAAATACTTTCTTAGAGGTCAAGATCTCAGAACAGTGCTTACCACCCAGTGAGCCCTATGTAAATGTCTCTTATTATCATCATGGCCACCAAGAACTCACAGCCATCTTCTCGTTTCACAGTTTATGGGGTCCTGCTGAGATATGATATTTTACAGCAAATATGCTTTCAATTCCTCATGGCAAGATATCTTAGATGCATCAAGAAAGCGATGTTAACAGCCTCATTAGATATATGGAGAAACTTATTTCCAAGGAAAGGAAATCATTTTCCAAGGGGAGTGAGTTACTGACCACACTTAATTCCAGTATCCAGACCTATTGCCTCACTCTTCCTCTCTCCCTCCCTCCCTCCCTTCCTTCCCCTTCCTTCTTTCCTTCCTTCCTCCATCCCTCCTTCCTTCCTTTCTTCCTTCCTTTCTTTCTTCCTTTCTTTCTTTCTTTCTTTCTTTCTTTCTTTCTTTCTTTCTTTCTTTCTTTCTTTCTTTCTTTCTTTCTTTCTTTCTTTCTCTCTCTCTCTCTCTCTCTCTCTCTCTCTCTCTCTTTCTTTCTTTCTTTTCTTTTTTCTTTCTTTTCTTTCATGTTCCAGCTTGTCTTTTAATCTACTTGAAGACAATTGATTCCTCAAAACTTTGGTACAAAGAACTACAAAAATATTTTCCTTGTATGATTACATTTTTAAAAAAATTTTATGTCTTTTATTGGCGTCATTTTTTTTTCTTAAAGATGCTTAGATTACATAAATGTTATATACAAATTACAGGTATTTCCATGTTCCCCACCTCCCACACCTCCCATAACATCCCACATAAACATCTTTCATTAGTGTGGCACATCACTTGCGATGGATATACACATCCTGGGGCTTTGCCACTAAGCAAGGACCATAGTTCACATTGTAGACCACACTCTCTTTCACACAGTTTCTGCATGTTATATGCTGATGTAAAATGGCCTATATCTGTCGTTGTAATGTCACTCAGGATAATTCCCAAGTCCTGAAAAAGCACCTGTATCACAACTGCTTTTCCTTTCCCTGCCCCCAAAGCATCCAGTGGCCACTGGCTCCACCTCACTGTTGTAATTTCTTCCATTGCTTGAATCACATATGTCTACAACAGAATACGATTAAGTCCACTCTAGTCTGTAGCTCTTCCCCAATCCTGAGGAGTTTGGGATGGTGATGTCCACTCCACCTCCAAGTGAGAGGAGGCTTATATCCCATGGGTACGGTGGATGGGATTATCCTGCCTGCAGCTGCAGGCTCTCTCCATTCCCGGGATGGCCGTTGTCCATCATCATCTCCTCATCAGGTGACTTGGGTGAGTCCATTGAGCTGTACAGTAGGAGTTGCAGCTCCACTGAGATTCCAGGCACAGCTGGCACATGGGCAGGCCAGAGGCTCCAGCCTCTGGAAGTACACCTACAAACTCCAGCATCACATATAGGTTTGAATAGAAGGGACTGATGGGCCATGTGCAGGGAGGACTCATTTGAGTCCAACTCTGTCAGTCTCAGTAGCACAGATTCCAAAGTAGAGCCCACTGATAAGGTTTCAATCTCTGGAGCTATCTCCCCTTATATAGGACGTGGGTGTCTCCAGAGCTCTCAGGATCCCCTCTATGTGGGATGATATCCACTTTGGTGTTCTATGAGATCCTACTGAGGTGTGCATAAGCGTTATCTCTGGGATGACCTCCTGACTCTCTTTGAAGTCTCTTAGCCACATGAATTCATTTGTCTTTACCTTTTCCCCCTTTTATTCACAGTCTTTTTCCAGTCATATTGCCAGTTGGCACTTGGTATTAATCCCTCGTTGCCAGGAAGGCTGATCCCCGGGAGTCATGTCCCTCTCTGGGGAGAAGGTAATGCATTCATATGCTGAGTTTGGCTTAGAGAGAGGCCACATTTGACCAAAAAGGAGGTTCTCGGGTGGCAACCCTTAGGCACCCCATAACAGTAGGCTAAGTTTCAATTACAAGAGCAAAGACTCGTAATTGCCTCACTCTTGAACCTCTGCAGGTAGCTGGCATTCCACTCCTGGCAGTCTCAGGAAAAATGCAGCATAAAGAGGCAGGGCAATTTAAAATCAGAACACACCATTCAGAATTGTGGGAGAAAGTGTGGTCTATGATGTGAACTGTGGTCTATGCTTGGTGGCAAGGCCTCAGGATGTGTATATCCATTGAGGGTGATGAGCCACACTGATGAAGGATGTTTTTGTGGGATGTTGTGGGAGGTGTGGGAGGTGGAGAACATAGAAATCCCTGTAATTTCTGTGTAATATTTAGGTAATCTAAGCACCTTTAAAAATATATATACATATATAAAATAAAAAATAAAAAAATACAAAAAGTATAAAAAGATGCCATTTCACATCCACTAGAATGGCTACTATTTTAAAACTGGAAAATTACAAGTGTTGGAGAGGATATGGAGAAAATTCTTTGCCAGTGGCAACATAAAATGGTGCAGTTGCTGTGGAAGACAATTCAGCAGTTCCTAGGAAAGTTAAGTATAGAATTACCATATTATCAAACATTCCCCCTACTAGATATATGCCCATAAGAATAGAAAGCAGAGTCTCAAACAGGTATTTGCACACAGATATTCATAGGGCCCTTATTCACTTCTGCCAAAAGGTGGAAGCAACCCAAGTGTCTATTACATGATAGAGAAATAAAATGTAGACATTTTAGACATAATATGTAGACCTAATAGTCCAGACATTGGACTATTATTCAATTGCAAAACCAGAAGGAAGTTCTGATACATGTGACAATATGGCTGATCTTTCAAGATATCATGTTCAGTGAAATAACTAAGACACAAAAGTACAAATATTGTATGATCTCAATGATATAGTTAGAATAAGAAAACACATAAAATCCGAATCTAAAATAGAGGTTACCAGGAGATGGGATGGGGTAGGGAATAGGGAGTTAAGGCTTAAAATGTACAGAGTTTCTATTTGGGATGATGGAAAAATTTTGGTAAGGGATGGTGAATGTAATTAACAGCAGTGAATTATATATTTAAATGTAGTTAAAAGGAGAAATTTTAGGTTGTATATATGGTACTGGATAGAATAAATTTTTTTAAATAAAAAGAGCAACACAGCAGTGAATCCTAAGTTAAACCATGGACTATATGGTGAATAGTACAATTACTTTTACAATTATGTGTTTTCATCAGTTGGAACAAATGTACCAAATCTGTGCAAGCTGTTAATAAAAGAGTGGTATAAAGAAAGAAAAAAAAAAAAAAAAAAAAAAAAGAGGCAGGACACATTTCTGTTTTCCAAAACAATTTAGAGTAGACAGAAGCTTTCTGAGCCCAACATCCAGACCAGACAGTGCATTCTGTTGTGCAGAGAGAAGCATCTCCCAAGCTTGACAAGAGGCACCACTGGATTTATTTTCTAAGTGCCTGGACTAAAACTGAAAAGTTTTTAAATATTTTTTATTAGAGTAGTTGTGAGTTTAAAAAAATTTATGCATAATGTACAGAATTCCCATACAACTCCCCTCCACCAACACCTTGCATTGTTGTGGAACATTTGTTACAGATTATGAAAGAACATCATCAAAATATGACTAAATACTATGGTCTGTAGCTTACATTTGGTATATCTTCCATTGATGTGGGGATTCTTTCAGAGGATTATTTTGGTGGACACTCCCCTGTAGACACAGACTAGGGTTTCACTTCATCCCCAAGTGACTCAGTGCTTAGTGACTGCTTTTCCAAGCAAATTTGATGATGCTGACTTTGTAGGTTCCCTGGAAGGGCTCCCACTGACTGCCTGCAAGGAAGAACGTGTACCAGAGTACTTGAGTTAGAGGGTGCAAAGAAACATTGGTTACACAGCTGTTGAAACTGGGAAAGATTACTTGATTCATATCCATTCTTAAATGACCTGATGGGTTTTATGAAATTTTTCTCTGAAACTAAGGAGTTATGCCCACTTTCAAAACCCATATCAATTACTCTTTAAATCTCCACCTAATGCATCATGACACTCTTCCCTACACTACTATCTAATAATGATTACATTTCTATTGCTTGCCTTACCTTTATTGTTTTTTCCTCACTTTCTTCCCCTGTCTTCACATGTCTAAGTACTTATCTGCACATGGTTACTATGAAATGAGGGTTCACAGAGATGGCCTGAAAGCATTTCACATCCATGAAGCCTCACACTAGAAATCCTAATTGGTCCCCAGGGCCATAATTAGGTGTGCATGGAAGAGTATGTGGTTGAACGTATAACAGCTTCTACTTATTTGGGGCTTGCTTGTTCCTCCCTAGTAGCCAACAAAGTTTTTGATTGCAATGAATTTTTAATTTTATATTCCTGATATTTAGTGTAGGACCTTGAACACAATATTCATTCAATAAATAAGCATGGGTAGATTAACTGATTTCATGTCCAAAATAAATAATTAAGTAATGTTATTTCTCTAAGAGGTATACAGTTCTTTAAAATGTGCTCTAAAAATGTTGTTTCTAAATGAATGGAGTTGAATGTGGAAAATAAGTAGAGTATAAAATACAGTCTCAAAAAATTAATAATAGTCTTTTCATGTATTCATTCATGTATATTTGAATATACCCATTTATATTTTAAACATAGTTTCTGGACTAGAGTGGTTTCTGTTTTAAATTTTACTAAACTGTGTAGACACATATCTTTAAAAAGAAAATTCAAACAAAGCCACATCCCTCTTACAAAGACTTTACTTCTCTTTTACTTAATGAATAATATCCAAATACAGTTTACTGACATTTAAGGTCTTTGAAAAATTGACTCAAATTAACCTTTAATTAACATTTTCTGTTATTTGATTTAAGTGATATATGCAATAATCTCTCCTCAAATTTAGTTACTTGCTTTTATTTAGAGAATTTGTGAGTTTACATAACAATCATGCACAAAATACAGGGTTCCTATACACCACTCTGCCACCAACACCTTGCATTGGTGTGGAACATTTGTTACAATTGATGACAGCATAGTTTTACAATCGTACTATTAACTAGAGTTCATTCCTTAACATAGCAGTCACTGTGTAGTAAATAGTTCTATGGAATTAAAAAAAACATTCTGTTACCATATATACAATCTAACATTTCCCTTTTTAATCACATTCAGATGTATTTCACTGGTGTTAACTGCATTCATAATGTTGTGCTACCATTAACACCATCCAAACATTTCAATCATTTCAAATAGGAATGCTATGCACTTAGGCTTTAACTTCCCATTCTCTATCCCAACCTCCTCCCCTGCTAACCTATATTCTAGATTCTGACTCTAAGAGTTAGTTTATTCTAATTATTTCAAATCAGTGAGTTACTTGCTTTTTTTTCCCTATGCCACCCTATAATGTAATCTCCATTTCTAGACTCAAGAAACTCTTTAGCCTAGATTTTAACTCCACAACTTTTTAAGAGCAAGTTTTCATGTCACCCTAGAACCGATTTTGAACCTGTCATTCCATAGGTTCCTCAACCTCCTCTGCATTCTCATAATGCATTGAAGGCACAAACGTGATCATGTGCACTCTGATGTATTTTATCATCGCGTCTGTCTATGTACCTGCCCATTTGGTAGATTTTGCTAATTCCCTATATTTCTCTGGTATTTATAGTTCCCACTATTTCCACAAAATGTCATTACCTTTACATTGAAAACGTTAATACTTATGAAAGTGTGGAGAAAATCTCAATCTTTATGCATTCTAACTGTATAATCCCTATGACCTTTTTTTTTATTTTTTTAAAAAAATTTTAATAGATACTTAAATTACATAAATGTTACACAAAAAATATAGGGATTCCCATAAGCCCAATTCCCCACACCTCCCACAGCCTACTACATAAACATCCTTCATTAGTGTGGCACATTCATTGCTATTGATAAATGCATTCTGGGGCTTTGCCATTAAGCATTGCCCATAGTTCACATTGTAGTCTACACTCTCTCTGACACAGTTCTGCATGATATGTGATGATATAAAATGGTCTATATCTGTCATTGCAGTGTCATTCTGGGTGATTCCCAAGTCCCCAAAAGCCCCCGTATTACACCTCTTTTTCCCTCTCCCTCCAGTGGCTACTGGCTCCACATAAATGTTGTAATTTCTTCCATTGCTAGAATCACATGTCTATAGTAGAATACCAGTAAGTCCACTCTAGTCCATAGTTCTTTCCCCAATCCTGCAGATTCTGGGATGGTGATGTCCATTCCACCTCTAATTGAGAAGGAGCTTATATCCCATGGGGAAGATGGATGGAACTATCTTGCTTGCAGTTGCAGACTCTCTCTGTTCTTGGGATGGTCATTGTCCATCATCATCTCCTTGTTAGTTGTCTGGGGTGAGTCCAATGAGTTGTAGAGTAGTTGTTGTAAATCCGCTGAGATTCTAGGCCCACCTGGCACATGGACAGCCCAAAGACTCGAATCTCTTGGACATATGCCTACAAACTCCAGCAAAAGTATAGGTTTAAATAGAAGGGGCAGATGAGCCATGTGTAGGGAAGCCATAATTGAGTCTAACTCTGTCACTCTCAGGAGCACAAACTTCAAAGTAGGGCCCACTTGCAAGGTACCAAACTCTGGAGCTATCTGCCCTGACCATAGGACCTCAGTGTCTCCAGAACCATCAGGAGCCCCACTATTTGGGTTAGTAGCCACTTTGGCAGTCTAGGAGATCCTGCTGAGGTGTGCATAAGTGTTACCTCTGGTATGACCTCCAGATTCACTTTGAAGTCTCTTAGCCATATAAACTCATTTGTCTTTAACTTTCCCCTTTTATTCAAGGTCTTTTTCCAGTTGTATTGCTAGATGGTCCTTAGTAGTAATCCCTCAGTTTCAGGGAGGCTTATCCCTGGGGTCATGTCCCATGCTGGTGGGAAGGTAATACATTCATATGCTGAGTTTGGCTTAGAGAGAGGCCACATTTGAGCAACAAGGAGGCTCTCAGGTAGCAATTCTTAGGCAACCCTAAAAATAGGCTAAGTTTCTATTTCAAGAGCAAAGGAACATAAGGCTAGTTGTCAATATCAAGGACCCATCAGTGGATCACCCTCCTTTGCCAGTAATTAACCCTGCAATTGTGGGACTGTTGCTGCTCCCTAGAGGATGTGACAGAGCTCTGCAGGATGGGAATTCAATATTTTCTTGGTTATTGTGTTAGTCTCCACCCACTGTGACAATGCCCTGTGATCATTTGAACACATTTATATACCTTATATGTATGCTCAGGTGAACTTCCTCCCATGTATCCCCCATCACTGACACCCAACACAAATGATCCTCCTCTGTCCCAGTTATAATCCATCTGTGATACAAAGCTTCTTCAAAAATGAAGCCATTAAAATAGCCAAATAGAAATAATAGGAAAATGAAATAATGATGTTTAAATATAAGAAATAAAGTACATAAAAATAAAAATAACTAAATTAAATTAAAAGATTGGGATATTAAAAAGTAATGAAAAATATTAAAAAAAATTTTTTTGATATTTTGCCTTTCATCACTGTAATATTTTGTGTCCTGCCTTTACAGTGGCATTTTCTTCCATTTATTCCCCAGGGTCTTATTATTTTTCTTTTTGTTTTCAAAGAAGTTTTAGGTCACAATAAAGTCACATACAGAATACATGGGAATCTTGTGTACCCAACATCCTCCCCTTTTCCTCCTTCCCATATTAATACCTTTTTATATGTGGATGTTTTCTTTTTTATAACTGGTATACAAATATTGAAACATAGCTACTAACTATGGTCAATGGTTTACATTATGGTTTACATTTTAGACCATACACTTTTATAAATTTTGTTGATATTTAACATGGTCTTTGTCCATCATTGTAATATCATGTAGAACACTTCCATTGCCCACTATATACCCCCTGTTTGATCTATTCTATTCCTCTTTTTCCCTCCCCTCAGAACCCATGGCAAACCCCCAGCTTCACTATTTGGATGACAAGATTCATAGTTACCTGAAACAACACTGAGGTCTAGACACACTAGTTTGTCCTCCTCTATTAGGAGCTGCACATGCTCTTGAAAGACTCCTGCCTCTTTATTTGTGAGCAAATCGGTCCTCCTGAGGAATGGGAGTCCAGCTTCTTCCCGCTTATTATATGGGTCTCCACCCACTGAAACAACACATTATGACAAAATGATCACTCACACACTCCCTAGAAGCCTGCTCCAGGTGTGCCTTATCCTGAATACCCCCCTCCAACACCCCAAATCAGTAACCCTTCCTTGTCATATTGCCATAAGAGCACTCCCAACTTTGTACTTTCAACCACATACTCGTAAATCCTCAATGTTCATTTGGTCCCTCTCACAACCCTTCCCCCAGTTCCCTAGACCTTACAAATCACCCTCCCCAATCCACCTACCTGCCAACCCTGCACCACCCAACCCAATAATATCACTACCCTCCTGTCATATCCCTTCAATACACAACTAAACACTTTCAACTTACCGTATATTACGTCTGTATGGGTGTTGGCTCACAATCTTCTTCTCCCTTTGTATTTCTTGTAAATCTATCTTCCAGACAATAGCTCTCTGAGTCTGCTCAATTTGCATAATTCATATCAGTGAGGTTATGTACTGTTCATGCTTCAATGCCTGTCTTGCTTCACTCATCATAATGACTTCAATATTCATCTGTGTTATACGTTGTGTTAGCACTGCATTCCTTCTTACAGCTGAGTAATATTGCATTATATGTATGTACCACATATGTCCCACAGGTAAAAATGATCTTCTTCTATCCTATTACATGCCAATGTAAAAGGCTTTGTATAAGTTTCATCCAGAAAACAGTCCTCAGTCTTCCACATTTCAAAGCAATTTCTTTCTCATCTGATATTTTGCGAGACTGATTTGAAAATTATTCACTTTGGTTCAGCCTTAAAACATCATTTTTAACTTTTCTTTTTTAAAATTTAGATTACTCATTATGTACTTGTTCAATTTTGTTTTGTATCTCCAGATGGACTATTAGATCAATGACTATCTTATCCCTGTTGAAGCAGTGCATAAAGAGAATCTAAATGAGTGTGTGTGCAGTGGTTGCAAGATGAAGATTTCCTATCCTCATTTGTTCCTAAGATGAAACCTTAATGTATTCGATTTTTTTATGCAGATTTTGTTCCACAGTTAAAAACCATGAATATGGTGATTCCTTTTTTTTATTTTGAAGGGCACTTATTTTCAGTGGTAAATGATGGCACATTTCTAGATATTCATGCAAATATCCACTTTGAGAGGCTTTAATAATGAGTTCCTAGAAAACCTTGGATTTGAAATTATTCATGATTTTCTCTTAATAAGAAGAGGCATTAGACTGGATAGTAATTGAGGACAATATTGAGGGCAAAAATTAGTAGTTTGGACAAGTCGGTCTCCATGATCTTTCAGTTCTTGCATGTTTTGATTCTCAGATAAACTTTTTCAAACTTTTTCTCTTAGCAGGTGATTTTCCCCTAAGAGGTATGAGAATGACCGATGACAGTTCCCTGGTGGGTTTTATCCTTTGGGCTTCTCAGACCACCCTCACCTAGAAGCTGTGCTCTTTGTATTTGTCCTTTTCTTCTACCTCCTGACTCTTGCGGGAAACTTCAACATCATCATTGTGTACCTGCATCCTCACACCCCCATGTACTTTTTCCTAAGTAACCTCTCCTTCCTGGACCTCTGCTTCACCACTAGTCTTGCCCCTCAGACCCTAGTTAACCTGCAAGGACCAGAGAAGACCATCACTTATGGAAGTTGTGTGGTCCAACTCTACACCTCTCTAGCTCTGGGCTCTATAGAGTGCATCCTTTTGGCTGTGATGGCCTTCAATTGCTATGTTGCTGTCTGCAAACCCTAATGCTATGTAGTCATCATGAACATGTGGCTGTGTCAGCAGCTGACATCCATCTCCTGTATGAGTAGTTTGGCCAATTCTTTGATTCAATCCAACTTCACCTTGCAGTTGCCCCTCTGTAGCAACCATAGGTTGGATCATTTTATTTGTGAAGTACCAGCTCTCCTCAAATTGGCTTGTGTGGAAACCACCATTAATGAATTGGTGTTTTTTGTTGTTGGAATCCTTTCCTCCTAATCCCTCCAGCACTCATCCTTATCCCCTATGGCTTCATAACACAAGCTTTTCTGAGGATCAAATCAGTGGAGGCAAGGCATAAAGCCTGGAGCACCTGGTCCTCCCACCTCATTGTGGTGATCATTTTTTATGGCACCACCATCTACATGTCCAGCCAAGTGACAGTTAGAGCCAGGATCAAGGCAAGTTTATGTCTCTTTTCTACACCATGGTGACTCCTGCTTTAAATCCTATCATCTATACTTTAAGGAACAGGGATGTGAAGGATTCTCTGAAGAAACTTCTCTCAGGAAAACTGTGTTACCTCCAGATGTGATATACAAGGACGTGGTTACAAGTCATGTGGTTTTATCCAACTTGCATATAGACAAACTCATAGTTCTTAATTTTATACCAATTAAATTAGTGATCCCTTATTTTCTATTGTAAGGGCTTTCTCCTCTGTTATGTGTAAGTAAGCAAATTATATATATATATTTACTTAAGTCAGAGCTTGAGACACAGAAAAGAGAGCTCTGAGTGGATATAAGCGATGATCCTTGCCAGCAATCTTTTATTTCTGCCACTTATTTTCCAATGGTTAAAAAAATCAAGTCGTTGCCAACTGTTTGCTTAGACAATGTTTTTTTTTTTCTTTAAAAAAAAAGTACATGGCTAACTCAGAAATATAAAATAAATAGCTAAATTGATAAATTGATTGAATTTATCAAGCTTTTTATTTTCAATTTTCTGTCAAACAACCATTGTATATTTACTCATAAAATCTCCCATTAAAACTTCATGCTGCAGAAAAAGAAATTTCTATATTTTACCTTAACCACAGTGGAAAAATATCTGCTTAAAGTACAGATTTATTGACCAGTTAGATATCATATTAACTACTATTTCCCTTAACCTATTTAATATTAAGAATTCCTTCCAAGAAGAAGTTAGGGAAACAAAATATATTAAACACATTATTTCACATAACATCGTGAAAGTATCTGATTGTATGGTCTGTAAGTCACTGCCAGCACATGGTAGATACAAACATTTTAAGAGAAAATAATGAAATAATTTATTCTAAGTCATTAAATATGTTAGAAGAATAAAAGTTATTGCAGTTTAAAAACAGCAGTATGTTCTAAATACTGAATATTGTTTAAGGATAACAAAGAAATGTTGTTTGTTTCAGCCAAATATTAAGCAAATCATCTCAGCAAATCAAGACAATACTACAGATGAGATGAATGCTGGCTTCTGAATTTTTTTTTTTTTGCAAGTGAACTCAGAGACCCCACTTCTCAGATACAGTGCCAATCTGTATTGGCTGCAACAAGAATTCTCTAAATTAGTGTGTCTCTGTGTTATAGTAGCTGGAAAAGTACATGGCTAACTCAGAAATATAAAATAAATAGCTAAAAATATTATTGGACTGAGAATTAATTCACTCTTTGTTCCTCATGTGTTCTCTCTTGTTAAGGAGTGAGATGAGCTATTGAAACTGTTTTTTCTGTTTTTGTGTAATTTACAACAAAGCAGTGATTTTTCTTGTAATTTAAGACTTTTCTGTTATCAAAATAGGCATGAGCTAATGTGTATAACAGGTTTTAGGTTGAAATGTATTGATTTTATTGTTAAGTGGGTAGAATAAAGCATTGCTATAGCAAAATGAGTACATCATCACGCTATTAATATAAATCTCATAAAATCAGCTTTGAAAGAAAGAAGTACAAGCAACTCATAATTTCCTTTATCAAAAGATGGGGTTGAACCTTTCACATTATCAATATCTTATAATATGGGAGAACAGTAATTCATAATTGGTTGATGGAAGATAATTCATGTTTACATTATTCAAAAGCAATGATACACAGAGTAAAATATCAACACCAGCCTTACATATGTTGTAAATGAGAGACATTCTCAACCTACTTGGATTTTCCTTCCATGGAAAGTCATATTACATATTATTTTATGTTATTTTTTTGTTGATGTTAAAAATGATGCTGTATGTAACATAAGAAAGATAAGAACACTTGCCTTCAGATGAGAAGTAAAAGATTACAAGTCATTACAAGTCTCACAAGGAAGTGAGATTAGATATAAATGGAAAGGATTTGAAACTTAATGCTCTTCTTCATTCTGACTAATGAATTTGGGTTTTCACAAGTATAATCCACTAATGTGTTCCAGAAATAGTGAATATAGTGAACCTAGTAGATTATATTAAATCAGAATCATAAAATATTTATTTTTAGATGACTCATGTGAAGGTGTAAACAATGTATTCAAGGCATTGCTCGAAAGCGCTGAGGTTTCTTTCTGTCCATGTCTATGCACTAAGGTGTCTTAATTCAGTGATATCTCATTAGATAGTTACTTTAATATCAGGTAGACATTATTACTCCAGAGTTGATAATTCATAAGGTTCTGGTGAGGATATGTTTTTATTAAGAAGATCAAATTGTGGTACAAGTGTTAGCTTACTATGATTAAAATAAAATCTTCTATTTAGTTTATAATACTTTTCACTAATTGGGTTAAAATTGTGAAATATTATTTGATCATTCTATCAATAACATATAAGCAGAAGTATTTTTGGCACTTTACAGAACATGAATGGTCACAATCAAATTAGTTTTCCAAGATCTTCTAATAGAATATTTCAAGCTTTCTGCATAAGAATATGAATTTTATTGAGTTGGAATGCAAACGAAAGACTTCATTGGGAAATTTCTCCATATTTCTAGGTTTTTGACCAATCTGAATAATCAGAACTCTCTGGAAAAAAATCATTAATAATTACTACCATGTCCAAAAATCTATAAATTTAAGTGATGATTTTCTAATTTAATAATAGGAAAGAATACAAGGTAATTAGCTTAAACTGTTCTTCACTAAGCGAGTCATAGAAACTATGATGAAGAAATGATATCACACTTCCTATTATTATAAAAACTATTACCTCAGTTTCACTATTACATTTATGCATATATATATATATATATATAAAGATGCTTAGATTACATAAGTGTTAGACAAAAATTACAGGGATTCCCATGTTTCCCACCTCCCAAACCTTGCATAACCTCCCACATAAACATCTTTCATTAGTGTGGCACATCACCTGCAATGGATATACACATCCTGGGGCTTTGCCACTAAGCATGGACCATAGTTCTCATTGTAGACCACACTCTCTCCCAAACAGTTCTGCATGTTATATGTTGATGTAAAATGGCCTATATCTGTCATTGTAATGTCACTCAGAATAATTCCCAAGTCCCAAAAAAAGCCCCTGTATCACAACTGCTTTACCCTCTCCCTGCCCCCAAAGCATCCAGTGGCCACTGGCTCTACCTCAATGTTTTCTGATGGACCATGTGCAGGGAGGACTTATTTGAGTCCAACTCTGTCACTCTCAGGAGTACAGATTCCAAAGTAGAGCCCACTGATAAGGCATCAATCTCTGGGGCTATCCCCCCTTATATAGGACCTGAGTGTTTCCAGAGCCCTCAGGAGCCCCTCTGTGTGGGATGATATCCACTTTGGTGTTCTATGAGATCCTACTGAGGTGTCTGTAAGCGTTACCTCTGGGATGACCTCCTGACTCTCTTTGAAGTCTCTTAGCCACATGAACTCATTTGTCTTTACCTTTTCCCCCTTTTATTCAAGGTCTTTTTCCAGTTGTATTGCCATTTGGCACTTGTTTTATTTATTTATTTATTTATTTATTTATTTATTTATTTATTTATTTATTTATTTTATTTTTTTCGATGTGTACAATAATAGTATTTGGTATAATCTCATAGTTGTGCATTCATCATTTCAATCATTATTAGAGTATTTTCATTATTTCAATAATAATAGTAAACAAAATCTGACAAACAATAAACAAGAAAATTCTTCACCTCTCCATCTCTCTGTTTCCACTTCTTTTTTTTATTTATATATATAAAAATATATTTTAAGAGGTGCTTAGATCACTGAAAATATTACACAGAACCCCTTGGGATTCCCATGTTGCCCACCTCTCACACCTCCCACCACATCCCACAAACATCTCCCACAAGTGTGGCCCACCACCCTCAGTGGACTTACACATCCTGGGGCCTTGCCACCAACCATAGACCACAGTTCACATCGTAGACCACACTTTACTGATTTAAAATGGCCTACATCCGTTGCCACAACGGTACTCAGGACAACCTCCAAATCCCAAAGAAGCCCCTGTATTTCAACTACTCGTCCCCTCCCTGCCCCAAAAGTGCCAAGTGGCCACTGGCTCCACCTCATTGTTATTGTTATTGGCACTTGTTATTAATACCTCATTGCCAGGGAGGTTCATCCCCGGGAATCATGTTCCTTTCTGGGGGGAAGGTAATGCATTTATATACGGAGTTTGGCTTAGAGAGAGGCCACATTTGAGCAACGAGGAGGCTCTCAGGTGGCAACCCTTGGGCACCCCATAACAGAAGGCTAAGTTTCTATTACAAGAGCAAAGACTCATAAGGGTAGTCATCAATAACAAGAACGCATTAGTGAACCATCCTTTGCCGCACACTGCCCCTGCACTTGGGGGACTCTTGCTGCTCCCTTGGAGAATGTTGCAGAGCTCTCCAGCCTGGGAATTTAGTATTCTCTCATTGATTGAGTGATTCTCCATTCATTGTGACCTTGCCCCACCCCTTGATCATTTGAACAATTTTATATATCTTTCATGCATATTCAGGTGAACTTCCCATGAAACCGCCATCCCAGACACCCCCCACCAATGATCCTCTCCTGCCCCCATTGTAACCCTTCTGTGATCCAAACCTTCCTAGAAGATGAAGCCCATATAATAGCCAAATACAATTAATAGGAAAATGAAATAATAAGGATAATTTTAAATGTAAGAGATAAAATACATGGAAACTTAAAGAAACACTAAAAATAAAATTAAATTAAAGGATTGGGATATTCAAAAAATGGGAAAAAAATTTTAAACATTTTTCCTTTTATCCCTGCATTATTGGTTGTCCAGTCTGTACTGTGGCACCTTCCCCCTCACACTCCACAGTGTCTCACAAATTTTCATTTAATTTTCAAAGAAGTTTTGGGTCACAGCAAAGTCACACACAGAATACTAAAGACTCTCATATACCCAACCTCCTCCCCCTTTACTCACTCCATATTAAAACCTTTTTGTATGTGGATGGTAGCATTGTTATAACTGTTATACAGATAGTGAAATATAACTACTAAACATTGTCAATGGTTTACAGTATAGTTTACAATTTAGATGGTACTGTCTAATAATTTTGGATGATATTTGTCATGTCCTGTGTCCATCACTGTAAGGTAATGTAAAACATTTCCCCTGACCACTAAATACCCCCTGTTTGATCTTTTCTGTTCCTTCCTCCCTATCTCCCTGGGGCACATGACACCCCCCTGTCTTGACTCATTGGACGACAAGATAAATATTTATATGCAACAAGAGATCTTGCACACTGATTGTCCTCCCCTATTAGGATCTACCCTTGCTCATAAGAGACACCCACCTGTCTGTTTCTGGGTGAATCAGTCCTCCGAAAGATGGGGGTCCATCTCCTTCCCACTCACCGTGTGGGCCTCCATTCCCTGACACAACACATTATGACAGGATGAACACTCACACACTCCCCACAAGCCTACTCCAGATGTGCTCCATCCTGAATGCCCCCCCAACCTACACCCTAAACCAGTGACACTTCCTTGTCATATTGCCATAAGAGCATTCCCAATCCTGCACTTTCAACCTCATACCCACAAATCCCGTGTCCACCTGATCCCTCTCCCATCTGTCCCCTAGTATCCTGGGTATTCTAACCCACCTTTCCTAATCTACCCTCCTGTCAACCCTGTACCACCAAGCCCAGTAATATCACTGCCCGCCTGTCCTATCCTTCAATATGCAACTATACTCTATCACTTTACCATAGGTTATGTCCATATGGATGATGGCTTACAACTTTTCTCTTCCCTTTCTCTCTCTTGTTAACCTATTATTCAGACAATGGTTCTCAGAGACTGCTCACTTTCCTCAATTCATATCAGTGAGGTCATGTACTGTTCATCCTTCAATGCCTGGCTTGCTTCACTCAACATAAGGTGTTCAAGATTCATCCATGTTATTCCATGGGCTGGCACTTTATTCCTTCTTCCAGCTAATATACCATTGTATGTATGTACCACATTTTGTTTATCCATTCATCTGTCGATGGACACCGGGGTTGATTCCAAGTTTTGGCAATAGTGAACAATGCCGCTATGATCATTCGTGTGTATATATCTGTTCATGTCTTTGCTTTCAATTCTTCTGTGTATATACCCATCAGTGGAATTTCTGGATCATACAGAAGATCTATTTTTAGGTTTTTGAGGAACCCCCAAACTGTCCTACACAGTGGCTGGATCATTCCACAATCCCACCAGCAGTGGATGAGCGTTCCTATTCCTCCACATCCTCTCCAACACTTATAGTCTGCTGTTTCTTTTTAATAGCTGCCATTTTGATGGGTGTAAGATGGTATCTCATTGTAGTTTTGATTTGCATTTCCCTAATGGCTAGCGATGTCAAGCATTTTTTCATGTGCTTTTTAGCCATTTGTATTTTCCTCCTTGGAGAAGTGTCTTTTCAGGTCACTTGCTCATTTTTTAAATGGGTTATTTGTCTTTTTATTTTCGAGGTGTAGGATTTCTTTATATATGTAGGATATTAGGCTCCTATCAGATATATGGTTGCCAAATATTTTCTCCCATTGGGTAGGCTGCCTTTTTTATTTTCTTAATAACATCCTTTGAGGTGCAGAAGTTTTTAATTTTGAGGAGATCCCATTTAACTGTTTTTTCTTTTGCTGCTTGTGCTTTGGGTGTGAAGTTCATAAAACCATTTCCTATTACAAGGTCCTGTAGATGATTCCCTACATTATCTCCCAAGGTCTTTATGATTTTGGCTCTAACATTTAAATCTTTGATCCATCTTGAGTTGATTTTTGTATAAGATGTGAGGTGGTATTCCTCTTTCATTCTTTTGGATATGGATATCCAGTTCCCTAACCCCCAATTGTTGAAGAAGCCATTGTCTCCCAACTGATTTGGCTTGGTGGCCTTGTCAAATATCAGATGACTGTATATGTGAGGATCTATATCAGAACTCTCAATTCAGTTCCACTAGTCTGTATGTCTATCCTTGTGTCAATACCATGCAGTTTGGAGCACTGTAGCTTTGTAGTATGTTTTAAAGTCAGGTAGTGTGATACCTCGAAATTCTTTTTTCTTTTTCCGTATGTCTTTGGTGATTCAGGGACTCTTATCTTTCCAAAACTATTTTGTGGTTAGTTTTTCCAGTTCCTTAAAAAATACAGTGTTGATTTTTATTGGGATTGCAATAAGTCTGTAGATTAGTTTGGGTAGGATAGACAGCTAGATGATGTTTAATCTTCCTATCCATGAGCAGGGAATATATTTTTCCATTTATTTAAGTCTTCTTTGATTTCTTTTAACAGCATTGTGTAGTTTTCTGTATATAAGTCCTTTGCATCTTTAGTTAAATTTAATCCTAGGTATTTGATTCTTTTAGTTACTATTGTAAATGGTATTTTTTCTTGATTTCCTTCTCAGATTGCTCCTTATTGGTGTACAGAAATGCTACTGATTTTTAACATTGATCTTGTAGCCTGTGAAATTACTGAACTCCTTTATAAGTTCTAGAAGCTTTTTTGTAGATTTCACAGGACTTTCTATGTATAGGATCATGTCGTCTGCAAATAATGAAATTGTTACTTCTTCTTTTCCAATTTGGATGCCTTTTATATCTTTTTCTTGCCTCAGTGCTTGAGCAAGTACTTCTTAGACAATGTTAAATAGGAGTGGTGATAGTGGGCATCCTTGCCTTTTTCCCAATCTCAGAGGGAAGGCTTTTAGAATTTTACCATTGAAGATGATATTAGCTATGGGTTTTTCATATATACCATTTATCATATTCAGAAAATTTCCTTCTATTCCTATCTTTTGTAGTGTTTTTACCAGGAAAGAGTGCTGTATTTTGTTGAATGCTTTTTCTGCATCTATACAGATGATCATGTGATTTTTTTCTTTCAATCTGTTTATGTGCTGTATTACATTGACTGATTTTCTTATATTGAACCCTCCTTGCATACCCGAGATGAAACACACTTGGTCACGGTGTATAATTCTTTTGATATAGTTTTGAATGCGATTAGCAAGTATTTTGGAAGATTTTACCATCTAGTTTCATTAGAGAAATTGGTCTGTAATTTTCCTTTGTTGTGGTATTTCTTTTTGGCTTTGGTATTAGGGAAATGTTGGCATCATAGAATGAGTTAGGCAACATTTTTTCTACTTCTATATTTTGGAAGAACTTAAGCAGGATTGGTGTTAGCTCTTTCTGGAATGTTTGGTAGAATTCAGCTGTGAAGCCATCTGGTCCTGTATTCTTCTTAGTGGGGAGGTTTTGATGACTGAGTCTATATCTTAACTTGCAATTGGACTGTTGAGTTCTTCAGTGTCTTCTTTCATCAATGTTGGCTGTTTGTGAGTTTCTAGAAATTTGTCCATTTCCTCTAAATTGTCATTCTTGTTGGCATATAATTTTTCAAAGTATCCTCTTATGATACACTTTATTTCTGTGAGGTCAGTAGTGATATCCCCTTTCTCATTCCTTATTTTGTGTATTTGCATCTGTTCTCTCTTTTTCTTTGTTAGTCTGGCTAAGGGTTTGTCAATTTTACTGATATTCTCGAAGAAGCAGCTTTTGGTTTTGTTTATTGTTTCCAGTGCTTTCTTATTCTCTATTTCATTTAGTTCTGCTCTAATCTTTGTTATTTCCTTCTTTCTACTTCCTTTAGGTTTAGTTTGTTGTTGTTTTTCCAATTCCTCTAAGTGTGCAATTAGGTCTTCAATTTTAGCTCTTTCTTCTTTTTTAATATATGTATTTATGGCTATGAACTTCCCTCTCAGGATGGCTTTGCCTGCACCCCATAGATTTTGATATTTTGTGTCATCATTTTCATTAGTTTCAAGGTTGTTACTGATTTCTTTTGAGATTTCCTCTTTGACCCACTGTTTGTCTAAGATTGTGTTGTTTAACTTCCATATCTTTGTGCCTAATCTGTTTCTCTGGCCCTTAGTGTTTTCCAATTTCATTCCATTGTGGTCAGAGAAATTGCTTTTTATAATCTCAATCTTTCTGAATTCATTCAGAGTTGCTCTGTGGCCTAGCATGTGGTCTGTCTAGGATATGATCCATGTGCACTCGAGAAGAATTTAAATCCTAACGTATTTCGGTATATTGTTCTGTATATGTCTATTAGGTCCACGTCCTCTAATATATTGCTCAGAGTCTTTGTTTCTTTATTGATTCTCTGTCTAGATGTTCTATCTAATGATGATAATGGTGTATTAATGTCCCCCACTATATTTGTAGAGTTATTTATTTCTCCAGTTAGTTTTTCCAGAGTTTCCTTCATGTGTTTTGAGGCATTCTGATTAGGTGCATAAATGTTTATAGTTCTTCTTTCTTCTTGAGAGATTACCCCTTTACTAATATATAGTGTCCATCTTTGTCTCTTACTATAGTTTTGCATTTAAAGTCTATTTTGTCCAATACTAGGATAGCTACTCCTGCCCTCTTTTGGCTATTGTTTGCCTGTAAAATTGTTTTCCAGCCATTCACTTTCAACTTCCTTCAATCCCTGGATCGAAGATGGGTTTCTTGTAGACAGCATAAAGATGGATCATATTTCCTTATCCATTCTGCCAATCTGTGTGTCTTAAGTGTGAATTTAATCCATTAACATTCAGTGTTTTTACTCACAACAAATTTTTTACTTCAGCCATATTTTCTTTGGGTTACTCTATGTCATGTTTTTTTTTTCTCTCTTTTTGTCTTTTTAGTTGTTATTGCACTGTCCTCCATCTCTCTCTCCCTTGTTTTTTCCTTTCAACTTGTAGAACTTCCTTTAGTATTTCTTGAAGTGCAGGTTTCTTATTGGCATACTCTCTTAATTTCTGTTTATCTGTGAATATTTTGAACTCTCCATCATTTTTGAATGCCAGTGTTGCTGGATAGAGAATTAGTGGCTGGAAGTTTTTTTCTTTTAGTATTTTGACTATGTCATACCACTGTCTTCTTGCCTCCATGGTTTCAGATGAGAAATCAGCACTCAATCTTATTGTGCTTCCCTTGTATGTGATAACATAGGGTTGGAACATTGCACTCTATCTCTTCCATTGAATGCATTTATAAAATTTGGATTGAATAGATGGAATAGCTCTGTGAGGACTCTGTACAGTAAATACAAGCAGAAAGATTGAAGATCAGAATTTGAAATACCATCAAACCAATGGTAAATTTACCATTTTTGCCCATTATGTTCTCCTATGCCCTGGCCCCTGATATGGGCTCAGTCATAGAAGCCCAAAATTTCTGTAAATCTGAAATTATTCTAAATTTAGAAGTTTATTTAAGAATTTCTGTTTCCTAAAAGATGGAATAGAAGTTCATTTCTTTATTGTTGCTGCTAAGTTCAAATAAAATGCCAAGCAACAAGAAGATTCTGAAAGATGGAAAGAAGAAGGAACACCAGTTAGGAACCTCAAAACCTGGGGATTGACTCAGTTGTGAGTTCCTAGGATTATCATTTTGCCTCTTGTAACCCAGAGAAACTAGCACTCCAGAAACATGAAAAGACAGCAAAAAGAGCTACAACAAAAGCCTCCTCTCTTTAGCTGTAAGACCAGGAAAGGGAAAGCCTAATATAACAGAACATTTTTGACAAAAATTCTATGCAGGCATATACCAAAGAAAAATCCTGTGACCCCACTCAGCTTTGTCTGAAAAGGTTGAGTGAAGAACTTGGATTTCCACCCAGTCCAGGATGCAGTGGGACATCCCTGTTCCCCCATTAAGGTGATGTCACAGTAGGCCAGTAGGGTGCCAGGACTTTCAGCCCTACCTGGTACAAACAAGCTCCTGTCTATCACTACAGTAGTGTCAATGAAGATTATTTGGGACATCTTGACTTCCACTCCTATCTGATTTTAATGAGGCTCACCTCCAAGTCCTTGCTGGGGTGATGTCAGAGGAGGCCTATGAGAGATTCAGGACTTTCACAGTAGTCCAATGGTAACAAGGTCCCTGCCTATGCTGTTAAGTGAAGCCATGTCAGAAAGAGAAACAAGATACTGCTGTCAATTCCAGTACATTTTGTGTTAGAAGAATCCTGATAGGGAACTTGAAATCCCACCCTTGCCCAACAGTAATGAGGAACCTATCCTCAACCCCTATGTATCAATGGAGGTGAGGTAGGGAGCTAGGAAATCCTCCCCTACATGACTCAAGAAAGTATCCCACCCTCCTTACTCTGCCAGAGCAATTCAGTGGAGAGCAACAAAAAAAGACCCAAAGTCTCGTAACAGAGTAGCCAAAATTTCCAGGTTTTGGGTCTTCCAGGAAGATGGTGGACTAGAGAGGCACAGGACTCATTTGTCTCCCAGAAAAATAACTAGAGGACTGGGATAAAAGGCCTGGAAAAATGTTCTATGGTTAGGAGACCAAGGGAAGGCTGGACACTACCCAGAAGAGAGAGGGGCAAGAAAAAGAAAAAGATTCTCAAGGGGTACACTGTGAGTAGAAGCTGAAGCTGCAGATGCCAGCATCTTTTCCCCACTCTACAAGCAATTTAGACATCTCTGGCCTCAGACTAATTGCTACAGACAAAGGGGGAGGCAGTGATCCACCTCCCCTGAAAAGAGTAGTGAGAGGGCCACAGCCTGAGGTTGATTCCATTTTTGGACAACAAATTTGGACTACTGTGTCCCATAGACCCTTCCAGGCAAGGTAAGGAAGCACCATTGTTTGCCCTGGGAGCCAGCAAAGAACTAAAGTGATCTGACCCTCTCAATCACCCTCCCTACTGACCAGGAGTGTTTGTTGAGGATACAGAAGGGAGTGGAATTATTTCCTACTTAGTAAAAAGGAGGGGCTACTGGCAAATGCTAGAGAACGGCCTCTGAGAAAATTTGATTTGCAAGGTTCTGAATAGCTTTTACCTCTATCACAATGCTGTGGCCAGTGTTGCAGTGAAAACATTCAGACCAGAGTTTGAACTGAGAGGGCTGCCAAAGGGTGCCATCTACTGGTGCACCAAGGAAGTGCATCTGAGGAAAGAATACCTAAATATAAAGGCAAGGACCATAAAACTACTAGAAGAAAATGTGGGAAACATCTTCAAGATCTTGTAGTAAGTGGTGGTTTCTTGGCTCTTACATCCAAAGCACATGCAACAAAAGAAAAAAAATAAATTGGATTTCCTCAAAATTAAACACTTTTCACCTCAGAGGACTTTGTCAAAAGAGTGAAAAGGAAGATGACTTAATGGGAGAAAATATTTGGCAATCATATCTGAAAAGAGTGTAATATTCATGGTATATAAAGAGATGCTACAACTCATCAATAAAAAGAAAAATGACCTGATTAAAAAGTGGGCAAAAGATTTGAACAGACATTCATTCAAAGAAGAAATACAAATGGTAAAAAAAAAAATAAAAAAAAAAAAGGAAAAGAAAAAGAGAAAATGTTCAGCATCACTAGAGATTAGGGAAATGCAAAAAAAAGTTACAATGAGATATGATATCACACCTATTGGAATGGCCACATTAAAAAGTGAGAAAACTACAAGTGTTGGAAAGGATACAGAGAGAAAGGGTGTTTATTAACTGTTAGTAGGAATGTAGAATTACAAAACCACTGTGTAGAACTGTTTAGCTTTTCTTAAGGTAGTTGAATATAGATTTTCCACATGACCCAGCAATATCACTACTAGATATATACCCAGAAGAAATGAGAGCAGTGACATGAACAGACATCTGCACTCCCATTTTGTAGCAGCATTATTCACAGTTGCCAAGAAATGGAAACAATGCAGGTGTCCATCAATTGATGAATGGATCAACAAATTGCAGTGTATACACATGATGGAATATTATGCAGCTGCAATAAGAAATGAAGTCATGAAGCATAAGACAACATGGAGGAAAATGGAGGACATTATATTGTGTGAAGCAAGCCAGACACAAAAGGACAAATACTATATGGTTGTGCTATTACATACTAAATATATTGTATAAACTCATGGATTTAATAACAAGAATATAGGTACCAGAAAATAGATTGAGTGTAGGGAATGGAAAGCTGAGGGATAATCTGTGCAGAATTGGTAAAAAGGTGGTTTGTTAATCTTTGGAAATAAATAGAAAAGGTGAAAGCACATCATAGTGTTTGTAACTAGCAGTGCTATTATATGGGAATGACAGTGGTTGAATGGGAATGTCTAAGGTCATGTATATTACTAGAAGCAACGCTAAAAAATGCAACATAAGACTGTATAGCATAGTGAAACTTCATGTGAAATATGAATATGGGTAATATTCCATATATAAGACTTTTTCTCTGAAACTGAAGAAATGTATGTTAATGTTACAAGATGTTAATATTGGGTAAAAATATAACCAAAGCATACTATAGACAGTAATATATATTAGTATATTAATAACACTCAAGTAAGGGTAAAAAAGGAAATATACTAATACAAATAAACTAGACACAAGTAACTACATATTGCATGACTCAATCTTTACAAAATAAAAATACCAATAGACTAGAGAGGCATAAACAGAATAGTGGCTATGTATGGCAGGGAAGCATAGAGAGACTGAGAAGTGATGAGTTTTTGTTTGTTTGCCTTTTTTTGTATTTTATTACTATTATTATTGGAATAATGAGTATGCTCTTGTAATGATTGAATTGATGAATGCACAACACAATTACACCAAATACCATTGATTTTACACTTTGGATACACTGTATGCTTTATTAATATGTATCAATAAAATTGATTTGTTTTTAAAAATCTCCAAGTTTTAATAAGATATCACTAGCTATATCGAGAACCAGGGAAATCTCAATTTGAATGAAAAAAGACAATCACTAGATACCAGCATAAGGGTGTATTAGTCAGTCAAAGGGGTGCTGATGCAAAGTACCAGAAAACTTGGCTTTTATAAAGGGTATTTATTTGGGATAAAAGTTTATAGGTACAAGGTCCTAAAGAGTCCAACTCAAGGTTGGTTTCTTAACCAAAATCATTTGCCATGGGTTAAAGCAAGATGCCATTGATGTCTCCAAGCCTTCAGCCTTCCTCTTTCCTCTTACAGCTCCATGGTCCCAGCTCCTTCTATAGGCTGGAGGCCTCATCTCTGTCACTAGGGCTTTCTCAGCACTGCAAACTATCATGCAAATGGATCATCTCTCTGCCTTGTCTATAGAGCAGTCTCTCTTCCTCTGTGTATCTGCTTCTATCTCATTGACTGAGGTTATATAGCACATGAAGGGGGGTGGGGTCACAACCCTGAGTTTCCCTAATGTCATGGTTGAATAAAAGTCTTAATCCTGATTTAATCAAGTAAATGTAAAACGTTTTAATTTAATACAGTCAAAGGATATCATGCCCAGAGTAACAGACTAGTTTACAAACATAATCAATACATTTTTTTGGAATTCATAAATAATCCCAAACCACCACAAAGGGTGACATAAATGTTAAAGTTATCTTACAAGGATTTTTAAGTAATTGTCATAAAACGATACAACAAAATCTATGAATGCACTTGAAACAATTGAAAAAAAAAGGAAAACCTCAGCAAAGAAATAGGTGATATGAAGAGGAATCACATAGAAACTACAGATTAAAAATGTAATAACAAATTTGAAATGAAACACTCAGTGAATGGGTGCAACAGCAAAATGGAGGGGACAGAGGAAAGAATCAATAAACTTTAAGAAGGAACAATAGAATTTCTCCCCATGCAAAATGGAGAAAGAAAATAAACTAAACTAAAAAAAAAAAAAAAAAAAAAGAACAGAGCCTCAAGGACCTGTGGTACTATAACCAAAATTCTAACATCTCTAACATCTGTGAGTAATACATACTTATGCTGGTATCTAGTGATTGTCTTTTCTCATTCAAATTGAGATTTCCCTGGCTCTTGGTATAACTAGTGATATCTTATTAAAACCTGGAAAATTTTAAAAACAAGTCATTCTGTCTGTAAGTTCAAGAAGGAAAAGAGAAAGAGGGTAGGTCTGAAAACTTATTGGGAGAAATAATGGCTGAAAAATTACCAGCTTTGTCTAGAGACATAAATCTTATGATTTTAAGACATGCATTGAACTCCATATAAGATAATCCCCAAAATAAATCTACATCAAGACATAGTCAAACATCTGAAAATTAAGGACAAAAAAAAAAAAAAAAAAAAAAAAAAGAAAGAAAAAAGAAAACAAGGAGAGAGGAACTACACCTAATCTATATGGGACTCTTTTTTTTTTAATGACTGGATTTCTCATGAAAAGTATTATGGAAGTCAGAAGGAAGTGGCACAACATTTTTCAGGTGCTGAAAGAAAAGAACTGTCAACCCAGATTTTTATATACAATGAAAACATTTCAGTAATGAAGGTGAAATCAAAACATTCTCAGATGAAGAAAAACTAAGAAAATTTGTGTTCAGTGGATCTATCCTGAAAGAATGGAAAATGGACATTCCCTCAATAGAAAATAAATTATGAAAAAAGGAATCTTGGAAAATAAGAGAGGTTGACTAACAATAGAAAGCAAGTAAATATGGGTACAAATACTAGATTTTGCTTCTCTTCAGTTTTCTAAATTATATTTGACAGTTGAGGCAAAAATCATAACCTGTGGCTTTCAATGTTTGTCAAAGAAATCTGTAAGATTGTTATGATATAAATGAGGAAAGAAAAAGGAAGTAAAAGGAGAAAAAAAATGGACACTTCACTCAAGCTGATAAAATGATGACACTAGTAAACTGTGGTATCATATGGATGTGTGACGTAATACCAAGGACAATTTATAAAAATGGTATAAAACTCTTTTGCTGCAAAATGATATAGAACAATAAAATGGATTTCTAGAAATATTTCAAGTAACTCAAGGAAAGGAGGAAAACTAAATAGATAAGCAAACAGAAAATACACATAGAATAACAGACTTAAGCCATAACATACCAAGAATTACATTAAATGTAAATGGCCTATAGACACTAACTAAAGACAGATATTCACAAATTGATAAAACAAACATGACCCAACTTAATGTTCTTTATAAGAATCTCACTTCAAATATAATAATATAGATAAGTTAAAAAAATATGAAGAAGATATACCTTGCAAGCATTAATAAAACAGGAAGCAGGATTGGCTATATTAATATTATATAAATAGACTCAAAGAAAATTATCAATTACAGAGGGAGATATTGTATAATTATAAAAGGTTAATCCATCAAGAAATAATAGCAATTCTACAAGTATATGCTCCAAAAAAGAGAGCTTCAAAAAGGTAAAAGAAAAATCTTATAGAACTGAAAGGGGAAATATACAAATCTACAGTTAAATTGTAGATTTTAACAGTCTCCTGTCAACAGATGAGTTGAAAGAAAAATTGGACAGAAAATCAATACCATACCATCTATATGTGGAATCTCATTGACATTTGTATAAAACTCTATCCAACAGCAGCAGAATTCACTTTCTTTTCAAGTTCTTACCAAGGTATACTATAAGTTGGACAATAAAACAAACATTAAGAAAGTTATAAGAATTGAAGTCATGCAGTGTGTGTATTTGACCACAAGGGAACCTAACAAGATATTGATAACAGAGATAGCATAAATATGTCTAAAGGGACATAAACATGTTAAGAGAAATAAAAATAGATAGAAATGAATGAAAATGAAATACAACATATCATGTTTTGTGGGACATGGATAAAGCAGTGTTAAGAGGGAAATATTTAGTAGTAAATACTTTCATTAGAAATAAGCATGTATCAGTAATCTAAGGTCCCACCTCAATAAAATAAAAAAGTAGAATAAACCCAAAGCAAGGGAAAGTAAGTAATAATAAAGGTAAAATCTGAAACCAATGAAATTGAAAAAAGGAAAACAATAGATAACATCAATGACATTAAAAAACTGGGTCTTTGAAGTATTCAATAAAATTTTTATACTTCTAGCAAAAGTGACAAACACAAAATGGGAGAAGATAAAATTTACTATTATCGGGAATGAAATAGAATACAAGTATAAGTGCTTCAGATATTAAATAATTAGTATTGGAATATAATGTATAATTCTGTCCATATACATTTGAAAAATTAAATGAAATGGACAATAATGTAAAAAATACCCACAAACTCCCCCAATGCACCCCATGAAATATAGATAATTTGAATTGATTTATATCTATTGAGGCATTCCAAATATCCTGAAAAAGAAACATCCAGTTTCACTGAACTGCTGGAGAATTCTACCAAAACCAGACAAGATAGTACAAAAATTAAAAATTGCAGACTAATATCCATGAAGAATATAACCACACAAATCCTTAAAAACAGGATGAAATATAATCTGGCAGAATGGAAAAAAATTATGCATCACTAACAAGTGAGGTTTATTTCTGGGATGCAAGGCTGGTTCAACATTTAGAAGTAAGTCAATGTAATTCACCATATTGTTAGGCTAAAAAAGAACAATCACATGATAATATCAACTAATTCAGGAAAACATTTAACACAAGGCATAAAAATCAGAAAGGAAAAAATGAAAGTACCCCAGTTTTCAGATGGTAGGAGGTGGAATATCCAAAGGTATCTACAAATATACCTAGAACTAATAAGTGAGTTCAGCCAGTTTGCAGGACTCAATATAAACATAATATATTAATTATATTGCTATATATAGGCAATTAATATGTGAAATACACTATTAAAATACAATATCATTTACTATCAGTCACACAAGGAAATATTTATGGATAACTCTAAGTAAACTTGTACAGGATTTGAATGCAGAAAACCACAAAGCACAGGTGGAAATAATAAAAAAAATATATGAATAAATAGAAAAATGTACCATGTGCATGGATTGTAAAAGCAAATAACCTAAAATGTTATCTTGAATTTCCAGGCATGATTTAATGAATACTGTAGATTTGCTGTCCTAAATACTGGGAATTTATTTTCTCACAGTTTTGGAGGATAGCATTCCAAAATCAAGGTATTCAAAATTGTAGCTTTCTGATGGGGCCTCCTGCAATCCCTGGTCTGCCTCCATCAGGTATTTATCTGCATCCTCCCATCTCCTTCTCGTTGCTACCGCTGAGTCTATATTTCTTTTGCTTATAAGGACCACCCTTACTTAATTTGGCTTCATCCTGTTAGTATCTTTAAGGATCCAGTTTACAAATGAGTTCATATACAGAGGATCAATATTTAGGATTTGAACATACCTTTGTAAGGGTGTCTGATTCAATCCATATCAGATGTCAGTTCTCTCCAGATTGGTATATAAGTTTAACTATAAAAATGCCAGAAGGAATTTTATGGATATACACAAAATTTAGGTTGAAATGTAACAGAACCAGAGTAGTTGAAACAATTTTGAAAAATAAAAATAAAACATAATTGCTTACTTTTCCCAATTCAAGATTTATTAAATAGTTACAGTAATCAAGACTGTGTGGTACTGGCAGAGGGACAAGCACATACATCCATAGAACAGAATAGTAAATCTAGAAATGGCTCTACATATGTATGGCCAACTGGGCTTTTATTATTATTATTATTTTTTATTTATATTTTTAAAAATTTGTAAAAACAGTTCAGTGGAAAGAAGCAAATGCTTTTAAACAAATGATACTGAATCAATTTTAGATCCAGAGGCAAAAAAAAATGAACCTCAAAATAAATTTCATGTCTTGCAGAAAAATTAACTCTATATGGATCATAGATTTAAATGTAAAATGTAAAACCATAAATTTTAATTAAAAAATAATGGAAGAAAATTTACTTGCTCTAGGGCTGGGTTAGAAATTCTTAGACATGACTTAAAAAGCATTTTCTAAAAAAATTTTAAATGAAAAATAATAGGCCTCACCAAAATTAAAATCTATTACTCCATGAAATCTGGAAAGAGGATGAAAAATCAAGCTACACAAGGAAGAAATATTTAACACATTTAACAAAGGACTTGTATTTAGAATATATAATGAACTCTCAAAATCCAACTGTGAAATAAACAAAATAAAACAAACAACAAAAAATACAATTAGAAACTGAGAAATACATGAAGAGCTACTTCATCATAAGGAATATACAGATGGCAAATAAACACATGAAAAGAAAGCTAACATCACTATCTATTAAGGAAAAGCAAGTTGAGATTAAAATGTGATATCCCTACACATCTATTGGAATGACTAAAATAGAAAATAGTAACAATATCAAATGCTGACAAGGATGCATATAATCTACATTTCTCATATATTGTTGGTAAGGATGTAAAATGGTATAATCATCCTGGAAAAAAATGTGTCCATTGTTAAAAAATTAAAAAAAAAAAACAAGCATAAAAAACCCAAACATACACTTACTATATAACCCAGAAATAGTACAGCTGGACATTTTTCCTAAAAGAATGAAAACTCATGTCTGTAAAAACTCTATTCCTGATTGTCCTTACCAGTTTTATTTGTACCAGCCTAATGTTGGAAGAAATCAAATTGTCTTTCAACAGGGGAATGGCTAACAAACAATGGTACATGCATGTTATGTTTTGTAACCCAACCTCAGAAGGGCATGCGTTGGTGAGGCTGTGAGACCAAAGAACCCACCTGGCATTTAGTCAGGCATAATTCATTGGGACTTATGGATAGGAGAGACTCTTTGATGGCAGCTGGATGAATGAAGTTAGCATTCAGCAAAACTACAAGAAAATGAGGGGTGATATAAGGGGTTTCAGAACAAGGATATTCCAAAGGGTATGAGAACAGAGTTTCTGCTAGGGTCACATGAAGCATAAACTTGGGGTCTGGTGCTGTTTTCACTATGCTTGTAGGAAGGATGTTTACCAAGGATGTTTACTGCTTTTGGAAATCACTCCATGCAGACAGGAGTGATGTTATCTATGGTGACAGACTCAGTCATTAGTCAACCTAAACCATTATACAGCATATCCTAATAAAGGACAGGGCTTATTCACCTGATTCATTCCTAGGAAAAAATATAATTACAAGTGTCATTGAAAGATGGTAGCTGAATCTCAGTTTTAAATGAGAAGATCTTGTACAAAACTTGTCGATGTGTTGTATTCTTCCATGCCAGCTAGGTGTTCCATGCTGTCCAATTTGCAGGAATTATGGCCCAAGGATGACCAGTAACACTTGAGGATGGTAAGTCTGTGAAGATCCAACATTGGATTCAAATGTAAGCATGGGTTACTGCCAAAACCCACTGTAGTAGGTATTTTCACTACAGGTGAAAAAAAAGATGTTTATGGGGAACAATAATGGCCAGATTGTGCTGGTCTAACAGAATACAAGCAACATGTATATTAGTAGATAAAAAAGTAGTCTGGGACTTTAAAATTGGACTTCATGAGCAGGGTTTTTGGTGGGCTTTACTATGACCAGCCACCTTCATTATTTCCTATACTAACCTGCCTCAATTCCTTCCACAGAGAGTTCACACCCTTATTCTTAAGAGGTAAGAGGGAGCTGAAGGGTGATTGTCATTCTTCTGTACCTGCTTCCCACTGGTTTGGGGCAGAAGACCCTGCCTAATGAGGTGTGAAACCCTGTTCTATTCTATTGAGGCTATAGAAAAATTATGGGTGAATAATCTTTTTAGTTTCATTCCTTTAAATAGTTTCTTTATTCAGACATTATGTGACATTTTCTCCTGTTTGGCTTCACCAATTTGGTCTTCAGGAGTATTCATTTACTTATGTAAGCACCCATTTACTTTTTTTTAAGTTTCACAATTTTATTTTTTTTATTTTTTTAAAGATACTTAGATTACATAAATGTTAAACAAAAGATATAAGGATTCCCATATGCCCAACTCCCCACACCTCCCACAACCTCCAACATAAACATCCTTCATTACTGTGGCACATTCATTGCAATTGATAAACGCATCCTGGGGCTTTGCCATTAAGCATGGACGACAGTTCACATTGTAGTCTACACTCTCTCCCACACAGTTATGCAAGTTGTGTGATAATATAAAATGGCCTATAACTGTCATTGCAACATCACTCAGGATGATTCCTGAGTTCCCAAAATGCCCCTGTGTTACAAATGTTTTTCCCTCTCCCTGACCCCAGAACCTTCAGTGTCCACTGGTTCCACATCAATGTTTTAATTTCTTCCATTGCTAGAATCACAATATGTCTATAGTAGAATACCAGTAAGTCCACTCTAGTCCATAGTTCTTTCCCCAATCCTGAGGATTCTTGGATGGTGAGGTCCACTACACCTCCATTTGAGATGGGGCTTATATTCCATGGGAAGATGAATGGGACTATACTGCCTGCAGCTGCAGACTCTCTCCATTCCCTGGGACAGCTGTTGTTCATCATTATCACCCCACCAATTGTCCTGGGTGAGTCCAATGAGCTGTAAATTAGGTGTTGCAACTCCGTCAAGGTTCCAGGCCCAGCTGGCACATGGACAGCCCAAAGACTCAAGTCTCTGGACATAACCTACAAACTCCAGCACCAAGTATAGGTTTAAAGAGAAGAAACAGATGAGACATGTGTAGGGAAGACATAATAGAGTTGAACTCTGTCACTCTCAAGAGCACAAACTCCAAAGTAGGGCCCACAGGCAAGGCACCAAACTCTGGAGCTTTCTGCCCTGACCATAGGACCTGGGTGTCTCCAGAACCCTCAGGAACCCTACTAAATGGGATAATATCCACTTTGGCAGTCTATGAGATCCTGCTGAAAGGTGTGTAAGCATTACCTCTGGGATGACCTCCCAACTCACTTTGAAGTCTCATAGCCATATAAACTCATTTATCTTTACATTTTTCCCTTTTATTTGAGGTCTTTTTCTACGTACATTGCTAGTTGGTGCTTGGCAGCAATCCCTCAGTGCCAGGGAGGCTCATCCCCAGGAGTCATGTCCCACACAAGAGGGAAGGTAATACATTCATATGCTGAGTTTGGCTTAGAGAGAGGCCAAATTGAGCAACAAGGAGGCTCTCAGGAGGCAACCGTTAGGCACCCCATAACAATAGGCTAAGTTTCAACTTCAAGAGCAAAGGCTCATAAGCCTAGTCATCAATACCAAGGGCCTATCAGTGGATCATCCTCCTTCACCAGTCACTGTCTCTGCACTTGGGGGACTGTTCTGCTCCATTAGAAAATGTGGCAGAGCTCTCCAGGATGGGGTTTCAATATTCTCTTGGTTATTTTGTGAGTCTCCAACCACTGTGACAATGCTCTGTGAACATCTGAATATTTTTATATACCTTATATGTATGCTCACGTGAACTTCCTCCCATACATCCTTCATCCATGACAACCACACCAATGATCCTCCTGCACCCTAGTTGTAATCCTTCTGTGATCCAAAGCTTCTTCAAAAATTAAGCAATTACAATAGCTGAATACAATTAATAGGAAAATGAAACAATAACGACAAGTTTAAATAAAAGAGATAAAATATATAAAAATTTTAAAAAGCTAAAAATAAAATGAAAAGATTGGGATATTAAAAATAATGAAAAATATTTTAAAAACAATCTTTTTGTCATTTTGCCTTTCACAATATCTGATGTCCTGTCTGTACTGTGGCACCTTCTCCCACTCATTCCCCAGTATCTCAATAGTTTTCATTTTGTTTTCAAAGAAGTATTAGGTCACAACAAAGTCGCACATCTAATACAGAAGACTCTCATATACCCAACATCCACCCCTTCCCCCCCCCATATTAATACCTTTTTATATGTAGATGGTACCTTTGTTATAACTGATACGTAAATAGTGAAACATAGCTACTAATTATCGTCAATGGTTTGCACTATGGTATACATTTTAGAGCATACATTTTATAAATTTTGATGATATTTATCATATCCAGTGTCCATCACTGTAAGATCATGCAGAACACATCCACTGCTGACTAAATTCCCGCTGTTCAATCTATTCTAATTCTCCATCCCCCTTCCCCCCAGGGCCCATGGTGACCCACTGCCTCCACTTGTTGGATGACAAGACTCATAGATACATGCAACAACACTGAGGTCTTGACACACTGGTTTGTCCTCCCCTCTTAGGAAGTCCCCATGCTCTCAAGGAACGCTTGCCTGTTCCTTGAGAACAAATCGGTTCTCCTGGGAATGGGAGTCCAACTCCTTCCCACTCATTACGTGGGTCTCCACCCATTGATACAACACGTTATGACAGAAAGATCCCTCACACACTCCCTAGAAACCTGCTCCAGGTGCACCCTGTCCCAAATGCCCCCCAGCCAACACCTTAAACCACTAACCCTACATTGTCATAGTGCCATAAGAGCATTCCCAAATTTGTACTTCCAACCACATACCTGCAAATCCCCAGTGTTCACCTGATCCATCTCCCAACCCTCCCCCCACTACCCTGGACCTTCCAACTCACCCTTCCCAATCTACCTACCTGTCAACCCAGCAACACCCAACCCAATAATATCAATGCCCTCCTGTCATATCCCTTCAATATGCAACTACACTCTTTCACCATACCATAGAGTATGTCCATATGGGTGTTGGCTCACAAACTTCTTCTCCCTTAATATTTCTTGTAAACCTATCTTCCAGGCAGCAGCTCTCTGAGTCTGCCCAATTTCCTTACTTCATATCAGTGAGGTCATATACTGTTCATCCTTCAATGCCTGGCTTGCTTCACTCAACATAAAGTCCTCAAGATTCATTATGTTATCCCGTGTGTTAGCACATTATTTCTTCTTACATCTGCATAATATTCCATTGTATGTAAGTACCACATTTTATTTATCCATTATCTGTTGATGGGCATTTGGGTTGATTCCAACTTTTAGCAATAGTGAATAATGCCGCTATGAACATTGGTGTGCATATATGTGTTCGTGTCTTTGCTTTCAATTCTTCTGGGTACATACCAAGCAGTGGAATTACTGGATCATATGGCAGTTCTATAGTTATTTGAGAAATCACCAAACTGTCCTCTACAATGGCTGGATCATTCTAAATTCCCACCATTGGTGGATGAGGGTTCCCATTCCTCCACATACTCTCCAAAACTTATAGTCTGCTGTTTTTTTAATAGCCTCCGTTCTAATGGGTGTAAGATGGTATCTCATTGTAGTTTTGATTTGCATTTCCCTAATAGCTAGTGATGTTGAGCATCTTTTCATGTGCTTTTTAGCCATTTGCAATTCGTCCTTGGAGAAGTATCTTTTCAGGTCACTTGCCCATTTTTAAATGGGTTGCTTGCCTTTTTATTTTTGAGGTGTAGGGGGTCTTTATGTGCAGGATATTAGGCTCTTATCAGATAGATAGTTTCCAAATAATTTCTCCCTTTGGATAAGCTGCCTTTTTACATTCTTGAGAACACACTTTGGGGTGCAAATGTTTTAATTTTGAGGAGATCCCATTTATCTATTTTTTCTTTTGATGCTTTAGGTGTGAAATTCATGAAACCATTTCCTATTACAAGGTCCTGTAGATGCTTCCCTACAGTATCTTCCAAGGTCTTTATGGTCTTCATTCTTATGTTTAGATCTTTGATCCATCTTGAGTTGATTTTTGTAAAAGGTGTTAGATGGTGTTCCTCTCTCATTCATTTTGATATGGATATCCAGTTCTCCAAGCACCATTTCTTGAAGAGGCCATTCTCTCCCAACTGAGTGGGCTTGGTGGCCCTTTCAAATATAAGATGACTCTATATGTGAGGATCTATATCAGAACTCTCAATGTTGTTCCTCTGGTTGGCATGTCTATCCTTGTGCCAATACCATGCAGTTTTGACCACTGTAGCTGTGTAGTATGCTGTAAAGTCAGGTATTGTGATACAGCCAATTTAATTTGTCTTTTTAACTAGGTCTTTGGTGATTCGGAGCATCTTACCCTTCCAAATAAATTTTGTAGTTAGTTTTTCCAATTCAGTAAAAAACACTATGATGATTTTATTGAGATTGCATTAAATCTGTAGATTAGTTTGGGTAGGATAGACATCTTAATGATGATTAATCTTCCAATCCATGAACAGGGACTATTCCTCCATTTGTTTAATTTTTCTTTGACTTCCTTTAACAGTGTTGTGTAGTTTTCTGTATATAAATCCTTTAAATCTTTTATTTATATATTTATTTTTTATTTTTATTGTGCGTAAAAATCAAATTTTTCACAATACATACCAATATTTGTAAAATGATATATAAATATATATGCATTTGCTTACAAATATGTTATATATATATATAAATAATTATTATTATTTTTAAAGGTGCTTAGATTACCTAAATATTACATGGAAACTGCAGGGATTCTCATGTTTCCCACCTCCCACACCTCCCAAAACTTCCCACACAAACATCTCTCACAAGTGTGGCCCATGACCCTCAATGGACCTACACATCCTGGGGCCTTGCCATCAGCCATAGACGACAGTTCACATCATAGACCACACTCTCTCCCACACAGTTTTGAATGGTGTGTGCTGATTTAAAATGGCCTACATCCATCGCCACAACAGCACTCAGGATAACCCCCAAGTCCCGAAAAAGGCCCTGTATTTCAACTGCACATCCCCTCCCTGCCCCGAAAGTGTCCAGTGGCCACCAGCTCCACCTCACTGTTATAATTTCTTCCATTGCTAGAATCACATTATGTGTACAACAGAATACCATTAAGTCCACTCTAGTCCATAGTTCTTCCCCCAATCCTGAGGGGACTGGGATGGTGATATCCACTCCACCTACAAGTGAGAGAGGGCTTATATCCCATGGATATGGTGGATAGGATTATCCTGCCTGCAGATGCAGGCCCTCTCCATTCCCTGGGATGGCCGTTGTCCATCATTGTCTCATTGCCAGGTGACTTGGATGAGTCCATTGAGATGTAGGGTAGGAGTTGCAGCTCCACCGAGATTCCACACACACCTGGCACATAGGTAGGCAAGAGGCTCCAGTCTCTGGAAGTATACCTAAAACTCCAGCATCACATATAGGTTTGAATAGAAGGGACTGATAAACCATGTGCAGGGAGGACTTATTTGAGTACAATTCTGTCACTCTCAGGAGCACAGATTCCAAAATAGAGCCCACTGATAAGGCATCAGTCTCTGGGGCTATTCCCCCTTATATAGGACCTGGGTGTCTCCAGAGCCCTCAGGAGCCCCTCTGTGTGGGGTGATATGCACTTTGATGTTCTATGAGACCCTACTGAGGTGTGCGTAAGCGTTACCTCTGGGATGACCTCCCGACTCTCTTTGAAGTCTCTTAGCCACTTGAACTCATTTGTCTTTACCTTTTCCCCCTTTAATTCAAAGTCTTTTTCCAGTCGTGTTGCCAGTTGGCACTTGGTATGAATCCCTCATTGCCAGTGAGGCTCATCCCCAGGAGTCATGTCCCAAATTGGGGGGAAGGTAATGCATTCATATGCTGAGTTTGGCTTAGAGAGAGGCCACATTTGAGCAATAAGGAGGCTTTCAGGTGGCAACCCTTAGGCACCCCACAACAGTAGGCTAAGTTTCAGATATAAGAGCAAAGACTCATAAGAGTAGTCATCAATAACAAGAACTCATCAGTGGGCCGTCCTCTTTTGACAGACACTGTACCTGCACTCAGAAGACTGTTGCTGCTCCCTTGGAGAATGAGGCAGAACTCTCCATGCTAGGAATTCAGATTTCCTCATTTATTGAGTGATTGTCCACCCACTGTGACCATGCCCCATCCTTTGATCATTTGAACAATTTTCTATATCTTTCATATATATTCAGATGAACTTACTCCCATGAATCCCCCCTCCCAGACAACCCCCACCAATAATCCCCTGCAGCACCCATTGTAACCCTTCTGTGAACTAAATCTTCCATGAACATGTAGCCTATACAATAATCAAATACACTTAATAGGAAAAAGAAACAACAATGATAAGCTTACATGCAAGAGACAAACATAAGGAAACTCAGGAAAAACAAACAAACAAACAACCAAAAAACAAAACAAAACAAAATGTAATTAGCGGATTGGGACATTCAAAAAAATGGAAAAAAAAACACAAAAGAAATGCCTTTAAGAAAAAAATATTCTTTTTTCCCTTTTATCACTGTGTTATCAGATGTCTGGTGTGCTGTGACACCTTCCCTCTCTCAATCCCCAGTGTCTCCCAAATTTTCATTTAATTTTCAAAGAAGTTTTAGGTCACAGCAGTCACACACGTAATACCAGAGACTCCTAGATACCAAACCACCCCCACTTTCCCGACCCCATATTAAAGTCTTTTTTTTTTTTTTTTTGGATGTTAGCATTGTTATAACTGTTATACAGATAGCAAAATATACCAACTAAACATTTTCAATGATTTACAGTATAGTTTACAATTTAGATGATACAGTTTAATAAGTTTTGATGATATTTACCATGTCCTGTGTCCATTACTGTAAGGTAATGAAAAACCTTTCCCATGACCACTAAATACCCCATTAGATCTTAACTGTTCCTTTCTCCCCACCCCCTTGGGGCATATGATACTCCCCTGTCTTGAGTCATGGAATGTCAAGATTCATAGTTACATTCCCTGGGTATTTAAACCTGCCCTTCCTAATCTACCCACCTGTCAATGCTGCACCAAACGCAGTAATATCACTACCCATCTGACCTATCCTTCAATATACAACTATACTCTATCCCTTTACCATAGATTATGTCCATATGGGTGATGGCTCTAAGCCTGCTCTTCTCTTTTTCTCCCTTTTTAACCTATCTTTCATACAATGGTTCTCAGAGACTGCTCACTTTCCTCAGTTCAAATCAGTGAGGTCATATACTGTTCATCCTTCAGTGCCTGGCTTGCTTCACTCAACATAAGGTCTTCAAGATTCATCCACGTTATTCCATGTGTTAGCACTTTATTCCTTCTTATAGCTGAGTAATATTCCATTGTATGTATGTACCACATTTTGCTTATCCATTCATCTGTTGGAGGGCACCGGGGCCGATTCTAACTTTTGGCAATGGTGAACAGTGTTGCTATGAACATTGGTGTGCATATATCTGTTTGTGTCTTTGCTTTCAGTTCGTCTGGGTATATACCCAGCAGTGGAATTGCTGGATCATACGGAAGATCTATTGTTAGTTTTCTGAGGAACTGCCAAACTGTCCTCCACAGTGGCTGGACCATACCACAGTCCCACCAGCAGTGGATGAGGGTTCCTATTCCTCCACATCCTCTCCAACATTTAGTGTCTCCTGTTTTTTTAATAGCTGCCATTCTGATGGGTGTAAGATGGTATCTCATTGTGGTTTTGATTTGCATTTCCCTGATATCAAGCGATGTTGAGCCTTTTTTTTTTCATGTGCTTTTTAGCCATTTGTATTTCTTCCTTGGAGAAGTGTCTTTTCAGGTCACTTGCCCATTTTTTAAATGGGTTGTTTGTCTTTTTATTTTCAAGGTGTAGGATTTTTTACATATGCAGGATATTAGGCTCCTATCAGATATATGGTTGTCAAATATTTTCTCCCACTGGGTAGGCTGACTTCTAATTTTCTTAATAACATCCTTTGAGGTGCAGAAGTTTTTAATTTTGATGACATCCCATTTATCTATTTTTTCTCTTGCTGCTCGTGCTTTGGCTGTGAAGTTCATGAAACCATTTCCTATTATAAGGTCTCTAGGTGCTTCCCTACATTATCTTCCAAGATCTTTATGGTTTTGGCTCTTATATTTAGATCTTTGATCCATCTTGAGTTGATTTTTGTATAAGGTGTGAGATGGTATTCTTTTCCATTCTTTTGGAAATGGATATCAAGTTCTCAAGTACCACTTGTTAAAGAGGCCATTCTCTCCCAACTGAGTGGGCTTCATGGCCTTGTCAAATATCAGATAACTGTATATGCGAGGATCTATATCAGAACTCTCAATTCGGTTCCATTGGTCAGTAGGTCTATCCTTGTGCCAATAAAACGCAGTTTTGATCACTGTAGCTTTGTAGTATGTTTTAAAGTCAAGTAGTGTGATACCTCCAACTTCATTTTTCTTTTTCAATGTGTCTTTAGCAATTCGGGGCCTCTTGCCTCTCCAAATATATTTTGTGGTTAGTTTTTCCACTTCCTTAAAAAATACAGTGTTGACTATTATTGGGATTGCATTAAATCTGTATATTAGTTTGGGTAGGATTGATATCTTGATGAGGTTTAGTCTTCCTATCCATGAACAGGGAATATTTTTCCATTTTTTTTATGTCTTCTTTCGTTTCCTTTAACAGTGTTGTGTAGCTTTCTGTATATGAGTCCTTTGCATCTTTAGTTAAATTTATTCCTAAGTATTTGATTCTTTTAGTTACTATTGTAAATGGTATTTTTTTCCTGATTTCCTCCTCAGTTTGCTCGTTATTGGTGTTTAGAAATGCTACTGATTTTTGAGCATTGATCTTATAGCCTGCAACATTACTAAACTCCTTTATAAGGTCTAGAAGCCTTGTTGTAGGTTGCTCAGGGCTTTCTATGTATAAGATCATGTCATCTGCAACTAATGAAAATTTTAATTCTTCTTTTCCAATCTGGATGCCTTTTATGTCCTTTTCTTGTCTCAGTGCTCATGCAAGTACTTCTAAGACAATGTTAAATAGGAGTGGTGATAGTGGGCATCCTTGTCTAGTTCCCGATCTCAGAGGGAAGGATTTTAGGATTTCACCGTTGAAAATGATGTTAGCTTTGGGTTTTTCATATATACCTTTTATCATATTCAGAAAGTTTCCATCTATTCCTGTCTTTTGTAGTGTTTTTATCAGGAAAGAGTGCTGTATTTTGTCAAATGCTTTTTCTGCATCTATAGAGATGATCATGTGATTTTTTTTCTTTCAATCTATTTATGTGGTGTATTACATTGATTGATTTTCTTATATTGAACCATCCTTGCTTACCCAAGAGGGAACCCACTTGGTCATGGTGTATAATCCTTTTGATATGTTATTGAAGGCGATTAGCAAGTATTTTGTTGAGGATTTTAGCATCTAGGTTCATTAGAGAAATTGGTCTGTAATTTTCCTTTCTTGTGGTATCTTTATTTGGTTTTGGTATTAGGGTGATGTTGGCATCATAGAATGAGTTAGGCAATATTCATTTTACTTCTATTTTTTGGAAGAGCTTAAGTAGAGTTGGTGTTAGCTCTTTTTGGAATGTTAGGTAGAATCCAGCTGTGAAGCCATCTGGTCCTGGGCTCTTCTTAGTTGGGACGTTTTTGATGACTGAGTCTCTCTTTACTTGTAATTGGACTGTTGAGTTCATCTATTTCTTCTTTCATCAATGTAGGCTGTTTGTGAGTTCCTAGAAACTTGTCCATTTCCTCTAAATTATCATTCTTGTTGGCATATAATTTTTCAAAGTATTCTCTTATGATACTCTTTATTTCTGTGGGGTCAGTAGTGATATCCCCTTGCTCATTCCTTATTTTATGTATTTGCATCTGTTCTCTCTTTTTCTTTGTTAGTCTGGCTAACGATTTGTCAATTTTATTGATATTCTCGAAGAAGCAGCTTTTGGTTTTGTTTATTGTTTCCTGTGCTTTCTTATTCTCTATTTCATTTAGTTCTGCTCTAATCTTTGTTATTTCCTTCTTTCTACTTCCTTTAGGTTTAGTTTGTTGTTGTTTTTTGAGTTCTTCCAAGTGTGCAGTTAGGTCTTCAATTTTAGCTCTTTCTTCTTTTTTAATATATGAATTTATGGCTATGACCTTCCCTCTCAGGACTGCTTTCGCTGCATCCCATAGGTTTTGATATGTTGTGTTGTTGTTTTCATTAGTTTCAAAGTAGTTACTGATTTCTTTTGAGATTTCCTCTTTGACCCACTCTTTGTCTAAGAGTGTGTTGTTTAACTTCCATATCCCTGTGCCTAACCTGTTTCTCTGGCCCTTAGTGATTTCCAATTTCATTCTGTTGTGGTCAAAGAAATTACATTGTATAATCTCAATCTTTCTGAATTCATTGAGAGTTGTTCTGTGGCCTAGCATGTGGTCTATTTTGGGGTATGTTCCATGTGCACTTGAGAAGAATGTAAATCCTGCTGTATTTGGGTGTAGTGTTCTGTATCTGTCTATTAAGTCCAGGTGTTCTAATGTATTGTTGAGTGCCTTTGTTTCTTTATCGATTCTCCATCTAGATGTTCTGTCTAATAATGATAATGTTGTATTGAAGTCCCCTGCTGTAATTGTAGAGGCATTTATTTCTCCTCTTAATTTTTCCAGAGTTTGCCGCACGTATTTTGAGGCACCACAATTAGGTGCGTAAATGTTGATGATTGTTCTCTCTTCTTGAGAGATTACTCCTTTTACTAATATGTAGTGTCCATCTTTGTGTCTTACAATAATTTTGCATTTAAAGTCTATTTTGTCTGATATTAGAATAGCTACTCCTGCCCTTTTTTGGCTATTGTTAGCTTGTAAAATGGTTTTCCAGCCATTCACTTTCAGCCTCCTTGAATCCCTGCGTCGAAGGTGGGTTTCTTGTAGACAGCATATAGATGGATCATATATTCTTATCCATTCTGCCAATCTGTGTCTCTTGATTGGTGAATTTAATCCATTAACATTCAGTGTTATTACTCATAACGAATTTCTTAATTCAACCATTTTTTCTTTGGGTTAATGTATGTCATATGTTGTTTTGTTTCTCTTTTTGTCTTTTCAGTTGTTTTTAAACTCTTCTCCAACTCTCTTTCCCTTGTTTTTTCCTTTCAACTTGCAGAGATCCCTTTAGTATTTCTTGAAGTGCAGGTTTCTTATTGACATACTCTCTTAATTTCTGTTTATCTGTGAATATTTTGAACTCTCCATCATTTTTGAATGCCAGTTTTGCTGGATAGAGAATTCATGGCTGGAAGTTTTTTTCTTTAGTATTTTTACTATGTCATACCACTGTCTTCTAGCCTCCATGGTTTCAGCTGAGAAATCAGCACTTAATCTTATTGTGCTTCCCTTGCATGTGATATTTCTCTTTTCTCTTGCTGCCTTGAGTATTTTCTCTTTGTCTTGAGCATTGAACATTTTGACAAGTATATGTCTTGGAGTTTGCCTGTTGGGATTTATACTATTTGGGGAGCACTGTGCTTCCTGGATCTGCACATCCATCTCTCTCAATAGGGTTGGGAAGTTTTCAGCCATTATTTCCTTGTACACTCCTTCTGTTCCCTTTCCCTTCTCTTCTCCTTCTGGTATGCCCATAATGCATATGTTTGTGCATTTTGTGTTATCGTTTTATTCCCTGAGTCTATGCTGGAATTTTTCTATCTTTTTGTCTATATGTTCTACTATCTGTTTGATTTCAGCTGTATTGTCTTCCACATCACTAATTCTTTCCTCTGCCTGTTCAAATCTGCTGTTATATGAATCCAGCATCTTTTTGATTTCTTGGATTGTGCAATTGTTCACCATCATAACCATTATCTTTTTAGGCATGTTTGCAATTTCTTCAGTATGTTCTCCCAGTGTCTTCTTTATATCCTTAATCTCTTTCTTTACTTTTTAAGTTTGTCCATGATATATGTTTGGATAGCTATGATTAGTTGTTCGATGTTCTGCATAACTTCCTGGTTTTTAATTTGTTCATTGGACTGACCCATGTTTTCCTGTTTCTCAGAGTCATTTGTATTTTTTTGTTGCCCTCTGGTCCTCATATTATCTTGATGGGTTTGTTTAGTTGATTAGCTTTTCTCTATGCTCTAGAGTTTTATTTAGCTGTTGGTTCTGCATGTGTGTTAAGTTTTCTTTTTGACACTTTTTCTTCTTATTTTATTTCCTTGCTTCTTTCAATGTTCCCTTGAAGGCAAAAGATTAGGGCCAGAGGAATCAAAAGATGTAAGGAAGGCAGAAGGATAATAGTAATATTGATAAAAGTTAGAAGAGGGGCCAAATGAGACTTAATGAAATGAATGTTTAACTCATGTAGGCAGTGTAGAGTAATAGGAAAAAAAAGTGGAATTCCTCCAATGGACTGGGAAAACAAATAGAGGAATATATATATATAGTGATTTAGAAGGCTAGAATTATGAGGAGGGAGAGAAATAGTGAAGAAAGGGTTGAAAGGAAAGAGTTAATAATAATAATAATAATAAAAGAAGAAAACAAAATAGAGGGAATAGAAAATGACACCCTTAAGTTGTGGGCCTATGAAAAAATGTTGTATCTAAGAGCCACAACAGAAAACCGAAGGCAGAAAGATGAAGGAAGGATAAGCGATAGTTTGGAATTCAAAATCAATATAGACAGAGAATGGGAAATTACTGAAGAAGAAGCACAGCAAAGAAGCGACAAGCTAGCAGCACCTAATTTTAAAAAATGAAAGAAAAAAGAAAGGGGGGAGGAAAGAGGAAAGAAAAGCAAGAGACAAGAAATAAACAAAGAAAAACCAAAGAACCACACAGGCAAGCAGTCAAACAGAGCTAAGGAGGGTCAATGATTCCCCTAGGGCCCACGTGGATCCTCTCTTCCCGCTTGTGTTTATCAATCAATTTCCCCACAGTGTTCTATATGCAGGTCCTGAAACAGCTTTTAGCTATTAAACTAAATTAAAAAGAATTTATTTTTCATTTATTGAAGTGACCGTCTCAGTTTTTTTTTTTTTCTTCCTTTGGCGAAATGCAGGACCCAAAATATTTCCTCCTCTAGACCAACCCCCTTATGAAGGGGACCCTTGCTGGGTTCGTGGAAATTAATGAAGCACGTCCCACTTCCTGGACTCCCCAGGGTAGCTGTAGCTATGATTTAGTCAGTGCAGAATGCTAAAGATGGCCGACTCCACCCCTTCTGGAACCGAGCCCCTGCATCACTGGGTTGCTGTGTAAATCAGGTTGACTCACCAGATTCGCCTCTCCTTTCAGCCTGGTGCTCCTTCAAGTCGGCCTATCTGCTCCCCAAAGCTATGGGGCAGTCCAGGCAGCCAGATTGATGGCAAAAAAAAAAAAAAAAAATTTTCACTTCCCTGTCCTCCAACAGAACCCTTCCTCTTTTGGATAGTGACCCCTCTTCCTGGCTCTGCAGCGGCCCAGGGCTTATCCCTGGGCAGCTAGGCAAATCAATTCCCTCCCTGAACAGAATCACTCCTCCCCTCCACCAGGTGCCGATTCTCTCTGGCTGTTCTGTTCACCCAAGGTCCAAGGAGCTCCAGGCAGCCAAATCCCCAGAAAATAAAACTCTCTCACCCCTTTACCAGAGTCCCCCATCAGAGAGTGCCCCCTCCCACTAGGCCCTGTCTCCCGCTTGCCGAGCCCTGCTCGCAGCTGCAACCGGCCCCCCCCTTTTTTTTTCCCCTAACTGCGGGGCTTAACCATCCGTGCCAACCACCACCAGCAGGCTCAAAAATCAGGAATCTCTACCATTCCGTGCACGCTGTTGATCTGCGCAGGTAGATGTTCCAAGCTTCTAATTCCACACGCTCACAGCACAGACCCTTAGGCAGGACCCCGTCCACAATCCGCCTTGCTCTGGGAGCTTGCAGTGTGTGCCGTCCTACACTAACACCATCTTGGCCCCTCTCTCCCCTTTACATCTTTAGTTAAATTTATTCCTAGGTATTTGATTCTTTTAGTTACTATTGTACATGGTATTTTTTACTTGATTTCCTCCTCAGATTGCTCATTATTGGTGTACAGAAATGCTATTGATATTTTAGCATTGATCTTATAGCTTGAGACTTTACTGGACTCATTTATAAATAAGTTCTAGAAGCTTTGTTGTAGATTTCTCAGGGCTTTCTATGTATTGGATCACATTGTCTGCAAATAGTGAAATTTTTACTTCTTCCTTTCCAATTTGGATGCCTTTTATATCTTTTTCTTTCCTCAGTGCTCGAGGAAGTACTTCTAAGACAATGTTAAATAAGAGCAGTGATAGTGTTCATGCTTGTCTTTTTCCCAATCTTAGATGGAAAGCTTTTTGATTTAAGCTTTGGATTTTTCATAGATACGCTTTATCATGTTCAGAAAGTTTCCTTCTATTCCTATCTTTTGCAGTGTTTTTATCAGGAAAATACTGTACTTTGTTGAAAGTTTTTCTGCATCTATAGAAATGATCATGTGATATTTTTCTTTTAATCTTTTTTATGTGGTGTATTACATTGGTCAATTTTCTTACTTTGAACCATCCTTGCATACCCAGGATGAAACACACTTGGTCATGGTGTATAATTCATTTTATATGTTGTTGAATGTGATTAGCAAGTATTTTGTTGAGGATTTTAGTATCTAGGTTCATTAGAGAGATTGGTCTATAATTTTCCTTTCTTCTCGCATCTTTCTTTGGCTTGGTATGAGGGTAATGTTGGCATCATGGAATGTGTTAGGAAATGTTCCTTCTACTTCTATTTTTTGGAAGAGCTTATGGAGGATTGGTATTAGCTCTTTCTTAAATGTTTGGTAGAATTCACCTGTGAAATGGTCTGGTCCTGGTCTCTTCTTAGTTGGGAGGTTTTTGATGACTGATTCTATCTCTTTACTTATAATTGGACTGTTTTTTCATCAATTTCTTTTTTCATCCATGTAGGCTGCTTGTGAGTGTCTAGGAATTTGTTCATTTCCTCTAAATTATCATTCTTGTTGGCATATAATTTTTCAAAGTATCCTGTTCTGACACTCTTTATTTCTGTGGGATCAGTGGTTATATCCACTTCATTTCTTATTTTGTGTATTTGCATCTGTTCTCTTTTTTTCTTTGTTAGTCTGGCTAAGGATTTGTCAATTTTATTGATCTTCTTGAAGAGCCAGCATTTGATTTTGGTTAATTTTTTCTAGTGATTTCTTATTTTCTGTTTCATTTACTTCTGCTCTAATCTTTGCTCTTTCCTTCTTTCTAATTCATTTGGGGTTAGTTTGTTGTTGTTTATCCAATTCCTTCTTGTGTGCAATTAGGTCTTTGATTTTAGCACTTTCTTCTTTTTTGATATATGTTTTGATGGCTATGAATTTTCCTTTCAGTACAGTTTTTGCTGCATTCCATAGGTTTTGATATGTTGTGTTGTCATTTTCACTTGTTTAAGGTAGTTACTGATTTCTTTTGAGATTTCCTCCTTGTCCCACTGTTTGTCTAAGAGTGTGCTGTTTAACTTCCATATCTTTGTGTTTAATCTGGTACTCTGGTCATTACTGATTTCCAATTTCATTCCATTGTGGTCAGAGAAATTAGTTTTTATAATCTTAATCTTTCTGAATTCATTGAGATTTTTTCCTGTGTTGTCTATCTTGGAGTGTGTTCCATGTGCAGTCAAGAAGAAGTTATATCCCTGTGTATTTCAGTGTATTGTTCTGTATGTCTACTAGGTCCAAATCCTCTAGTATATTATTCAGAGTCTTTGTTTCTTTATTGATTCTTTGTCGAGATGTTCTGTCTAATGGTGATAATAGTGTATTAAAATCCCCCACTATAATTATAGAGGCTTCTATTTCTCCACTTAGTCTCTCCAGTGTTTGCCCCATGTGTTTTGAGGCACCCTGATTCTGTACATAAATGATTATGATTGTTCTTTCTTCTTGAAAGATTACCCCTTTTACAAATATATAGTGTCCATCTTTGTCTCTTACAATAGTTTTGCATTTAAACTCTATTTTGTCCAATATTAGGGTAGCTACTTCTGCACGTTTTTGGTTGATGTTTGCTTGTAAAATTGTTTTCCAGCCATTCACATTTAGCCTCCTTGAATACCTGGGTCTATGGTGGGTTTCTTGTAGACAGCATATACATGGGTCATATTTCCTTATCTATTCTGCCAATCTGTGTCTCTTTACTAGTGAGTTTAATCCATTAACATTTAGTGTTTTTACTCTCCAGGAATTACTTACATCAGCCATATTTTCTTTGGGTTTATGTATGTCATATTTTGTTTTTATTTCTCTTTTTCTCTAGTTGTTCTTGCAGTCTCCTCCAACTGTTCTCTCCTCTTTTTTACTTTCACCTGCAGAACTCCTTCTAGAATTTCTTTTATTTAGGATTTACTTTATTTATTTATGTATCTCCACCCCCCCCCTTGCTGCTTGTGTTCACTGTTTCCATTTACTATGCATTTTTTCTGCGTCTGTTTCTCTCCCTTTGTTGCATCATCTTTCTGCACCAACTTACCATGTCTCGCCGGCCATAAGCTCACCACACTGTGCAAGCTGTCAGCTCACCACACCTCACCTCTGCCAGCTCACTGCACCACACAGGCTGGCTTGCCTTCACCAGGAAGTCCTGGGAATTGAACACAGGGCCTCTGATATGGTAAACAGGAGCCCAACCACTCGAGCCACATCTTCATCTCCCTTTAGTATTTCTTGAAGGTCAGGTTTATTATTGGTATACTCTCTTAATTTCTGTTTATCTATGAATATTTTGAACTTTCCATCATTTTTGAATGTCAGCTTTGCTGGATAGACAATTTTTAGCTGGAAGTTTTTTTCTTTGAGTACCTTGACTATGTCATACCACTGTCTTCTTGCCTCCATGATTTCAGATGGGAAATCAACACTTAATCTTATTGTGCTTCCGTTAAATGTGTTGGTTCTCTTTTCTCTGGCTGCCTTGAGTATTTTTTCTTTGTCTTGAGCATTGGACATTTTCACAAGTATATGTCTTGGAGTAGATATGTTAGGATTTATACTGTTTGGGGTGCCCTGTGCTTCCTGGACATGTACATCCACCTCCCTCAATAGGGTTGGGAAGTTTCAACCATTATTTCTTTCAACACTCCTTCTGTTCCCTTTCCCTTCTCTTCTCCTGGGATGCCTAAAATTCCTATGTTTGTGTGTTTTGTCTTGTTTAAATCCCAAGTCCCTGCTGGATTTTTTCTATCTTTTTTATCTATCTGTTCTACTATCTGTTTGGTTTCAGATGTACTGTCTTCCACATCACTAATTCTTTCTTCTGCCTGTTCAAATCTGCTGTTATGTGATACCAATGTTTTCTTGATTTGTTGGATTGTGCCATTTATCACTATCATATCTGTTATGTTTTTATGTATGTTTCAATTTCTTCAGTATGTTCTCCCAGTGTCTTCTTAATATCCTTAATCTCTTCCTTCACTTCATTAAGGGAGTCCATGATATTTGTTTGAACAGCTTTGATTAGTTGCTCAATGTTCTGCATCTCTTCCTGGTTTTTAGTTTGTTCATTGGACTGCTCCATGTCTTCCTGTTTCTTAGTATGGTTTTTAATTTTTTGTTTCCCTCTGGTCATCATTTGTCTTGATTGGTTTATTCAGTTGATTAGTTTCTGTCTCTGTTGTAGAGTTTTATTTATCTGCTGGTTTTGTGTGTGTGTTACGTTTTCTCTTTGGCACTTTGTTCTTCTTGTTCTATTTCCTTGCTGTTTTCTATGTTCCCTTGAAGGAAAAAGATTAAGGTCAGAGAAATCAAAAGGAGTAAGAAAAGAAAATGGATAATAGTAATAATAACAAAGGTTGGAAGAAGGGCCATATACAACTTAGTACAATGAATATTTAACTCATGTAAGCAGTGTAGAGTAATAGGAATAAAAAAGTGGAGTACCTACAGTGAAATGGGTAACCAAATTGAGAAAAATATATAGAATGGTTTAAAAAGCCAGAATGATGAGGAGAGAGAGGAAGAGATAAGAAAGGACAGAAAGAAAAAAGTTTATAATAATAAAGAAAAGAAAACAGAATAGACAGGATAGAAATTGAAACCAGTAAAGCTGAGGACTAGTAAAAAAAGTTGGAATTTAAGAACCACAACAGAAAACAGAAGATAGAAAGATGAAGGAAGGAATGGAGATAGTGTTTGTAGACAAAATCAGTATGCATATAAAATGGGAAATCAAGGAAGAAGAAGCATAACAAAGAAGAAATCACCTAGCAGCACCTAATTTAAAAAGAAGAGGGGTGGAAAGAGGAAAGGAAAACAAGAAACAAAACAAAACATAACAAACAAACAACAACAACAGAACCCCAAACTTACACACTAGCAAGGAGTCAAACAAAGCTAAGGAAGAACAGCATTCCTTCTTGGGCCCTTGTGGAGCCTCTCAGGCTGCATGTGTTCAACCATCAATTACCAGGCAGGCTTCTCTCTTCAGATTTTAAAGTGGGTTTTAGCAAGTAAGCTAAGTTAATTTTTTTTTTCCTTTAAGTAAGCTTTTTATTTTTTTGGAAAAATAAGGGACCCAAAAGAAGCTAGTACGTAAATAATGTCTATGTTTTCCCTGTCCTATAGTATCAGCTGGATGTTAGATATCCTGGTGGATCACTACTCTTATAGGAGCTGGGAATAAAACAATGGACCACATATATTCAAGGCAGAAATTCCTCCATTGAGCTATCTTTCTAATTGGGTCAGTTAGCTCTTCAGAAAGTTATTTAGTCACTTACTCCTGGGCAGGTTTTGCTTTCCTAGGGCAGCAGAATTCAGCAGGCTGTATGAGCAGATCCCCCCTCCCCTCTCCTGGTCAGGTTGAGTTCCCTCTTGAAATTCAAATGGGACTCTGATGACTGAGTACACCACCACACTGAAATGATTTTCAAACCTCTTCTAGACCTCCCCCTCCTCCCAGGGGACCCCAAATTGGCTCTTGGAAACTTATTATGCACTTCCCACTGCCCAACTCCCTTAGGGGAGTTGAAATTCTGAAACTCCTCAGCTCAGAACTATTAAATTGGCTGACTCCGCCCTCTCTCAGGCCAAGCCTCTGTATCCCAGGGTGGTTAGGTAAATCAGGCTGCTTCAACAGATTCACCTCTCCCCTCAGCCTGGTGCCACTTCAAGCTGGCCGGTGTGTGCTCCCCAAAGCTCATAGGGGGTCCAGGCAATGAAACCCACAGAAAGGAAACCCCTGTCTGCCGCTTGCCAGAACCTTTCCACTCTCAGAGAATGCTCCCTCTCACTAGGTGACTGGCAGGAGTCAGGCTTACCCTGGCCCCTTGCCCTGAGGGTGGGGCTTAGCAATCCGTAATTTCCAGATGTGGGGCTAAAAACTCAGTTTTACCTTGAGTAATCTATCTCCCTGTTCAGCTCCCTCCAGATCAATGCCCCAAAGGCTCCCATTCCATGGGGTCCCAGAACAGCTCCCCCAGGCAGGATCCTTTCCCCAGTGAGCTGTCCTTTGCAAGAGAGATGGTGAGTGCCCACTTAAACTGATGCCATCTTTCCTCTAAACTCCCATAGTCTATAGTTTACATTATCATTTATACTTTGCACCATACAACTTTGCAGTGTTTGACAAAATTTATGATGGTCTAGATCTATCATTGCAAAATCATGCAGAACAATTCCAATATTGTATAAATATCCTAGGTTTCACCTGTTCTTCCTCCCCCTCCTCTCAGAATCTCTGGTAACCACTATATTTATATCAATGTTACATGTTCTTCTGTTACAACAATGATAATGTCTATTTTGGTCCATGGTTGCATTCCTATCTCATGTTGGTCATTTCACAATCTTGAGGACTTGGGGGACAGTGATGCCCACTCTGTTTCAGATTGAGAAGGTCTTAGATCTTATAGGACAGATGGAGGCAACTATTTTACTTGCAGTTGTAGATACTCTTTGCTTATTGGGATTGGGATTGTCCATCATCATCTTTTAGTTAGTTGTCCTGGATGAATCCGATGAACTAGAGATTAGTTGTTGGCTGCAACTCTGCTGAGATTCAGGACTCAACTGACATATGAACAGAGCAAAGTTTTAAGTTTCTGGGACATATATTTAATTGGGATATTGCTAATTATATATTCAAATAAAAGGAGAATTGGAATCATGTGTAGGGTAATTATAAATGAGCCTATTCTGTTATAGTTGGAAACAGGTTATCATATATTCCAAGGTAAGGGCCACTGCTAGGGTGGTGATTTCATGCAGTTGTGTGCTTCCCTATAGTGTCCAGATTATCCCTAGAGCACTTGGGAGAACCCCTGTTTGAGGCTTTGTTTATTGTGGCAGTTAGTGAGATCTGCTGAGACATGCATAAGCATAATCTCTGGAATGAGCTCCTGACTCACTTTAAAATCTCTTAGCTGTAAAAACTCTTCTGTATGTAATTTTGTCCTTTTGATCATTGTCTTTTTCCAAATGCATCTCTTGTTGGTGCTTGGTAATAATCCCTTGATGCCACCAAGGCACATCCCTCAGAGTCCTGTTCCACACTGGGGGTCCCATTTTTCTTGACTTAGTTTTGATCATTGAACATCTTTTAGCATTCTATTTTATCTTTATTTTTGGCTTATTAATTATAAATGATGTAAGATTATTTTCTGTGACTGCTCTAGTGTTTTCATTTTGAATTTTACCTTGTATGTACAAATAATAATATTACGAATTCATGTGAAATATGTGGGAGATTTATAACTCAGCAAAAGCTGAACAAGACCCCTCTGCAGGTTTCTGAAGGCTTTTTTTTTTTTTTAAGATTTTATTTATTTATTCATTTATCTCCCCCTTGCTGCTTGTGCTCGCTGGGTCAGCTAACCACGCTGCGTGGGCGGGCTTGCTTTCACCAGGAGGCCCCGGGAACCGAACCTGGGGCCTCCCATATGGTAAACAGGAGCCCTACTGATTGAGCCACAGCTGCTTCCCTCTGAAGGCTTTTTGTTTGTTTATTTGTGTAGTTCCTTTCTTAACTGTAAGTTGTCCCACAACTCCCAACTGCCTCAACTTCCCTAAATGCAAGTCTTTTCAATTCAGTGTTTAGTGTTCTCTGTTTGCATTCTAATTTTATATTCCTACAGTCAAGAAATTGAATACAAACCAAACCAAGGGTGATCATCAGACATAACCAGAATTTTTCTTTTTTCTTCCCTCAGCTAACTCATTTTTTATGCTGTTTTTTGCCTAATATCTGACAATGTTTCATATTTGTGTCCATTTTTAGCCATTTTTTTTTGCTGGAAAGTAAGTCCATTTCTTATTTCATCATTATTGGCAAAGTTAAATTTAAGCTATTGCATTTTACAAAAATGAAGTCTTAATTAAACTTGAAGTGTCATCTTTATTTGGGGGGAGGGTGTTACCTTCAAGAGAAAAAACAAAGAGTGGCAAGAGAAATAAACTCAAGCATAGGAGAGAAAGTAGTCCTTGGTCATCTCACATATTGCAAGGAAGAAAGCAAAGGAGATGTGCTGGATCTGACAATGGACAGTGTGCTTTAGTCTTCCCAACAAACAGATATCTAAATGTGAGTAATTTTAGGTTGCTGCTTTTAAAAATGGAAATGTCAGCAGTTTTAATTTTCAACTCAGAAGTATTTACTTTGTTCTATCAGGTAATGGAGGGAGTTTAGGGTATTGCTAAAGAATTAGGCCTGTCCTTGTTTGTGTTCTACCTTTGCCACTTTTTAAATTATAAGCCTAAGCAAATTACTTAAATTCTTCTTGACTCTACTTATTTACACAAATATTTTTATCGGAAATAATCATTACACTATAGTTGTTTTTGAGGAAAAGATGCATTAGTCCATCCACATTTTTTTTAACACTGTCTCTGAGGCAAATTATGCTCAATAAATGTTAACTTTTTATTAATGCTAATCCAAGAAAAGCTATCAGTTCTTTTGATTTCAGTTGATTTTTGTTGAGTGTGAAATATGGATTAGATAATTTTATCTATTCAAAAATAACTAATTTTATTTAAAAGTACATATAGAATACAGAAAAGAGTGAAAAGCATTTAATTATTTCTGAAGAAAATAACTAGAGCCTGAAAAAGTTTTCAACAGGATTCTTTTTACCTTATTGTTTCTAAGTTAAATATATCTTTTTTTTGTCATTTCTTTCTTTGTCCATTAGATGACCAATCAGAGCACAGTGGCACTATTTATCCAAAGAGCTTCTCAGACATCCCAATTGTAAATGCTTTCAGAGTAGTGTTTTGCTGTTAATTTATATCTTTGGACTCATGGGGAATATCTTTATCATCACAGTGATTATTAAAAATCACCAACTCCATACACCCAAGTATTTCTTCCTGAAGAACTTGTCCTTTGTAGATATGTGCTATACCTTAGTTATCATGCCCAAAGCCATTGTTAATGCCATCTTGGGTTCCAAGGATATTTCCTTCACAGAATGTGTGGCCCAGCTCTACTTGTTCTTCACCATGGCTGCCACAGTGTTTCCTGATCACTGCCATGGTCGATGACCACTGTATGGCCATCTACAGACCCATTTTCTATGGCATCACAATGAGCAGAAACCTCTGCTGGAAGCTTGTTTCCACTGCCTGGATTTTTAGGGCCTTCTACTCCATTTTCCATACCATCAATACATTCTCCCTCCCTTTCTGTGGGCCTAATGTCATTGATCACTTTTTCTGTGATATTCCTCCTGTCATGAGGCTCTCTTGTGCTGACTACCAAGTAAACAAAGAATTGATCTTTATATATATTATTTGCATCATCCTGGGAGCCTTTGTTCTCACTGTACTCTCTTACCTATGCATCATCTCTACCATCATCAAGATCAGTCATGTTCAAGGCCGCTAGAAAGCCTTCTCAACCTATTCCTCTCACCTAACCACTCTTCTCCTGTTTTATAGAACTGGGAGTTCTATGTACCTAAGGTCTATATCCATCTATTCTCCAATCCAAGGGAGGTGGGCTGCTATACTTTATTTCATCATCACACCCACTTTGAACCATGTTATCTACTGTATGAGGAATAAAGAAATGAATATAGCCCTTCAGAAAATGTACCATCAAATACAGAGAAAAAATTGAAAAGCACTTATTGTAAAGCACATTCTTCAGCAGTGTCCTAATAAATCATTCTTTGGAAGCATATGTATATGTATCCACTTGTTAGATTTGGAGCACATATATATTTTTTCAAGAAATCTGATTTTTTAAATATTTCAGCATTTGCTGTCTAATGAAAGAGATAGATAATGTATACTTTAATTTTCAAAGCTTCACCTAACTAATAAAATATAGACATTCATTGTGGTTTTAAAAATTACAATCCAATTATTTTTTATATCTGATACATTGAAGTAATTTGGTATAAGAACATAATCTGAATTTTAAATGTCAGTGTTTTTCATAGAGTACACCAAAAATACATCTATTCATTCCACTTCCTTCAAAATTGTAAATTCAATGAGCTAAGGTAGCTATCTGTTCTACTATCTACTATCTATCTGTTCTAATATCTGTTTGATTTCAGATGTACTGTTTTCCATATCACTAATTCTTTCCTCAGCCTGTTCAAATCTGCTGTTATGTGCTTCCAGTGTCTTTTCAATTTCTTGGATTGTGCAATTTGTTACCATCATATCCGTTATCTTTTTATAGATGTTTACAATTTCTTCAGTATGTTCTTCCAGTGTCTTCTTAATATCCTTAATCTCTTCTTTCACTTCATTAAGTTGGTCCATGATATTTATTTGGAAATCTTTGGTTAGTTATTCGATGTTCCGTATCTCTTCCTGGTTTTAGGTTGTTCAATGGACTGGGCCATGTCTTCCTGTTTGTTAGTATTGTTTGTAATTTTTTGTTGCTGTCTAGCATCTTTTTATCTTGGTGGGTTTATTTAGTTGGTTACCTTCCCCCCATAATGGGACATGACTCCCGGGGATGAGCCTCCCTGGCACCAAGGGATTACTACCAAGCACCAATTAGCAATATAACTGGAAAAAAACCTCAGATAAAAGGGGGAAAAGGTAGTACATATGAGTTTATATGGCTAAGAGACTTCAAAGTAAGTTGGGAGGTCCTCTCAGAGGTAAAACTTATGCATGTCTCAGCATGATTTCATAGACTGCCAAAGTGGATACTACCCCAAATAGTGGGGCTCCTGAAGGCTCTAGAGACACCCAGATCCTATGGCCTTGGCAGATAACTCCAGAATTTGGTGACTTGCCAGCAGGCCCTACTTTGCAGTTTGTGCTCCTGAGAATGACAGAGTTGGACTCAAGTATGGCTTCCCTACATAAGGCTTATCTGTCCCATTTGAACCTATACTTGGTGCTGGAGTTTGTAGGTGTACATCCAGAAACTGAAGTCTTTGGGCTGTCCATGTGCCAAATGGGCTCAGAACCTCAACAGAGTTGCATTACCTACACTCCAGTTCACTGGACTCATCCAGGATGATGAACAAGGAGGTGAGTATTGACAACCACCATACCAAGGAAATGAGAGAGCTGACAACTGCAAGCAAGAGAGTCCCACCCATTGGTTGTATGGGATTGAAACTTCCACCAATTAGAGGTGGAGTGACATCACCATCCCAGAATCCTCAGGATTGGGGAATGAACTATTGACCAGGGTGGACTTACTGGTATTCTACTATAGACATATTGTGATTCTAGCATTGGAAGAAATTAAAACTTTGATGTGGAGGCAGTGACCACTGGAGGCTCTGGGTGCAGGGAGAGGAAAAACAGTTGTAATATGAGGGCTTTTTTGGGACTTAGATATCATTCTGAATGACTTTGCAATGACAGATATAAGACATTTTGTATGATCAAATAGCATGCAGAACTGTGTGGGAGAGAGTATAGACTACACAATGTGAACTATGGTCCATGCTCAGTGATGCGTTCATCAATTGCAATGAATGTGCCACACTAATGAAGGAAGTTTATGTGAGAGTGTGTGGGAGGGTGTGGGAGGTGTGAGGAGTGGGACATATTTGAATCCCTATATTTTTTTATGTAACATTTATGTAATCTAAGTATCTTTTAAAAAATAAAAAATAAATAAAAAATTCACCATTTTACTAGAAATAAAACAAAATTATATACATTAGTGATAGAATTATATACATTAGTGATTGAATAATGAAAAAATCATATTTAAATTTAATTTGACAATATATGCTTATACTTAGCTAAATCTATCAAGAAACCTATCTACCTTCTGATAATTTAACCTTAAATATGTTTGGGTTAAAAAATAAAAACAATTTTGTTTTATGAAATTTATATTATACATCTTTCAATTTACATATTTGCTTAATTGTTTTTACTTACCCTGAGCAATTTCTAAATAACCTAAAGTAAATAACTAACCAAATAAGTAACTAAATAAAATATTACCTGATTGCAAATATTTTTGCTGTCCTGATATATTTTTAATTTTAAAAGATGCTTAGATTACATAAATGTTACCCCAAAGTTACAGGGATTCCCATGTTACCCACCTCCCACACCTCCCATAGCATCCCACGTAAACATCTTTCATTAGTGTGACACATCACCTGCAATGGATATACACATCCTGGGGCTTTGCCATTAAGCATGGACCATAGTTCACATTGTAGACCACACTCTCTCCCACACAGTTCTGCATGTTATATGCTGATGTAAAATGGCCTATATCTGTCTTTGTTATGTCACTTAGGATAATTCCCAAGTCCTGAAAAAGCACCTGTATAACAACTGCTTTTCCCTTCCCTGCCCCAAAAGCATCCAGTGGCCACTGGCTCCACCTCATCATTGTAATTTCTTCCATTGCTTGACTCACAATATGTCTACAACAGAATACGATTAAGTCCACTCTAGTCCGTAGCTCTTCCCCCAATCCTGAGGAGTTTGGGATGGTGAAGTCCACTCTATTTCCAAGTGAGAGTGGGCTTATATCCCATGGATACTATGGATGGGATTATCCTGCCTGCAGCTGCAGGCTCCCTCCATTCCTTGGGATGGCCGTTGTCCATCATCATCTCCTCACCAGGTTGACTTGGATGAGTCCGTTGATTTGCAGCTCCATCAAGATTACAGGCACAGCTGGCACATGGGCAGGCCAAAGGCTCCAGTCTCTGGAAGTATACCTACAAACTCCAGCATCACATATAGGTTTGAATAAAAGGAACTGATCGCTGTCCTGATTTTGTGATAATCACAGTAGGCTAAACATTCGCTATATTAGAAACCATGCATGTGTCCCTAGACCTAGTTTTTCTCCCTATGTCTGGTTTTTAGAATGCTGGTGATAAACCAAGCTTACTTTATTATATGACAATCCTGTATGGGAAATGACTGTAACTCTAGGAAACTTTGGTCAAACTTAAGACATAGCAGGGCTCAAATGGCTGGGCATTCATCTCCTGTATGGAGTGATCTAGGTTTGATCCCCAGGACCTCCTGGTAAAAATTAAAAAAAGAAAAATATAGAAGGCACGCAAGCTGCCAGGCCCCATAGGCAGGTGCGCTGTCAGGCCCCGCAAGTGGGTGAGCCCCCCAGGCCTCATGCATGGTGTGCTGCCAGGCCCCGCTGAGCCACGCAGCAATATGATGACATAACAGGAGAGTAACACAAGGGAGAGCCAAGATGAGAGGTGCCAAAAAACAAGGAACTAAGGTGGTGCAGGTGGTAGGACACCTCTCTCTCACATCAGAGGTTCCAAAGATCAAATTCCAGTGAAGACAGGAGGAGAAGGATGAGAAGAGAGGGCAGGAAACAGACACAGAATTGCCCAGTGAATGGACACAGAAACAGCAAAAATGGGGAAAGGGGGGTAAAAATGGATAAAAGTAAGTAAGTAAATAAATAAATAAATAAATAAATAAATAAATAAATAAAATAATAGGGTGGTTTGAGGGAAAAATACAACATATGTAAGGTATGGACTATAAGTACTGTAGCAATATTTTGATGATATTCTTTCATAATTTCTAACAAGTGTTTCACAATAATGCAAGGTATTGGTGGTGGGGTGATATATGGGAGCACTACATGATGTTATGTATGTTTGTTTTGCAAGTTCACAACTTTCACTATATACTTATTGTTTATGTATGTTCATACATGAATGATATCATGATATACATCAATAAAATTTTAAAAAATCTTACCAGATTTACTTAGAGGTAAAAGCAAGCAACAATTTCAAAACTGTAGGTGTGATATATAAAATCAAAATAACATCGTTTTGTAAAACAAATAATTTGTACATGGAGATACCAACAATCAAATTTCAAAGACAATATTTCTTCTGTATTATATAATTTTTAGATATTTGAAAGGTATATCTTAGGGGCTTTTCTTCTTTTTAAAAATATAATATTTTATTGAGGTATATCATTCATAGATGAACATACATAAAAATAAGTGTATGGTAAAAGTTGTGAATTTACAAAACAAACCTAGATATCATCATACCAGGCTCCCAGGTGGGAGTTATATGGGAGAGGGTGCACTTGGGGAAGGCTTCTATGTAATACGTAAGTGTTCATCTTCTCATAGTGTGTTATATCAGGGGGTGGAGACTCACACAATAAACAAGAAAATATCAAACTCCCATTCTGGGGAGTCCTGCTACATTTTCAATTAGAGGGAAAAAATCGCTTGAGAACATAGGCAGTACCCAATAAAAGAAAACAGACCAATATGTCAAACCCTCAATATTATTCAAATTAACTATGAATCTTATTCTTCACAAATTGAAACTTAGTGGTTACCATAGATTCTGAGGGGAAGGGAAAGGAATAATAGAATAGATGTAACATAGGGCATTTTAAGGGCATTAGAATTGCTCAGCATGATCTTGCAATAACGGATACAGGCCACTTCAAATTTTGACAAAACCTATAAAATTGTATGGTCCCAAATGTAAACAATACTGTAAACCATAGACCATGGTTAGTAGCAATGCTTCAATATTTGCACATTGATTTTAACAAATGTACCATCGACATGTAAAATATTATTAATAGGAGAGACGGGGAAAAGGGAAGGGTGTTGGGTATATGTGAATCCCCTATATTCTCTATGTGACTTTTCTGTATCCTAAAGCTTCTTTGAAGATAATGGAGCTTTTCTTCTGTCCTTGATTCACAAAAATTATAGCCCACCATATATCAGAGTTCCTTTATTCATTTAGAATTGTTTGCTCTAAAAATAATTTAAAGTATTGATTCTATAAATAAACAAAACATCTCAACATTTATAATATGGGCAAACCTCAAAGATATTGCAGGTTTGGTACCAGACCACCTGAATAAAGTGAATATTGTAATAATATGATTTGCACAAAAATTTTGTTTTGTTATATTACCAAAACTGCCTATAAAAGTTATTTTGACACTATACTATAGTCTATTGAGTTTGCAATAACATTATGTCAAAGAAAAACAATGTGTACAGATTAATTAAAATGTGACACAGGGACACATAGTGAGCATAAGCTGTCAGAAAATTGATGCTGATAGACTTGCTCAACACAGGGTTGCCACAAACCTTCAATTTGTAAAAAAATGCAACATCTGTAAACCATAATAAAGCAAAGCACAATCAAACAGGGTATGCCTTTAAATATAAATTGAATAAAAGCCTCTCTTACAAAGTATGGGTACACTTAATTTAAAAATTCTGATGGTATGCTATGATAGTAGATACATTTGGAATATAAGGATTGATAATTTTAAATGACAAAATACTGGAAATATATATATTTGCAAATATTAACTAAATAAAGTTGATGAAATAGTTATACTTCTATACAAAATTGACATGTCACAAAGTGCCACTTACATTAAGATAGATATTATTTAATTATGAACATTTGATTTGCAGAATGACATAAAAATTGTAAATTTGTGTAGAGCCACAAGCATAAATTGAAGAAATAGTTATATTGGTGGCACATTTTAACATATTTCTGCTGGTGATGAATGGATGTATTAGTTTTCAATTGTTGTTGTGACATTACCACAAATATGTGGCTTAAAAGAACATAAATTTTTTATTTTATATTTCTGGTGGTTAGAATTCTGAATTGGCTTCATTGGGCCAAAATCAAGGTTCCAGTTGGCCTGAGATCCCTCTGGAGACTATATGGCAGAATTTTATTTTCTGTCCAGTTCTAAGTTTTTAGAACAATACTCCTTGCAGTCCTTGACCCATGCACCATTTTTTTTTCCATCTTCAAAACCATCAGTGTATATAGCATCTCCAAACCTTTTTTTGCTTCTGTTGTCATACTGTTTCTGTCTGACTCTGCTTCCTCTTCCTCCCTCTTATATGGGTCCTTGTTATTGCATTAGGCTCACAAGGTTAACCCATTATTTGTGCAGTCCCTATTCCCCCAAAATTTGATATCCATAGTTCTGAGCATTAATTCATGGACATACTGGGGACCATTATTGAGACTTCCAGAGAATATTAAAAGAATATAATAACAATAGTGAAGAGTTGAGAAAAAATAAGTAGTGCATATAATGATAAGATGTGAAACATTGAGTCCTCTGTTGCATAATACAGATTATTTTACAGTATAAATGAAATATTTATGAATATCAATACCTTGATAATTCAGAGTGAGAATCTCAAGGACTTAAAGGAAAGGATTTAGAAAGTCCAAATGACAATTTTACCTATAAAATAAAAAAAGTAATCTCAAATCACTCATGTGACTGGAAACTAGAAACACATCTCTATGTTATGAATAACTCAAAACATAAATCATGACTGAAATTATTTAAAAAAATGTTTGTACTGAATTATAAGCAAAATATTCCATATAAAAAGCTATGAAACTCCTCTTAAGGGTAATTTTGTATAATATTATAATCTTATAGTTTGTTATTAAGGCAAAGATAAAGTAATAAAGCAGTATTCATTGAAAAAAAAGAAATATTAAAAAGGAAGGTAGAAACGACCTCGCGGTTCTCGGGTTTCCGAGGCTTGAGGTTTGTTGGAGCAAGGAGGTGGCAAAACGAGAAGAATCCATTGCGGTCGCGTCTCAGCGGCTTCCTTGCTGACCTCTGCACAACTTACCCGCCGGCGCTATTAGTTGGAGCATTTGACATTGTGCAGCAAAGCAATGGTTATGGAGAAGCCCAGTCTGCTGCTTGTAGGGCGGGAGTTTGTGAGGCAATATTATACTTTGCTGAATAAAGCTCCAGAATATTTACACAGATTTTATGGCAGGAATTCCTCCTATGTTCATGGTGGAGTAGATGCTAGTGGAAAACCCCAGGAAGCTGTTTATGGCCAAAATGATATACACCACAAAGTGTTATCTCTGAACGTCAGTGAATGTCATACTAAAATTCGTCATGTGGATGCTCATGCAACCTTGAGTGATGGAGTAGTTGTCCAGGTCATGGGTTTGCTGTCTAACAGTGGACAGCCAGAGCGGAAGTTTATGCAAACCTTTGTTCTGGCTCCTGAAGGATCTGTTCCAAATAAGTTTTATGTTCACAATGATATGTTTCGGTACGAAGATGAAGTGTTTGGTGATTCTGAACCAGAACTTGAAAAATCAGAAGATGAAGTAGAAGAGGAACAAGAAGAAAGGTAACCATCTCCTGAACCTGTGCAAGAAAATGCCAACAGTGGTTACTATGAAGCTCACCCTGTGACTAATGGCATAGAAGAGCCTTTGGAAGAATCTTCTTATGAGCCCGAACCTGAGCCAGAATCTGAAACAAAGACTGAAGAGCTGAAACCTCAAGTGGAGGAGAAGAACTTAGAAGAATTAGAGGAGAAATCTACTTCTCTTCCTCCTGCAGAACCTGTTTCACTGCCACAAGAACCACCAAAGGCTTTCTCCTGGGCTTCAGTGACCAGTAAAAACCTGCCTCCTAGTGGTACTGTTTTTTCCTCTGGAATTCCACCCCATGTTAAAGCACCAGTCTCACAGCTGAGAGTTGAAGCTAAACCAGAAGTTCAGTCTCAGCCACCTCGCGTGCGTGAACAACGACCTAGAGAGTGACCCGGTTTTCCTCCTAGAGGACCAAGACCAGGTAGAGGAGATATTGAACAGAATGAATCTGAGAACCGTAGAATAATTCGCTATCCAGACAGTCATCAACTTTTTGTTGGTAACTTGCCACATGATATTGATGAAAATGAATTGAAGGAATTCTTCATGAGTTTTGGAAACGTTGTGGAACTTCGCATCAATACCAAGGGTGTTGGGGGAAAGCTTCCAAACTTTGGTTTTGTGGTTTTTGATGACTCTGAACCAGTTCAGAGAATATTAATTGCAAAACCAATTATGTTTCGAGGAGAAGTACGTTTAAATGTGGAAGAGAAAAAAACAAGAGCTGCAAGAGAACGAAAAACCAGAGGTGGTGGTGATGATCGCAGGGATATTAGGCGCAATGATCGAGGTCCTGGAGGTCCACGTGGAATAGTGGGTGGTGGAATGAAGTGTGACCGCGATGGAAGAGGACCTCCTCCAAGAGGTGGCATGGCACAGAAACTTGGCTCTGGAAGAGGAACCGGGCAAATGGAAGGCCGCTTTACAGGACAGCGTCGCTGAAGCTCCACTGTTGGCAAAGTTTTGGCAGTGGTACATTATTCATCGTGTTTGCATTCTTGTTAATTTTTTTTGGCTTTGGAATGTGACACAGCCTTTTTGATCATTTCTTTGATGTGAAAAGCATCTTTTGGTTATCAGTTAAATTGAGGTGGACATTATTTCCCCAATTTCACAACAGGATTCACACTGTTAATTTATAAATCTAGACTTGGAGAATTAAGGACTGAGAAATGACCGTATCTTAAACCATCTACAACAAAATGAACTTAAAAGGACATGCCCAACTGAATTCAGGTCCTTTGAGTCAAAAAAAATCCTCTGCTGCACATTTTGTTTAAGTGTTACTGTTTCTGCCTGTTAATATTGGAAACACAAATAGTGCAATTTGTGCAATTGGAGAATCTTGCCTTTTTCTTGACTCCCCCCAAAAATACAAACCAACAGAAACTTGTTATGCACTCAACAAAATGCATTAATGGGTACTCTGAACTCCTCATTAACATTGGCATCTGCAACAGGAGGCAAGAGAGGGGAAAAGTCATCTTTTCCAGTAGAGAATAGTTTGTGAAATGATGAGGGCATTTTGTCTGCTTGCTGTGACCAGCGTGTGTACACACAAACCTTAACAAGACTACAAGTATATTCCAGAAGGAAATAATTTACTTATGAACTAAACACAATTCAGAACTTCAAATGCTATGGTCTTTAGTATTAGACCAGATTTAGTAGCTCCATATCTAAGATTTTTCTACCTGCCCCTCTTCATTCAGTACAGGGCTGGCTGGCTGCTCAACACATTCCTCCTCTCCCTTTTCCTTTCTTTAAGCTGTGTACAGTGAAAATTGTCTTTACTGTATTTTTGTTCTCTGGTAATGTAATAAGCATGATGGTGCCTTCTATTAATACATCATTCCAGTCTTGCTGGTAATTTTGTACAGTATAGTGTATGAATTGCTGTGCTGCAAAGCCAAACAGCTGCAAAATGTTGAAAAATCATTGAAGTGTGTAAAAATTGCAGTATCTTTAAAATCAGTAAAGTTGACTAGCATATTATATTACCTTGTTATTCAGTTAACAACTTTGTGTTCTCTGTGGGAGGGAGTCTTGTGTGTTTGGGAGGGAGAGGGTCAACAAGAAAGTCAGTTGAGTAAGTCCTTAGTTGACTTTTCTCTAAACTGAATGTGAACATAGAAGCGAATCACTTTAGAGGTGCTTTGAAAAGTCAATCAACTTGATGTACATTCTTAGTGACATTTTAAAAGCAGTCAGGCTTCCATAAAAGGCAAGTAAATCTGAAGTGAGGATACTGCAATTTTCAGAAAAATGGAACAGCAGCTCTGAAGTGTTTGCATTTTCTATTTGGGGGGAGGGAGTGCAGGGAACTGTCATTCATTTTGCACAATTCTTGAACTGATGTCAGCACCTGTGTGGCTCTGAATTTTAGGTCTGGGACGGCATCTTTTATTTTTTCATGAATCCTTGAACAGTTCTGTGAGCAAAGTTTGTAGCCGCTGGATTATTCTGTCTTTATAGCAAGTTCCAGTAAACTGCAAGTCTGGCAAAGGATAACAAATTTTATGCTTGGAGCATTCAGTGCATACCAGTTTTCTGATGTTTCTGGTTAGGAGTGGGGTAAATAAGTGTGACCACTTAAAGCTGCTTGTTAACATGGAAGACTTCTCCATTTGATTTTAGTAAAAACAAAAAATGCACTTGACATAGTAGCAAATTGGTTCTAAATTATGCAACTGTTTGCTATCTAGTAAACTAGCAAATAATGCATGTATTTTGTTTTTCATGTCATGTCTTTTTTTCTTCTTCTTTGCGCCCCCCCCTCCACTGAGGTCTTCCATGTTTGAGGAAAAGTCTTGCACTATTGCATATATTTTTGGGGACACAGATTTCTCATAGTTTCCTTTGGGGAAGGTTAAGAATTTTTCCCCCCATTTTAAACAGTTTTACATTTTGTGATGTTAGGTATAGTACTTGAAGTTGTTAGAAAATTACTTTAAAGGTTTGAAGTCTTTATTCAAACTGCTTTTAAATAAGTGGTTTATTGTCAGTGTTCTCTCTCTCTCTCTCTCTCTCTCTCTCTTTTTAAAGAGTGTTTTCCCCTACTCTCTTATCTTTTTCCCATTTCATATATATAAAATTTCAAATCCAATATTGCCCTGTTCTGGCACCAAAAGTAATGACAAATGTTAAGTGTGATAAAAAATTAAGAAGCCATTTGGCTTCAGTTTTTACATGCCATGAATAAAACATCATGTGGAGAGGTTTACATGGTGATTGTTCACCTGCAGTACTGTGGACTTTTAACGTTTTGTCCCCTTTTCAGTGAAACAGTAAAAATATTCATCTATTACTGTTATTTGCTGTTTTGTTTTATTTTTGATGGTAATATTCTATCCTCAAGACACTATTGCAACCAAGTTGGGCTTTACCATCTTGGCTTTAGTAGGTATAGAAGACAATGGATTACCATCTTTATTGCTGTAATATGTTAAGCATTACATACTAGTAGAATCTAGTTTGTTTCAGGTGGAAAGTATTCTTTGAGTTTCCATTTTGAATGTGTTTGGACTAAACATACAATAAACTACTGATGTTTGCAGCATTAATCTATGTTCCTAATTTAATCTGTAGGTTTATGTTCCAAAATATTTTCCCCCAGTTGCATTTCACACAACCTAAGCAAAACTAAGCAGTTGTTCTAAAACTGTATTGTTTGTGACATTTGGATGTATAAAAGAGTACACCATGTAAATAAGACTTGAATTTTGCTAGAGATGTATCCCTATGCAGTCCAATTAGAAGGCTGTTATTGTAAATTAAAGAATGTTTGAGCAGAATAAGGCATAGTAAGGAAGGCGAGAATGATCTAAAACAGACTACTAGATTTTTTTTTTGAGTTTTCCAAAGGATTGCTACTTCATCTCAGGAGGAAAGGAGAAAAGAAGGGATGAGAAGAACGAAATTATCTGAAGTCATGAATATGACAAGTTCAGAAATTGGAATAAATTTGTCAAGCTCTACAAGAATATTGAAGAAATAATCATTTAATCATATTTGTAAATCAAATAAAAAGTGAGGTCCTAAGGCATATGGAACTTCAGAATTTGATACTTCTTTAACGGGAATGATATAGAATAGATGAATTTTTCCTGATATATTCATAACACTGTTTATGAAGATTCCTAATCTTCACAAGTTTATAAAATGGATAGAACCAAGAAAAACAATCTTGAAGTAACTAAGATTTTTATAAATATATTCTAAGCTTGCTTTTAATTATCATGCAGTTTTTTTTTTTTAGTGTAATTTTTTTTTTTTTGTACATTTCATATAATGCAGTATTAACTTATCTAACTATGGCTGTGGAAAACCATTTTTTTAGAAGAGGTAAAATCTATATCCCACACTATGTTGAAAATAGACCCAAATTTGAAGGAGCAAATTATTTCATATAGGAAATTTATATGGAACAAAATACATGAATTTCAGCCATTCAAGATGCTTCAATTATACTATGTGATAAAGTATACTTGTAGCAAGTCAATGAAAAGTTAGTAGATTGATATTCATATTCTTCCTTTAAATTGAGAGGAATTGATCATCTCAATTTATATTTTTAGTACCTAATGAAAACCCTTGATTTTTAATGTCTTGAAAGACTTTCTAATTATTTGGTAGCAGACTATCTTGATAATTTTGCTATTGGTTTTAAACTATTAAAATTAATGGATAAGTGAACATCTATAAAGTCATGTTAGAAATTCCTCATTGTGATAGACTTCTGTAGGTTTACAGAATAATAAATGATTTGCAACAAAAAAAAGGAAGGTAAAATTAAAGAAACAAAAAAAGATTAGAAATAATATAAAAGCCAAAATTTGAATTGGTGCATACTTGAAAATGTTGCTTAAATTTCTGCTTATGTGTAAGAGGTTGAAAGTGACAAAACAACATTGGTTCCATCCTGACAATGAGAAAAAGCTGAATAAACTATGTAACAGAATGTTTAATGTCCTACCAGAGAGTTCATGTTTTAAGACCATCAAGTGAGCTAAATTCCAACGGGAGAGAAATCCCTCCCAAGAGAATAAAGATATATAAACTGGATTCACCTTTGTTAGAGCATGGGAGACTGAAGAGTGGGCAAACATTTGGTGAATATTGATTTGAGGATAATAGGTATGGGAAGGATTGAAGAAGGAATAAATGTGACTAGAGTGAAATGAGAATTTAGAGAGCAGTATGAATTATTAAATAATGAAATGTGGGTAAAAGTCAATTCTGTTATGATTATAAAATAAACTTTGTGGATTAGATATTTTAAATAGTTCATTTCTTTTTTATGAAACATTGGATTAATACAATTGCTTTGTTTTCTTTTGTTTTTATTAGAGAACTTGTAAGTTTTACAAAACAATCATAGATACGATACAGGATTCCCAAACATTGCCCTATCACCAACATCTTGCATTGCTGTGGAACATTTGTTACAAATGAACATCATTAAAATATTAAGACTAATTATAATCCATATCTTACATTTGGCATATTTTCACCTCAATCCACCTTATTATTAACACCATGTATTTTAATTGTATATTTTTATGGCCTATGAAAGATTGTTCTCATATTTGTTCTGTTAACAACAGTCCATCATCCACCACAGGGTTCACTGTGTTACACAGACCCATGATTATTCTGAGGAAATAGATACCCTCAATATTATAGCAGTTTTAGTAGCCTGACAGCATTTCACTTTAAAATTCAATCATGAGTCTTTACAAAATTTACACTGTACATTTGGTAAATCTTAGATATATTTAATGTTGCAATAAAAGAAACAAAAGTCTTTTCTCCAATGAAATTAAAAACAGGATATTCTTTCCCAGAGAGCCAAATAACCAACATTTCCAAGATTCATACATTCATCAACTTAGACTTCTGAGATGATTTTAAAAAGGGAGGGAGTAGTTATACTAATATGGCACCAAATAGACTTTAAATGTAAAATTATTGTAAAAGAGAAAGGACATTATATATTAATAAGAGGGGCATTGTATCAAGAAGAAAGATCAATAAAAAATATTTATGCAACTAACCAGGGTTCCACAAAATACATGAGGAAAACACTGGCAAAATTAAGAGGAGAAATAGATGCTGTACAATCATAGTGGGGAAATTTAATACATCATTATCACCATTAGACAGAACTTCTCGACAGAGGGTTAATAAGGAAACAGAGAACTTGAATAGAAGAATTAGAGCTAATAGATATATACTACAATTCTGGAGTGCACATGGGTCATTTACCAGGATTGTCCACATGCTAGGTTACAGAACAAGTATTAATAAATTCAGAAAGAATGAAATTATGCAGAGTAATTTCCCTTTTCCAAAAGTAATGCAGCTGAAAATAAATATGGGACAGAAAACCATAATAGGTAAAAAGATATGGAAGTTAAACAGCACATTATTAGACAATCAGTGAATCAAGTAGGAAATTGCAAAAGAAATCAGTACCTTGAAACAAATGAAAAGGAGAACACAATGTATTGAAACCTATGGGAGGCAGCAAAAGCAGTGCTGAGAGGGAAATTTATAGGCATAAATGCTTATATTAAAAAAGAAGAAAGAACTAAAATCAAAGATCTACAGAACACCTGGAGGAATTAGAAAAAGACCAACAAACTAAACCAAAGCAAGCAGAAAGTAAAAAGTGGCAAAGATAAGAGTTAGAACTAAATGAAATTGACAATAAAAAATACAGGAAAAATTTAACAATACCAAAAACTTGTACTTTTAGAAAATTAATAAAATTGACAAACCTTGGATAGACTAACAAAGAAAAAAAGAGTGAAGGTGCAAATAATGCAAATTAAAAAAACACAAAACACGAGAAGGGATATCACCAGTGATCACACAGAAACGAAGAGTATCATATGAGGATACTTTGAAAAATCATATGTCAACAAGATGGATAACCTAAGTGAAATGGACAAATTTCAAGAAACACACAAGCAGCCTACATTGATGAAAAAAGAAAGAAAAAAATCAATGGAACAATCAGAAGTAACCAGATTTAATTAGTCATCACAATTCTCACAACCTCAAAAAGACCAGGACCAGATGGCTTCATCCAGAAAGAACTAACAACAATCCTACATAAACTTCCAAAAAAATAGAAGTGGAGAGAACATTACCTATCTCATTCAATGATGCTAAAATCACACGAAGACCAAAATCACATAAAGAAACCACTGGAAAAGAAAACTACAGACCAATGTCTCTAACTTAGAGGCTAAAATAGTCAACAAAATACTTGTCAATCATATTCAACAGCACATTAAATGAATTATACACCAAGATCAGGAGGGTTTCATCCCTGGTATGCAAGGGTGGTTTGGCATAAGTAGATCAATCAATGTAATACACCACATTAACAGATCAAAAGAAAAAAATCACATAATCAACTCTATTGACATAGAAAACACTTAAAAAAAAAAGGAATAGAAGGAAATTTAATCAACTTGATAAATGGGAATATATGAAATATCCACTGCTAACATCATACTCAATAATGAAATGCTAAAAGCTTTTATTCTAAGATCTGGAACAAGACAAGGATGCCCTCTGTCACTCTTCTTATTTAACATTTTGTTAGAAATACTTGTTTGAGCACTTAGGCAAGAAAAGAGAAAAAAGGAATTGTAATTGGAAAAGAAGAAGTAAATATTTCACTATTTGAAGGTGACATGATCCTATATGTAGAAAGTCCTGAAAAACCTACAACAAAGCTTTTAGAGCTGATAAACAAGTTCACTAAAGTGCAAGGATATAAGATCAATACGCAAAATTCTGTGGCATTTCTGTCCACCAATAATGGGCAATATGGGGAGGAAATAAAGAAAAAAATTCCATTTACAATAGTAACTAAAGTAATCAAATATCTAAGAATAAATTTATCTAATGATGTAAAGGACTTGTATAGAGAAAATTACACAACATTGTTAAAGAAAGTTGTATTAGTCAGCCAAAGGGTGCTAATGTGAAATACCAAAAATGAGTTGGTCTCAATAAAGGGTATTTATTTGGGGTAGAAGTCCACAGATACCAGGCCATAAAGCATTAAGTTTCTTCTCTCACCACAGTCCATTGCCACGTGGTAGAGCAAGACAGCTGCCGGCATTTGCCAGGGTTCAGGCTTCTGGGGTTCCTCTCTTCCCAGGGCTGCATTTCTCTCCGGGCTTAGCTCCTGTTTCCTCCACAAGGTCAGCTGTAGACGATCAGGCAAATGGCTTGCTTCTCTTCTCCTGGGGCCTTCTTTCCAACATTAAAACTGCTTTTCAAAAGACTGTTTCAACTTTCCTTTGCCTTGCCTTTTATATTCAATTCCCCACCCACCAAGGGGTGGGGCTCAATGCCCTAATCCTAACCTAATCATGCCCAGATTAACAGATCAGTTTACAAGCATGATTCAATTATATTTTTGGAATTCATAATTACATCAAACTGGGTAACTGTTACAAAAGTCAAAGAAGACCTAAATAAATGGAGGAATATTTTCTGTTCATGAACTGGAAGACTAAATTAGATGTCTGTTCTACCCAAATTGATTTACTGATTTAACAGTACCCTGATAAAAATCACAACAACATATTTTATTGAACTGGTAATGACAATTATTAAATTTATTTTGAAGAGCAAGTGTTCCCAAATTGCCAAAAACATATTGAAAAAAAATTGGAAGAATCATACTAAGTGACTTTAAAGCATACTACAAACCTATACAGTGGTCAAAGCTGTACGGTACTGGCACAAGGATAGATATTCTGCCCAATGGAACTGAAGAGAAAGTTCTGATATGGATTCTCATATATACAGTCAACTGATATTTAATAAGTCCAAGAAGCCCACTATATAGAGACAGAATTGCCTTTTCAATAAATGGTGCTGGGAGATCTGGATATCCATAACCATAAGAATGAGAGAGGATCACCATCTCACACCCTATACAAAAAATCAGCTCATTATGGATCCAAGGCCTAAATATAAAAGCTAAGACCATAAAGCTCCGAGAAGATAATGTAAAGTAGCATCTATGAGATCTTGTAATAGGAAATGGTTTCCTAAATTTTACTCCCAAGGTGTGAGCAATTAAAGAAAAAAATAGATAAATGGGATGTACTCAAACTTAATCTTAAAAATTATTCTTCAAAGGAGTTTATGAAGAAAGTGAAAAGGCAGTCTAATCAATAGGGAAAAAATAATGGGAATCACTCCAATAAGGATCTAAAACCCAGCATATATAAAGGAATGTTACATCTTGAAAATAAAAAGATAAACAATGCATTTGAAAAATTTCCAAAGAATAAACACAAATGGTTAAAAATCACATAAATGATGCTCTATATCTCAAGCTATTAGAGAAATGCAAAACTGCAGTGAAATATCATCATACTTCTATCAAACGGGCAGCTATTAAAAAAACAGAGAACTACAAGTGTTGGAGAGGATGTGGAAGAAAGTGCTGGTGGCAAAGTAGTATGGAGCAGTCATTGTGGAGGACAATTTCATGGTTCCTCAAGAAGGTATAGAATTGCCATATGATCCAGAAATCCCACTGGTGGGTATATATCTATGGCATTTTGATATTATTGATGAATTCCAAAAAGAAATATTGATTATGTTTGTAAACGGGTCTGTTCCTCTGGGCATGGTACAGTTTGATTGTATTAAATTCATAGGTTTCATTTTTACTTGATTAAGTAAAATTAATCAAGTTAAAATTAGTTAAAATTAGTGCTTTTGATTCAGCCATGTCAGTAGGACGTTGAGTTTCCACCCCCTTGGTGGGCAGAGACTCACACAGAAAATGACTAAGAGAGCTTAGTTTTTTGATGATGGAGCCCCAGGGAGAGAGTCCAGCCATTTGCCTGACAGTTTACAGCTGGCCTTGAGGAGAGAGTAGTGCGGTTGAACCCAGAAAGAGATGAGCCCCAGGAAGAGAGATGAGCCTTATGTCAGTTTATAGCAGAGATTGGAATAAGCTGGGACCATGGAGTATTAAGAGGAAGAGAAAGGCTAAACCCTCACAGAGACCAGCAGTCATCTTGCTCCAACACGTGGCAATAGACTTTGGTGAGAGAAGTAACTTACTCCTTACAGCTTTGTGACTGTAAACTCTAACCCAAATAAATACCCTTTATAAAAGCAAACAGATTTCTCATACTTTGCATCAACACCCCTTTGGCTGACTAATACAATAGCCAAAGGAATTGGAAGTAGAGGCAAGAACAGATATATGAACACCAATATTCATAGCAGTATTATTCACTGTTGCCAAAAGTTGGAAGCAGACTAAGTGTCCACTAACAAATTAAAGGATAAGCAAACTGTGCTATATTAATACAATCTAATATTACTCAGTGGTAAGAGTGAATGAAGTATCAACAACATGGATGAATCTTGGAGATTTATGTTGAGTGAAGTAAGCCAGTCACTAAAGGACAAATATTGCATGACCTCACTAATATTACCTAAGCATATTGAACAGATTCCCAGAGCTAGTATATGGAAGATAGGTTATCAGGAGACATAAAGGGTGTAGAGTGTAGTGAGTTGATGCTCAATCTTGAGAGAACTTATGATAACGTGGAATGTGGTGATTTGGTTGTGGATGGTGGTAATGGTGGTGCAAGGATGTGAGTGGGGTTGATGGTGCATGAAGGTGAGGGTGAACTGTCTGGGGCCAATTGGGTTGGACTGTCCATGGAACTGGGGTGTGGCTGTAGGAAAGAACAGGTGAACTGTGGAGATTTTTAGGTTGTGGTTGAAAATACAATAGTGGGAATGTTCTTTTGGCAAATGTGGCAGGGGAGGGTTACTGGTGCATGGCATCAGGGGAGGAGGGTATGCGGGATAGGGTGCACCCAGAGCATGCTTCTAGGGAATATGAAAGTGTTCATCTTGTCAAAGTATATTATCTCAGTGTTTGGAGACACACAATAAATACTATAGTATTAAACTCACTTCCTGGGGAGTCCTGCTATGTTCCCAAATAGTGGAGCATGAATCTCTCAAGAACAAAGGCAGTGCCTAATAAAAGAAAACAGACCAATATGACAAGCCCTCAATGTTATTGCATGCAACCTGAATTTCATTCTTCAAAAACTGAAGACTAGTGGTTGCCATAGATCCCAAAGGGTGGGAGAGGGAAGAATAGAAAAAATGGCACATAGGGCAATTTTAGGGCATTGGAATTGTTCTGCATGATCTTGCAATGATGGATACAGGCCATTATAAATTTTGTGAAATTCTATTACACTGTACAATGCAAAATGTAAGCCATAATGTAAATCACTGACCATGGTTAATACCAATGCTTCAATATTTGTTCATCAATTTTAACAAATGTACCATACTCATTTTAAGATGCTATTAATAGGGGAAAATATGAGAGGTGGAGGGGGCAGGGTATATGTGAATACCCTATATTTTCTATATGACTTTTCTGTAACCTACTGCTTCTTTGAATATAAAGTGAAAAAAATAAGACATTGGGGAACATACAGAAGACATTGCCACTGTACATAAAATACAGCATATTTTATGGTGATGAAAGACATAGTGAAACATTTATTTTGTATTTTTATATTTTATTTGTTATTTTATTATTATTTTATTTTTTATTATATTTATTCATATTTTGCTTTTTGGGGGGATGGGGATGATCACTGGTGTGAGGTGCCAGTGATGGGGGAATGTGTGGGGAGGGGTGCACCCAGGGCATGCCGCTATGGAATAATAATATGTTCAATTGGTCACCGGATGTTGTCTCGGTTGGTGGGAACCCACACAATAACCAAAAGAATATTGAATTTCTATTCTGGGGAGACCTCATGCATTCTCTAATAGAGTAGCAAGAATTCCTAGATTACATGGACAGTACCTAGTGAAGGAGGAGAGACCAATATGCCAGGCCCTTGATATTGATGCTTTTACTTGTGAACATTGTTCTTGTGAAATCGAAACTTAGCCTAGTATTACATATTGCCTAAGAGTTACCCCCCTGAAAGCTTCCTTTTTGCTCTATTGTGGCCCTTTTCTAAGCCAAACTTTTCATATAAGCTCACAGTCTCACCCCCAGCATGGGACATGACTCCCAGGAATGAGCCTCCCCAGCACTGAGGGATTATTATGAAACACGAACTAGTGATGCATTTGGAAAAAGTCCTGGTCCAAAGGGGGGAAATTTCAAATACAAATATGTTTTTACAGCTAAGGGATTTCAAAATGAGTTAGAAGGTCATTAAAAAGGTTACACTTATGGAAGTATCAGCAGGATCTCACTAACTGCCACAGTAAGTAATGCCTCAAGCAGTGGTGCTCCTGATGGCTCTAGAGATAGATGGACATTATAGGCAGGGCGGTCAACCCCAGAAAATTGGCAACCTATTGGTGAGTCTTGCCTTGGAATATATGTTAACCTATTTCTCTAAGGTAACAGAGTTAGACTCTTTTATAATTTTCCTACACAGGGATCTTCTGCCTCTTTTACTTGAACTCATAATTAGCACTATACCCATTAAGTAATTGCTTACATTTAAAAAGAAGATAAATCTCAAAACAAGAGACCAAGCCTCACAACAGGAGGATATAGAGTAAGAAGAAGGAATTTTACCTGTTAATAGCAGAAGTAAGGAAATAACCAAGGTTAGAGTTAACATAAATGAAATAATATCAAAGAGCAATAGAGAAATTAGCAAAGCCAATAAATTCAATAAAATTGAAAATCCTTTTACTACACTGACAAAAAAAGAGAAATGATGCAAGTAACTAAATTCAGAAATAAAATAGGGGCTATAAATACCAAACCCAAAGAAATAAAAAGTATTATGAAAAGATACTATAAAAAAACTGTACACCAAAAAAAAAAAAATAGATAAAATAGATTATATTAACAATTTCATCAATGTAAACAATCTTTTAGGTTTTGGTAATGTACATTTTGGTGATTAAAACTAGAGCATTTTATTATATTGCATTTTTACATCACTAATATCTTGTAGAAATTTTAAATGAATGTTAATTTAATTTTGAAATACCTAATTTTTTAGGATATCTTCTTCATTCAAATTCTATTTTGTCCAATAATCTTTCTCCTACATCTCTCTATCTCCTTTTCTAATTTGTAATGTTTACATTATATGCCTCATGTTCTACTACCATGCTAATTTCTTTCCTTTTTTTTTTTTTTTTTTTTTTTTTTTAATGTGGAGCTCTCATTGTGGCTTCATTCATGTAGTATACTAGGGAATGGTAAATTTTCTACTAATTGATACTTCTAGATTTTTGGTTCTCTAATCAGATTCATTTTTTTCTTGGGTAAGATATTCTCTGAAACATATGAATAATTGTGTAGGATTTTTTAAATTCCCTGTTTTTTTTTTTTTTCAAACTGAAGTTTCCCTTCCTCCTTAGCAATATTTTTTATTTTGTAATATTCTTCCCTCTTTTTCTCTCTTTTCTTTTTCTTCAATATATTTGCACTCCAAAATCAGTAATGTATTGATTTTCTTGTATTTTCCGAAAGGTAACATTTGTTCTTACTTTATTCAGTTAAAAATATATCTTGGAGATTATTCTACACATTTTAGTAAACATTCTATATGAGTCTCTATGACTCATACCAAGTCATAGAGAGCCTTCTTCTTTTTTGCAAATACAGATAGTTTACTGAAGAGTTTACACTAATTTAAACAATTCCTACTGGTGGACATTTACTTTGTTTCTAACATTTGCTATTACAAATGGTGCTACAATGTAAAGTAATTTAATTATATAATTTCACACATGTAGAAATGTATCTATAGGTTAACATGCTAAAGAAGATAAATTACTAGGCCAGAGACTATAGGCATTTATAACTTTCTTATTAAAAATTTTTCTCCACTGAAAAATTTTACCTGCAATATATGAGTGCTTGTCACACAGAATTTGTAAAAAAAAAAATCATACTATCACTTTATTTTACATTTTGCCAACATGATATATGAAAAATAGTATTAAAATGGTTTTAAATTGCAGTATTTTTTACATGTGAGATTAAGCATTTTTTCATGTATAATAGCTATCTTTATTTCACGTTCTGAAAACTGTCTACAGATCTTTTCCCGATTTTTATTGGTTGTTGGTATTTTTCTTATTGATCTGTAGGGTTCTTTATATATTAGGAAAATTGGCCCTTTAGCATAAGAGTTGCAATTTATTTTTTACTTTGTCATTTTTCTTTTGATTTTTTTATTAGAGAATTTGTGAGTTTAAAAAACAATCATGCATACCATACAGTATTCCTATAGTTTGCCCCAAATGAACAAATTGCATTGAGGTGGAACATTTGTTACAAATGATGAAAGAACATTGTCATAATATTACAGGTACTTTTAGTCCATGGCTTACATTTGATGGATTTTTTGGATAGATTGTACAAAGCATGGGGCTACATGAACCCATGGTGGTTGATTGACTGTTGTTAACAGTACAAATATGAGAATGTCCTCTTATGAACTATAACAAACATACAATACTAATACATGGTCTTAATAATAGGATGGCTCCTGGGAAAACCACAGCAAATAGTAACTTTTAATGTCCTTAGTTCTGTAATTTTTCTAGGCACCAATTTCTTCCCTTCCTTTTGATTTAGTTCAAACATGATACATTTCAGGAATATTTATTGTTACCCCATTATTCATTTTCCACTTCCCCTCATTCATCCTTCATATATATGTATATATACCTATACACATATCCATATTAATATACATTTGTATATGTATATATATAATCTTTACATTATTCTCAGAGTTTATTGAACTGGTATATTTTTAATTACCTCTTCATTTCCTTGAAATACCATTGTTCATGCTCATGTGCAGTCATGTAGCTTGGTTTTACTTGTATGCGTATATCCATAAACCTAATGACCCTAAAGAGTCTTTCCTTTTTTAAGAGGGATATGTTATTTTTTATGTGTTTCCTATGATTTGTGGTATTTATAAGGAAATGATGTCTGGGGCAAAGTCATACGGAACCAGTGAACTTGCAGAATTGACTTGAAGGTGAAGGTGGAGACAGCATCTTAATGTACTAAAATGTCTAGAAAGAAATGATGATAAATACTTATGGAAACAAACAAAAAATCAGCTCAGTAGTATTCTATTTTTTTTTCCTTTTCTTTCACTTTCTTTGGGGTAACATCTTGGGGTCATTGGATTTGATGCCTCATACTCACATGGAGGGACGAGGAACTGCCCTATGAAGATTTATCTCTTCAACCATTATCTCTGTTTATAGTCTATTTCTGCCAAGATTTTCAGTATCTCATCTATATTGGATTAATTTTAGGATAGGCAAGGGAATAAAGAGTTTATTAAGAAATGAGGGAAGAGAAAAATAGTACACACCCCAGACAAGGGGGCAGACATGCTACAGGGTGAGATACACCCCCATATTTGATTTTAAATTCCAAATCTTAAGCATGTTATCAGCTGTTTTGTCTTTTAAACTTATAGTATTCATTAGTATTCATTTTCAGACAGAAAAAATATATCCATTACTATAAAGCCATAAGCACATACCTGCATATACTCCTAGATGTGATAGATAGGTAGGTAGGTAGGTGGGTAGGTAGGTAGGTAGATAGATAGATAGATAGATAGATATAGACAGGTAATAGATGCAGTAAACATATATCTCAAGGATAAAGTACTGCTTTATTGGTTTTATGTATTTGTGAGTGTTGGGGCTTAATATAAAAATGAAATTAAATTTTTTATCATTCTAAATCAACGTGAAATGTTTTTTTGGTAAATCAATAATACTAAAGATAAATGAGAAGTTAAAAATGTGAAAATCTGAAACCTATCAATCATTACTGCAGACCACATATCAATTTATTTATAAATTATTAAAATGTATGTATTGATGAGTTCATGAAATATATATATTCCAAATGCAATATTGCTCTTATATCAGTTATTTGTGTTTGTTTATTTTTTATTTTTTTTAAGTAGATAGAATTTGTTAATGTAAGAAAAATTAGAGGATATTCATATAGTTTATAATGGGCCCAAAGTCTTTGAATAGGGATAAGGAAATACTGACACAATAGTATACACAGACACATACACATTATTTTAAGTATAGCATCTTACATCTTCCTTTTCTGACTCCACAGAAACATGTGGGTTAGAGGGTTCTAGTAGACAAAAAAAATTTTTTTAAAGATACTTAGATTACATAAATGTTACACACAAAATATAGGGATTCCCATATGCCCCACCTCCCAAACCTCCCACAACCTCCCATATAAACATCCTTCATTAGTGTGGCACATTAATTGCAATTGATAAACACATCCTGGGGCTTTGCCATTAAGCATGGACCATATTTTACATTGTAGACTACACTCTTTCCCACACACTTCTGCATGTTATATGATGATATAAAATGGCCTATATATGTAGTTTCTATGTCACTCAGGACAATTCCCAAGTCCCGAAAAAGCCCCTATATTACAATTGCTTTTCCCTCTCCCTGGCCCCAGAACTTCAGTAGCTATTTTACCAACATTTAAAACATTGCCCTATATTTATTATAAAATAGTGCAAGGAGAATTTTTGATAAGATTACTATGGAAATATATCTTTAAGATTTAAATCTACTTATTTTCATAACACACTTTAGAAAATAATACTATTTTCTCAATTTTCTAATACACCTATCTCCAATATACTTATTGTCCCTTTGCATTGTGCATAAGCATTGTACATACTCAAATCATAAATTGAGCAGATGACTATGTATTTTTCAAAGAAATGTACTTTACAGCAATTTTGTGTCATTATATACTGTATTTGTTTATAACATAATATTCTTTTAGGCCTTTAAAATTGAAAGTTTAAAAAATTATTCCTTTGCCTTTAAGGTAATAAGGAAAATATTACTAAATGTTATACATTTAGAAGAGAAAGATGACTTCTTTCTATCAGTTTTATTATGTAGAATTCTTTTTAATAATTTAAAGTCTCATCATGTGAACTTCAGTGTTCATGTAATTGTAAATCACCAAGGATTTTCTAAAAAATTTGTGGTAGACTTGCCACTTAAAAAGTTTAAATTTATTTCAATTTGTACAACTTATCATTTTATCCAGAGAAAATACAAAGATATAGAAAAAAATGAAATAATTATGCAGTAAATAAATATACACATTGCTTGAACTCAAATTATGCTATGAGCCTTTATTGCTTTATTACAAGTTTGTGTATGTATGCTTCATTCTTTCCATTCATTCAAATGTTTTTTCATAATTTTATTTATCTCATAAATTAAATATTATTAGACTAACACAATGTATTCATAACTTTAAAAATAAAATATAAAACATGTAACTGTCAAAAGAAACAAAGTCACCAATATTATAAAGGCTGCAAATTTATTGAAAGAGAAACTATTTGGGCAGAGAAATCTCTAAACAAAAAATCTGGAATAAGAGTCAAATGGCAAGCAGTTTAGAGTACCTTATGAAAGCAGTCAGGAGACTCTGAAGGGGCAAGTTACAATAATTATTTGACTTTGAATTTCTTCAGTAAACCAGATGGTTTTGCAAAGCAGGAAACAGATGTACATTAATTACTATAGCATACCTGTCTTTATAAAATAAGTTATCATTACCAGATGGAGACCACCTTACCCTTAAATGTTGCTTAAAGGATAACCTATCAGGAATGTTCAGCTTTCTCTTCTTTATTAGTCCTTGGTCATTTTTCTTTGTTTTTTTTAAAAAAATCATTATTTGTACCAATGTTACAAGTTATTCAATTAACAACTACAGTAACAATAAATCTGCTTTGATTAGGGTTACACTGCTTTCACCTCATTTTGGTTCATTCATTAATCTTGAGGGGTTTAGAATTATGTCTGCTCTGACTGCTTCAGGCTGAGAAGGGATGTAAAGGAACGGAATCATTTTGCTTGCACTTGAAGATACGCAATTGCTTGGGGTAGTCCTTATAATTTTGTCGGTTGTCCAGTGCAGGTCCAATGAGGAGGAGGGTAGGATTTGGCCATATATCTGCTAGGTTTCAGGGCACAGTCAGTATATAAACAATCCTAAGCCTTTTATCTCTGAGAACTATACTTAACAGGTAAATTGAAAACTATAGGTTCAAATAGAAGGAGTAGAAGAGTCATGATTAGGGAATTTATAAATGAGTATATCTATGTATATTGGGAAATATAATTACATATATTTCCACGTATATTTCCAGGTAGGTCCCACTGAGGGGGGTGTTATAGGTCCTAAAAGATAATTCTTATATTTGTTTTATTAGCCATAATGTTTGTTGTTTTATTTTGCTAAAGCTGCTGGGAGCAAAATACCAGAAATGGGTTGGCTTTTATAATGGAATTTATTAGGTTAAAATTTATAGTTCTAAGGCTGAAAAAAATGTCAAAATCAAGGCATCATCAGAGATGCTGTCTTTCCAGAGTTTGGCTGCTTGATCCTTGACTTCTGCCATGTGGCAAAGCAAAATGTCAGGTCTGCCAGTCTTTCAGCCTTCTCCTCCATGCTCTCCTTTTCAGATTCTAGTTTCTCTGTTGGCCTAGGCTCTTGGGGGTCTATTTGCTTCTGTTTATATAAGACACCTATAAAAGAAATAAGACCTACCTGGGTCCTGCAATCTATTCACAGGTCCTTAAATGAAGCTATCTAATCAAAAGTGATTGAATCAAACTGTCCCTTAACTGAATCTAAATGTAGGATTACATGCACAGGAATGGATTAGCTTAAGAATTTAATTTTGAGGTCCCACAAATGACTGAAACGAGGACTTTCTGCCACCACAGGGTTCACTGTGTTATGCAAGCCATTTTATCCTCCAGTTTTCCTTTCAACAACATATTCAACCCAACTCTTCCTCTTTCAACAACATTCACAGACATACTCAGGGCTGTTAATTACAGTCACTGATTCTTGGCTAAAATTTATCTTCTAAAAACTCTGGGCCACATTTCAGAAAGGGGATTGCTCATGGCAATTCCAAATGCAGGTTGCCAATTTAGTTTATTTAACAGTAAACATTTTTTTAAATCATTTTTCCTATTATCTCATTGGGAACTTGGTGAAAACTTCCAAGTCACCACCACTGATCTCCTTTCTTGTTTAGTAACTGTAGTATACTCATTTTGTTGTTTTATTCCATGTTTCCTCTTTTATTTTTGATGATTGTTTCCTTTTCTTTTTCTTGACTACAGTGAAGTTTGTTGGGTGGCTAGTCTATTACATACAAGCTTCTTGTAGTTGGTAGGTTATAGCTATGACCCTTTTTATTATTTTAATCTTGAGTCACCAGGGAAAGTACAATTTTAATCCATTTTCCTTTTGTTACCTCTCTTGAGAACAATCATCTGTCTTGAAGGTGAAAAAGAATATGAATAGAAGCTTGAAAAATTTACTACACAAAAAACTAAAAATATATTGCCTGAATTTTATAACTAAATATATATACACTAAAGTGTATATTTGTCATGATACTTCACTAAATCAAGAACCTAGGCGAGGAAATATGTCTGCCCATTGAAATGTCTAGTCCTGACTAATATGATGAAATATCTTAACTTGGTCAGTTAAAATATCTATGTAATTTATCATTGTACCAGATTTATTAATAATAACAGCCACATTGTTCCTTTGTATATAAGAGCTGGTACACCCTTGTATCACAATGAATATAATTAGTAGCCATCTGTTTTGTAAAAGCAGTGATGCTGTCAACTTCAGTCTGAAGTGCTTGAAGAACTTTGAATATTTTGTTAAACCTTTGAAGGTTGGGGAAAAAGGATCTTAAGTTAATTATGTGAATTGCATCCTTTTTCATGAGTCATTGCCTTTGTGCTTGGGGGATTGTTGCTCTTCCATAGAGAAGGTGGCAGAGCACACCAGGATGGGGTTTCAATAATCTTTTGGTGGTTGTGTGAATCTCTGCCCACTGGGGCAATTCCCCATGAACATTTGAATATATTTATATAACATATGTATGCCCAGGTAAACTTCTTCCCGTGTATCCCCCATCACTGACACCCTATACCATTGATCTTCCCCTACCATAGTTGTAACCCATCTGTGATCCAAAACTTCTTCAAAAATGAAACCAAGAATATTGCCAAATTCAATTAATAGGAAAAGGAAATACAAATGATAGGTTTAAACATAAGAAGTAAAATACAAAATAATTTAGAAAAACTAAAACTAAAATAAAGAAAAAAATTGGTATATTAAAAAAATGAAAAAAAAAATTTTTTAATTAAAAAATGTTTTTGACATTTTGCCTTTCATCACTGTACTACCCGTTGTCCTCTATGTAAAGTGGCATTTTCTTCCATTTCTTCCCCAGTATCTTACTTTCATTTTATTTTGTCTTCAAAGAAGTTTTAGATAACAGTAAAGTTACATACAGATTATAGGGGACTCCCATATACCCAACAAGCTCCCCCTTTCCCCCCTTCCCTATTAATAACCACTTTACATGTAGATTGTACATTTGTTACAACAGATGTACAAATATTGAAACATAGCTACTAACCATGGTCAAAGTTTTACATTATGTTTTACATTTTAGACCATACTCTTTTATAAAGTTTGATGAAATTTAACATGGCCTGTATCCATCATTGCAAGATCACACAGAACAATTCCATTGCCCTCTAAATACCACCTCTTTCATCTATTTTTTTCCTCTCTCATTCTCTCCTCGGGGCCACGGTGACCACCAGGCTTTTATCCTTGAAGGACAAGATTCATAGATACTTGCTACAACACTAAGGGTTTGATACCCTAGTCTGTTCTCTCCTATTAGGAAACACACATGCTCTCAAGAGACCCTACCCTCAGTTTGAGAACATATTGGGCCTCCCCAGCATGGGAGTCCTATCCCTTCCCACTCATTATGTGAGTCTCCCCCACTGATACAGCACACTATGACAAAATGATCACTCACACGTTCTCTAGAGGATAGCCCCAGGGGTGCCTTGTCCCAAATGCCCCCCATCCAATACCCTAAACCAGTAACCTTCTTTATCATATTGCCAAAATAGTTTTCTCAACATTGTAGTTTCCACTCATGTACCCAGCAAACCCCAGTGTTCACCTGCTCCCTCCCCCCAACCCTCCCCCCAGTTTGATGGACCATCCAACCTATCCTCCCCACCCTACCCCCTGGCAAATTTGCACCACCCAACCCAATAGTATTCCTACACCCCTGTCATATCCCTTCATTGCCCAACTACTCACTTCCAACTTTTCATAGATTTCACCCATATGAGCATTGGCTCACAACCCTCTTCTCCCTTTCTATTTCCTGTAAAGATACCTTTCGGTCTCTAGCTCTCTGAGTTGGCTCAATTTGTGTAATTCATATCAGAGAGGTCATGTAATATTTGTCCTTCAATGCCTGGCTTGTTTCACTCAACATAAGGTCCTCTACATTCACCTATGTTATCTTGTGTGTTAGTACTGTGCTCCTTCTTACAGCTGAGTAATATTCCATTGTATGTATATAACACAGTTTGTTTATCATTCATCTGTTGATGGGCATTTGGTTTGATCCCAACTTTTGCCAATAGTGAATAATGCTGCTACATGTGCATATATCTGTTCATGTCCATGTTTTCAGTTATTCTGGGTATATACCCAGCAGAGGAATTTTTGGGTCATATGACAGATCTATAGTTAGCTTTTGGGGAACCACCAGAATGTCCTCCACAATGGCTGGATCAGTCTACATTCCCACTAGCAGTGGATGAGGGTTCACATTGCTCCACATCCTCTCCAACACTTGTAGTCATCTGTTTTTTTAATGACCACCAGTCTAATGGGTGTAAGATGGTATCTCATTGTAGTATTGATTTGCATTTTCCTAATAACTAGTGACATTGATCATCTTTTCATGTGCTTTTTAACCATTTGTGTTTTTTCTTTGAAGTAGTGACTGTTTAAATCACTTGCCCATTTTTTAAATGGATTGTTTATTATTTTATTTTGAGATATATGATTCTTTATATATGCTGGATATTAGGCTCCTATAAGATATATGGCTAACAAATATTTTCTCCTATTGCATAGGCTGTCTTTTCACTTTCTTGACAAACTCCTTTGAGGTGCAAAAGGTTTTAATTTTGAGGAGGTCACATTTATCTAATTTTTCTTCTGCTGCTTGTGCATTGAATGTGATGTTCATGAAGCCATTTTCTATTATAAGGTCCTGTAGATGCATCCCTATACTATCTTCCAAAGTCTTTATGGTCTTGGCTCTTATATTTAGATCTTTGATTCATCTTGAGTCCATTTTTTGTATAAGGTATGAGATGGTGCTCCTCTCTCATTCTTTTGGATATGGATATCCAGTTCTCCAAGCACCATTTGTTGAGGGGCCATTTTCTCCCAGTTGAGTGAGCTTAGTGGACTTGTCAAATATCAAATGACTGTTTATGTGAGGATCTATATCAGAACTCTCAATTTGTTTCCATTCATCAGTATGTCTTTCCTCATGCCAATATCATGCAATTTTGACCACTGTAGCTTTGTAGTATGTTTTAAAGTCAGGTAGTGTGAATACTCTGACTTCATTTTTCTCTTTTCAATATATCTTTGGCTTTTCAGGCCCTCATGTCCTTCTGTGAATACACAATTTGACTGAAAGGACTGGAAATACATTGATACCAAAATTCCCTGAAATTGAAGTATTGGAAACAAAAAGAATGAGATGTTTCTAGAGCTAGACTCTAAATAAGGGCTAAGGAATTTACAGGCAAATGAAAGTTACAATAGAATTTCTTGGAAATCTATCAATGTAAATAAAAATAGTCGTTTAAACATCCAATAAATGTAAAAATTTCCAATGTACTTTTTACAGTGGAAAATTTCTAATATTGATTTACTTAATTTTACAATGCAGATTTGCTGTATGCTGATCATTTTAATAAGATATTGTTTATCACTTTTTAACAATAAGCAAGGAATTAACAGCCCCATTCTGTATATTATTGTCCACATTTTAAAATTATGAAGCAAATAATTTCTAAACATCCAAGAGGTTTTAAAAAAAGAGGAGAAATACCCTGAACTCTCTCTTGTGCCTCAATACATTTAACTATCGTGATACATTTTGAAGAAGATGCATGGTAAGTTTAGCATAGTGAAACTTGAGAATTTTTGTAGACTGAGATGAAAGATGTAAACTGAAGAGATGGAACATAGGAAGGGTAATTTAAAGATCAAGTGTTAATGCATATTTCTGATAAAGCAAATACTAGAAAACAATGGTTTTAAGTGTTTGTCAATTCAATAATATGATCTATTGGTGAATTTTATAAGCTTAACCACTGAGTAACGTTTTGATAGTTAATAAAATTATCTGCCTAATGTAATGAAAAAAAATGAGACTATTACAAGAAAACACATATAATAGAAAGGATATTATAAAAATCAATTTGTGCAAAATATTTTTCAATACAATAGAAACTCATCTGAATATAGGCAACATAAGCTAGACAACATTATTATTATTATTTATTAAAATTGTTCTTAAATTATAAAATCTTTGTGAAGACAATGGGATTATATATAAATAAAATATTAATAAAATACAAATTTTATATTTTTATACTTATAGTTGTTAATTCTAGGCTTTCCACAAAAGAAAATTGAATAGTGCTAAAAATTCACTTTGACATAACTAGTTTTATCATTAAAATAATAATATTAAATGAGATATCTTTAAGCTCTGAAGTGCTTCAGGAAAGCACAAGTAAAGAAGTTAAAGTCAGCACAATTATTTATATATGAGATTACTGCAACATAGAAAAGCATTTATGTGAGAGAACTGGGCAGTATGTTAACCCTTATTTAAATTTAGGAATTCATGCCTGAAGGCTGAAAAGATGTTTTGTGGAGGAGTAATGGCAGGTGGAATGGTTTCTCAGATACTGAGTAAAGGAACTCTAGATTCATAATGTCATGAAGAAAATGGAATGATTAAATTTTTAATCAAATATAATTGTTATGGTAATTATTATAGAGGAGGAGAGAAAGGACTCATCTGCATTTCTTATTAAGCAAGTACTATTAAAGAAAGTTGAGAAATTATATGTAGTCTCATTTGGAATAATACCATTTTCAGAAGATCCTCAGAGCTATTCATTAACTTTATCACAGAAAAAAACTTCAAGGTCTTTCTGCCATAAATGGGGAGATATCAGAAATCATGTTAGTTCTCTGGTATATGGCAGAATCATTATCTGCTGTGCAGTGTTCAAACCAAACCCATTGGCAGATATAGAAGCTTTCTAAGAGAGCATGTCCTGTTTATCTTTTGATATTATAGAAAATGAGAAAATAATGACTGGATGTGTTCAGGTAGAGTTTTAAGATTTTTAAAATAAATATTGGAAATGTGGCTGAATGATTGAAAGGTTGCTGGAGCTTGATCTCATATTAAATACATTTATTTGCCTAGATTATTTTATCCTGTGAATGCTGAAGTATACAGACCCAAGATGAAAGTGGAAATATGTGCATTGAGTGATTTTTAAAAAGACGGCCATTTGTTGATTTCCTGTATCCTGATTTCTAGGTAAGAAGCCTTTTCTTGATGTCAAAATTTGCATATTACTTGGCGATATTGTGCGCACTAATTAAAAATGTGTGCATTTCAGAAGAAAATAAAGAAATGATTTATAAATCTTGAGATAAACAGATGGTTGGAAACCAATTAAATTTCAATTATTTGATTCTCCCTGTAATGCAGGAACTACTGCTTCATCTTGAGAGCATTTATATTTCCCTCTAAATCCTTATTTTTCAATTCTTCATTATATTAATATGTTACAATTCTGGCTTCAGGTTGAGTTGATCTGTGTGGCCCTGGTTAGAAATATCTGCTTCCTCCCACCATTCTAGAGATTAGGAGATTTAGAATTTAATTATGTCTGAGCAAGAAGCAGAAATTACTTTAGCAGACTAGTAGGTTGGTAAAACCCAGCTTATGAAGTCACATGGTTGTATACTAAGGTTTCAGTGTGGCCAATGGTTCACAGGTGATGCTTCTGAAATCAGAACAGTTAACAAGGCACAAACTGGCTCCAGAAGCATAGGGCCATGCACATTTATCCATTACACAGGAGAAAATGAATCTTTAACTCTTGGGAATGTGAATAGGTTGAGTGAGTCAAATTTAAAAGAATTAAGTAGAAATATAGGTAATAATATTGAACACTTCTTCATACTTAACCACATTTCTGGCTTTAAATGCTGGATTATCCCAGAAACCCTAATCTCAGGGGCCAAAAAATTTTATAAAATTGATTTTTGTTCAACATGTATACACCCATCGTGTGTTGCCTATACAAAATTTTCATTTTAATAGAGTATGTTTGAAGTTGTTTATGTTATTCTTAATATTTAGCACCCCCTCCCTATAAGTGGATGGTGCTCCAGTACTCCATTGACACAAAGCTTGAGTGTGTAGGAAGCATAGGCCCAATAAAAAACAAAGGAAAGGGAAAGTGTGGATATAAAGCTTTATTAACTTTACCATAAACTATTTTTTCTTGACACTTTAGTAGAGGCTGCTCAGTGACTTTTGGTTCCAGAGTGAAGAACTGTAGCTAACACACAAAGGCTATTAACCAGGAATAAAAAGTAATTCTACATTGAAAATTGAGGTTTCATTCAAGTATAAGATAAACTAAATATATTAATACAACATCATACTAATTCCTAATGTGGTTATACCAATTACATTAGCAAAGCTTGAGAGTTCTCTTTGCTCAACTAATGAAAAATGCTTTATGTTGTCAGATATTTAAATTTTTTCTACTATGTTGAATGTTTGCATACACAGGCACACATGCAAATATATACCTGGTGATGATTTTCAATTTGAATATACTTTAATATACATGTATATTAAATGTAAATATACATTTAATTCCTATTACATGATTTGTGGCAGATAAATTCACTTAGGTTGTTATATGTTAATGATAAGATTTTTATTCTCAATGGAAAAATAGAACAAAACCAAAAGCTGGAGTCACAGAGGTAAAATACAGATAAAATGAAAAACATTTTATTATATGATCTCCCCCTTTCAAATGCCATTTTACGGTGACAGTTATTGCACTGGCGGGGGTGGGGGGAAAATCAAAAACAGTCACTTTGATCAATTTGGAGTCTCTTATTTTTATAAAATGGGCAATCAAAAACTTCCTAATCAATAAGAAAATAAAAAGCAGCAAAAATCCCTGGTAAAGGTCTACAGATATAATTATGAATTTATATTTCACCAATAAAAGATGGCTAGTAAAAAGAGAAAAAAACAACAGTGGCTGGAAACTTGTGCTAAACCAAATTAAAGGCTGAAGTCTTTGATGCTTTTTCTAAACTTCTATACTAAGTAGTGTTTTGCAAGATTTTTTCCAAGACTCTATCATACCAATTCATCCCCTCCTTTTATGTATTTCTGCCCATCCCCAAGAAATAAAAGGGAAGCATAATTTTATCCAGCCCCACTTGGGAAGTAAAGGGGATGGACTTATTAACAGAATATTTTTAAATGTACAAGTACTTATGAAAACCAGTAAAGGGAGGAAACATTGTAAGGACATAGAACAGTGAGCAGGTATTTTGGGAGTGAGTGAGACTCTGAGAGTTGAAGGATGCTGGACCCAGGTCTGAGGTGGATGGCTGGCAGCCATTTGGCTTAAAGGGGGAACATACAATTGGCAGGATTCAAGGAGAGAGCCATGCTGCAACCCCCAAAAGAAGTCTCTAGATTTCATTCCAAAGTGGATATACTTTCCAGACTTCAACAAGGTCTCCTCAGGAGGATCTGCTTTCCCATGTGTAGTAACGATACAGGAAACCTAAGAGAATAGAACCTGTGATGGGGAAAACCCAATTCGATCAGCAATATTTGCAAGAATTATTTTTTGAAAGATCCTTGCTAACACTTTCAATTTTGCTCACACTTGGATGGACATCACCAATATAGTACTGCTTGAGCATTTCTGTGGCATCAAAGGAGTGACCTACATCTTCAAAGCTTTCACTTACATCTACACTGGCTTGTTCCAGCAAAAAACAACACACTCTTAGACAAACAGTGGGTCAAAGAGGAAATCTCAAAAGAATCAGTAACTACCTTAAAACTCATGAAAACGACAACACAACATATCAAAACCTATGGAATGCAGCAAAAGCAGTCCTGAGAGGGAAGTTCATAGCCATAAATTCATATATTAAAAAAGAAGAAAGAGCTAAAATTGAAAACCTAACTGCACACTTGGAGGAATTGGAAAAACAACAACAAATTAAACCTAAAGGAAGTAGAAAGAAGGAAATAACAAAGATTAGAGCAGAACTAAATGAAATAGAGAATAAGAAAGCACTGAAAACAATAAACAAAACCAAAATCTGGTTCTTCGAGAATATCAATAAAATTGACAAACCCTTAGCCAGACTAACAAAGAAAAAGAGAGAAGAGATGCAAATACATAAAATAAGGAATGAGCAAGGGGATATCACTACTGACCCCACAGAAATAAAGTGTATCATAAGAGGATACTTTGAAAAATTATATGCTAACAAGAATGATAATTTAGAGGAAATGGACAAGTTTCTAGAAACCCACAAACAGCTGAATTCTACCAAACATTCCAGAAAGAGCTAACATCAATTCTACTTAAGCTCTTCCAAAAAATAGAAGTAGAAGGAATATTGCCTAACTCATTCTATGTGTGGTGTGTGCTGATTTAAAATGGCATATATCCATTGCCACAATGGCACTTAGGACAACCTCCAAGTTCAAGAAAGCCAAACAGGAAACATATATAGAGTGTGGTCTGAGTCAGTGGAACACAAGGGGATAGCCAAACCAAACCTGCAGGAAGTGTCAACTGCAGTAAGGATCCAAGGTCTGCTGGAAAGGAGGACAGTCCCAATATGCTGTACCTGCTCAAAAGGTCCTGGCCTGATTGCTTGGGATTCTGTGCCATGGAAGTATTTTTAGCTATGACCAGGTTCTGGCATGTGGGACAATTTCTTCATGCTGTATAGGCATCTTCTGATGACTGGTATTCTGCACATGTAGCCCAGGTCAGGATGGTATCTAGTACCACACAGCAATAAGCCACACATTGGTTTGATCTTTGGCAAAGGACAGTTCAACCTTCCTATTTAGCTGAGAAGCAAGGTCTGTTGTCAGCTATGTTCCACCTTGTCAGAATAGGGGCCTTTATGATGAGCAGATACATGGGTAACAAAAAGCTTATTTAGGAGCAAAATTTATTCTTATCCACATATCTCATACCCATAGTGGGGTATGCCAGTCAGAGGCTTGCCAGTGGCCTGAATAAATGGCTACGGAAAGACACAGTCCATGGCAGTGAAAAATAGCTGAGTAGATTCACAGTCTTTCATATACCCCTTTAAATTTGTGCTAATTCCAGCAATTCCCATCATTTGTTGGAGATGAAGGCCAGCAGGGGTACATATAGACGATATATCAATATCAATAATAAATTTAGTGGTGGAGGCCATGCAAAGGAGGTTTGTAGGGGCCTGAAGGGATGCTCCAATAGATGACCCTGAGCAAGATTTCCAGTGATGGTGACCTCTGACCCAAAGTAAGGGAGTACCATGTCTTCTTTCCCCATCTTGCTACTTAGGGATGATAAGTATCACGATCAGCTGTGCACCTGTATCTAAAACCCCCTCTCCCTCACTTCCCCATTGGACTCTAACCTTTGCACACAGTCTTCATTCCCCCTGCAGTACTTCAATGGAGAGGCTACAACAAAAAGGCTGTGCATTTCTCTGTACCATCCCAAGGTTCAAAAGGAGGCATGGAGAGAACAGTTCCTGAGTCAGCCACCACGGTGGGGCCCCCAGGGGCACAATCTGTTTTGTTAGGTGATGGAGGTCAGAGGGAGTGGAGAGTACAGCTGAACGGCTATTTTCTATCCAGAATTCCAGGGTAGCACAGGGTCAGGAGCACAAGAGCACAGACTTCCCTGAAATGGACAAAGCCTGGAAATCTATCATGAGGCATCCTGAATGTCTGTTCTACTGGAGATGACATTGCTCCTGAGCTGGATGCAGCTTGGCAGTAGTGGTGATGAGGGATCTGGTCATGGTGATGGGGCTTGGTTGCCACTTTTGACTGCTCTATCTCGGCTATTTTATCTTGGAAAGCCTCACTGTGGCACCAAAGTATGCACATGAAACAAAATGCACCATCTCCTCATCATGGAGCCAAGCATTTATAACATGAGCCACATGGCCCTGTGGCCACCAGACAACAGTCTGACAGAGACACATCAACCACTGAAGCCACCTCTGATGTGGGTACTACTCAAATGTGTTCAGAAAGGAGATCTGGTAGTGTGGGGCACATGGCGGTGGACCACCCCTGCCACCTCTGTAGCAGCCACCATTGCTGTCTTTCTCCTTGTTTCTCTCAGGGCACTCTCATGGGGGTAGAGGATTTAACTTCTCCCTGCAGGGTGAAACTCTCCTTGACTAATTTTAACAGGATTACCTGTTATTGTGGAGGAGAACTAAGTCTCTAATTTCTCTTTGAGCCATGAAGAAAGTGTTCCTGAAGGGTTCTACATTCTATTTTTTTCTGACATTTCAACAACTTTCTGGACAATATAATGTCTATCAAGGCCAGTGACTGCTTAGAGTTGCTCACTTCATGGGTTCCTCCAACTTTCTGTGACCCCACTGTTCGGAGGCCTTAAGTAGTGAGGTTAGAAATCCTTCAACAGCCTTTCCTGAACCCTTCTGTTGGATGGATAACTGGACCCACTCCCAATTTCTGTCAGAGTGTCAGGGACAAAGATCAGGGTCAATATTTCCCCTTAGAACCCCAAACTTATATTCACACTCCACCAGAATGTCCCTCAACTTCTGCTAGCATTTTCCTAGACACACTGGCATGGCTGGAGAAATGCCCTGCGATCAACTAGCATCCCTCCAGGAGCTCCTTCCGTGGGTTCCCTACAGGATGTTCAATCCTTCTGCTTTTCCAAATTGCATTATGCTCAGTTGACTACCCTACTCCCTGCACCAACTTTGTCAAGAGCTATGTTAAGCTGCCAGGTGTCAAATGTAACTGATTTAAAGAGTCAAAGCCAAAATGGATATAATCAGTGGAGCTTCTAGTCACTTACTCTGAGAATATAAGCAAGTGGTTAATTTGAGGAAAGACTCAGACTTGATGCTGTTCCATTATCTTATGGATTTGTGCCAATGGGAGAGGGATAAGTGGATCAGTACAGACATGGGGATCATCCCACTGGTGATGGAGCACCTGACCAAAGGTTCCTGTAGTTTTTATTTTTAAATACAAACATACATTTATTGCAGAGAAAAGCCAGGAATAATTAATTATGGTTGTGAAGGTTTTTAACATCACTTGCAATGCAAATCTTAGGAACTTACAAAAATCATTAATGGAAAGCATTTTAACAGCAAGCAAGAGAAATTAACTAGTTAATAATGGTAAAAGCAAAATAATGGATATCAGACTACCTCATAATTCTAATCATCACAGACATATTTGGTAAATAGCATTCATAAGATGTCTTTATAACTTAAGTTTGTATCCAGTTGCTGATAGGGCAATTAAGAATTCCTAGACAGGATATTTTACTTAACTAATCCTGCAGATTTATGGACCAGAGGCTAGGGGTTTAAAATACTGAGTACTGGGGAACTTCTGAGAAGATGGCATCAAAGTAGGTAGGCAGAGCTCAACTCTCTCACAATAAACAATGGGGTAAGGGCAAAAAGCTACTCATGAGAGCTGCTTTGGGGGTCTGCAGTAGAGTGCTGCACATCATCCAGGAGGGAGAGGGACAGAGAAACAAAGAGGCCAAAGGAAAACCAAGAGTTACTCACCTCTGTGGTGGGAAAGGGCACATATATTACCCTCAAGGCAAATAACCTTGGAAAAGCCACTGGCTCACTGCAGCCAACTGAATGGAAAAGAACATTCCCTAGGAGGAAGAGGGGTCTGGTAAAGGGTGGAAAGTGGTTTCTTTTTAGTGAGTTTGGCCAGCTGAGCCCCTATGAATCTCAAAAAAGACCCCAGCCAACACTGAAGTGTCATCAGGGAGAGGGGAGGGGGGATCTGATCAGGGAGTCTGTCACACCCAGCTGCCCTGGGAGAGAGGAAATAGGTCAGTGAGGGGGCAGAGACAGGGGCCTAATCGGCCCAGATCTGGCAAACTATAATAAGCCCAATTCTCCTGAGGGATGGGGTGAGAAGAGTCATAGAAGCTTTCAAAAGCCTACTTAACCTGTGGTGTAGGTGTAGTTCAGTGGAGGAATTGCTGCTTTGAATATAGGAGGTTTGTGTCCTGAGACCTTCAAACAGAAAGGATGCAGAGAGAGATCCACTGGGTTACCAGGAATCCAGCTGGCATCTTATGACAGGGAATGTATGGACAGAATTTTTGTTTTGTTTTGTTTTAAGTTTTTAAAATTTGTTATTCAATTTTTAACTTTTACTTTATTCTTTATTTTTTTTTATTCACTAAAACATCGTACCTCATTGTGTGGGGCAGACTGCAGAGTAATAGATCGATGAACACCAACAGCCAGTGATGGACCCTACAGGCCTAAGAGGAAAGCCTGTTTTTGCTAGGTTTTGTTTGTTGTCTTTTCCCTCTCTTTATTTTCCTTTACTTTTACTTATTTTTTTCTACTTACTTTATTTCTTTTCTTTTCTTTCTTTATCCATCTTCTGTTTTCTGTTGCTTTTCTTTCATTCCACCTCTTCTTGTTTGGTCTTCATTTTTTCTTTCATTCTTTTTCTTTTCTTCTCATCTTTCTGACCTTTTAATCTATTCTCTTTTCTTTTGTCATTTTTCCCCTACAGTTTTATTCTTATTCCTTTGTATTTTTTATGAAAACTTTTTTTACTCATTTTACTTGTTTATTTTCCTGGCTATTGTATGGCTCCTTTTCCTTTTATTACTATTCCTATTATTATCATTATTATTCTGTTTATTTTCTCTCCTTTTCTTTGTTCCTAATTTTTTTCAAGAGAACACAGAAAACTACAAGGGTATAGAATAAGAGGAACCAAATGTTCCAAAAGAAACTTACCACTCTTTCAAAAAATTATAATAATAAACAAATTAATAAAAGCTAGAGGAGAAAGAGAGATTAGCCAACCAAATAAGCACTTCAAGATAAACAGATGCCTAGATACCAAAAAAAAAAAAAAAAAAAATTACAAGCCATACTTAGAAACCAGAAGACATAGCCCAGTCTAAAGAACAAAGTAAAAAAACAGGAGAAGATGCAGAATATGGAACAACCAGTCAGGGATGTCCAAACAAATATCATGAATCAACTTAATGAAGTGAAGGAAGAGATTAAGGATATTAAGAAGACACTGGGGGAACATACTGAAGAAATTGTAAACATATGTAAAAACATAACAGCTATGATGGCACAATGGAAGTAATAAAAAATATGCTGGAAACACATAACAGATTTGATTAAGCATAGGAAATAATCAATGACGTCAAAGACAGTATATCTGAAATCAGACAGATAGTAGAATAAATAGATAAAAAGATAGAAAAAATCCATCAGGGACTCAGGGATTTGAATGACAACATGAAATGCACAAACATACACATTAAAGGTGCCCCAAATGGAGAAAAGAAGGGAAAAGGGGGCAGAAGGAGCGATAGAGGAAATAATGGCTGAAAATTTCCCAACTGTTTTGAGGTACATGGATGTACATGTCCAGGAAGTGCAGTGCACCCCAAACAGTATAAATCCTAAAAGGTCTACCCCAAGACATGAACTTATCAAATTGTCCAATAATCAGGGCAAAGAGAGAATATGGAAAGCAGCAAGAGAAAAGAGATACAATATGATCAATATGATTAAACACTGATTTCTTATCTGAAACCATGGAGGCAAGAAGGCAGTGGTATGACATAACTAAGGTACTAAATGAAAAAAAAATCTGTCAGCCAAGAATTCTGTATCCAGCAAAGCTGACATTCTAACTTGAGGGGGAGTACAAAATATTCACAGGTAAACAGAAATTAAGAGAGTTTGTCAACAAGAAACCTGCCCTTAAAGAAATAATAAAGGGAGTTCTGCAGGTTGAAAGGAAAAAACTGCAGAGAGAGGGTGGGAGGAGAGTGTAGGAAAGAAGATTATTGGTAAGAATAACTAAAGTGCTAAAAAAGAAATAAAAACAACATATCACATATATAAACCTAAAGAAAATATGGTAATGTAATAATGCCTTGACAGTAATAACATTGAGTGTTAATGGATTAAACTCTCCAATCAAGAGAAACAGATTGGGAGAATGGATAAGGAAATATGACCCACCTAAATGCTGTCTACTAGAAACCCACCTTAGGCCCAGGAATGCAAGGAGGTTTCAGGTGAACAGCTGGAAACAATTTTACATGCAAACAATAACCAAAAAGGATGGGAGAAACTATACTGATATCATACAAAATAGACTTTCATTGCAAAACTGTTGTAAGAGGCAAAGAAGGACACTATATATTAATTAAAAGAGTAATCTACCAAAAAAAAAAAAAAAAAAAAAAAGAACAATCATAAACATTTATGCACCTAACCAGGGTGCCTCAAAATACATGAAGCAAACACTCGAAAAACTAAGTGGAGATATAGATGCCTCTACAATTATAGTGTGGGACTTTAATACACCATTACCACCATTAAACAGAACATCTTCTCACAGGTTCAATAAAGAAACAGATCTCTTAAATAATATTATAGGGCATCTATACCTAATAGATATACACAGGACATTTCACCAAATACACATGGATCATTTCCAGGATAGATCACATGTCAGGTCAAAGAACATATCTCAGTGAATTCAGAAAGGTTGAAATTATATAAAGTAATCTACCTGTTTGCAATGGAATGCCTCTGGAAATCAGTAAGGGACAGAAAACCAGATTAGGTAAAACTATATAGATGTTAAACAACACACTCTTAGAAAATCAGTGGGGCAGGGAGGAAATTGCAAAAGAAATCATTAACTACCTTGAAACCAATGAAAATGAGAACACAGCATATCCAAACCTATGGTATGCAACAAAAGCAGTGCTGAGAGGAAAATTTATAGCCATAAATGAATATATTAAAAAAGAAGAAACAGCTAAAACCCATGATCTAAATGCACCCCTGGAGGAACTAAGAAAGAACAACAAACTAATCCCCAAAAAAGGAGAAAAAAAGGAAATAAAGATTTGAGCAGAACTAAATGAAATAGAGAATAAAAAATGAATAGAAAAAATTAACCTAACCAAAGCAAAATCTCATTCTTGGAGAACAGTAATAAAAGTGGCAAACCCTTTGCTAGACTAACAAAGAAAAAAGAGAGAAGATGTAAATTCATAGAATAAAAATGAGAGGTGGGATATCACCACTGATCCCACAGAAATGAACAGTATCATAAGAGAATATTTTGAAAAAAATGTATGCCAAAATGGTGGCTAACTTAGATGAAAGGAACAAATTTCTGGAAACACACAAGAAGCCTATATTGATGAAAGAAGAAATTGATGAATTCAACAGACCAATCACAACTAATGAGATTGAATTAGTCATCAAAACCCTCCCATCTAACAAGATCCCAGGACCAGATGACTTCACAGGTGAATTCTACCAATCATTCTGGAAAGAACCAACACCAATCCTGCTTAAACTCTTCCAAAAAAAAAAAAAAAAAACAGAAGTGGAGAGAACACTGTCTAACTCATTCTTTGATGCCAACATCATCCTAATTCCAAAGCCACATAAATACAACACAAGAAAGGAAAACTATAGCCCAATCTCTCTAATGAATCTGGAAGCTAAAATCCTTAAAAAAAATACTTGCTAATTATATTTCACAACACATCAAATAAATTACACACAATATGAACAAGTGGCTTTCATCCATGATATGCAATGATAGTTTAACATAAGAAATCAATCAATGTAATAAACTACATTAACATATCAAAAGGAAAAAATCGCATAATCATCTCTATTGATGCAAAAAATCATTTGACAAAATACAGCAAAATTTATTGATAAAATCATTTCAAAAGATAGGAATAGAAGGAAACTTCCTCAACCTGATAAAGGATAAGTATGAAAAATGCCACAGCTAAGATCATACTCAATGGTGAAATGCTAAAGGCTTTCCTTCTATGATCAGTAAGAAGAAAACTAGGCCCACTGTCACCACTCTTATTTAACATTTTGTTAGATGATCCTGTACAAGCAAGAGAAAGATATAAAAGGCATCCGAAATGGAAAGGAAGAAGTAAAAATTTCACTATTTGTAGATGACATGATTCTATACATAGAAAGCCCCAAGAAATCTACAACAAAGTTTCTAGAGCTGATAAAGGAGTTCAGTAAAGTGGCAGGCTATAAGATCAATGCTCAAAAATCAGTAGCCTTTCTGTACCCCAATAATGAGCAATCTGAGGTGGAAATCAAGAAAAAAATCCATTCACAATATCAACTAAAATAATCAAATACCTAGGAATAAACTTCACTAATGATATAAAGGAGTTATATTAAAAAAACTACACAACATTGTGAAAGGAAATCAAAGAACTAAATAAATGGAAGAATATTCCATGTTCATGGATTGGAAGATTAAACATCATTAAGATGTCTGTCCTACCCAAATTGACTTAAAGATTTAATGCAATCCCAGTAAAAATAGAAACAGCATTTTTTACTGAATTGTAAAAGCTAGTTTTGAAAATTATTTGGAAGGGCAAGGGGCCTCAAATAGCCAAAGACATATTGAAAAATAAAATGAAATGGGAGGAAACACACTACCTTACTTTAAAACATACTCTGTTTTAAAGTCACTTTGTGTAATATTTTCGGTATCTAAGCACCTCTTAAGATATATTTATATATATACATAAATAACATTTTTGTAAGCAAATGCACATATATGCATATATATTTATATATCATTTTGCAAATGTTGGTATGTATTGTGAAAATTTTGATTTTTACCCACAATAAAAAAAAAATGATAACATTAAAAAAAAAATTAAGTCATTTTGTTATCTACTAATGATACTTTGGTATCTACTAATGTAAATGTTGCTTATTATAGCAGTTTGATATTGTTTATGAATTCAAAAAATAGATATTAGATCATGTTTGTAAACTGGTCTGTTCCACTGGGCATATTAGATTATATTGGATTAAGAGATTTCACTTTTACTTGATTAAATAATGATTAAGGTTTTGATTAGACCATGTCAGTAGGATGTTGAGTCCCTGCCCCATTGGTGGGCTGGGACTCACAGAGAAACCACAACACAGAGAAGGGAGGTGGGCATTTTTATGCTGGAACCCCAGGAAGTAAATACACAGAGAAGCAGATACATGAGGAAAGAGAGATGTCTCCATTAGACATGGGGAGGCCCTGGGAAGAGAGAGAAGCCATTTGCCTGAGAGTTTACAGCTGATCTTGTGGAGAGAGGAGAGCAGATGAGCCCTGAGAGAATCAAGCCCCAGGAGATACACAAGACTTATTCCAGCCTACACCTGATATTGGAAGAAGCTGAGACCACACAACCTTAAGAGGAAAGAGGAAGCCTGAACTCTTGCAGATATCAGCAGCCACCTTGCTCCAACATGGGGCAACAGACTTTGGTGAAGGAAGTAGCTTTATGGTCTGGTAACTGTAAGCTTCTATCGCAAATAAATACCCTTCATATAAGCCAACAGGTTTCTGGTATTTTGCATCAGCACCCATTTGGCTGACACTTATATACTGTTAGACCAGCACAGTCAACCTTGAAATGTAGCTTTTTAAATTCAACAACTGGGACACCTTGCTGGCATGGCAGAATATGACCCATCGAAATTTTTGAAACAGAACTTTCTCATTAAATAATGTTAAATGTTGTGTATATATTCCTGATCACTCTCATAATGTCTCACAAGTTTTAAATCATATGCCAGAGCACTTAATTCATATTAATAAATTAGCTATTAATCCCCTGTCTAATTAACTCCCTTTCTTGGCCTTGGAAACATGTCTTTAGATGTTTACTAGCTTTTGATGGAGGACTTTTTGCATTCTGTTGTATGTTATACTGTTTTTATATAAATGCAGTCTGTCCTGTGGGCAATGCAGACTGCTGCATAGGGGTGGATTGTGGGTGTCCAGTAGGTCCCTGGCCTTGGATTCCTCTCCCTCAGGGAAACTCAGTCTGTAGTATGCAGGACAAAAAATTAAAATATAACAAACCTCCTCACAGGAAAACAGTATGCAGATGGTTTCATAGACTGTAATTTTTTCCAGTATATACAATTCCTTCCTAGAGTTAACACCACCAGACATCATTTATGTTCTTCATGTGACCCTAGCAGAAACTCTGTTATGAACTGTCTTTGTTTGGAGACCCTATATTACCCCTCATTTTCCCAACTCTTTGTGGAGTGCTATCTTCCATCAGACTGTGTGCTACCAGAGGGATTCTCTCCTGTGAGTCCCAATAAATAAAGCTTATGACTGATTCTTAAAAAATACTACAAAGCTTCAATGATCAAAACTGCATGGTATTGGCATAAGGATAGACATACTGACCAATGGCACAGAATTGAGTGTTCTAATATAGATTCTTGCATATACAGTCAACAGATATTCAACAAGACCACCAAGCTCACTCAACTGGGACAGAATGGTCTCTTCAACAAAAAATGGTGTTTAGAGAACTGGATATCCATATCCAAAAGAATGAGAGAGGATCACCATAACACTCTCTATACAAAAATTAACTCAAGGTGGATCAAAGACCAAAATATAAGGGCCAAGACACAGAAGATAATATAGGCAGCATCTACAAGATCTTGTAGTAGGAAACGGTCTCATAGACTTTATGCCTAAAGCAAGAGCAAATGAAAGAAAAAATAGATAAATGGGACCACTTTAAAATAAAAAATTTTGTACTCCAAAGGAATTTGTCAAGAAAGTGAAAAGGCAGCTTACACAATGGTAAAAAATATTTGGTAGCCATCTATCCAATAAGGTCCTAATAACCAGCATGTATAAAGAAATCTTATATCTTGAAAATAAAAAGACAAACAGCCCATTTTAAAAATGGGCAACTTATTCCAGCACCTGTCCCACTCATACCCTGGGAAGGACTGGAAAACCAACATGCCATCCTGCCAGGGCTAAGCATTTCCCACCAGAAGGGAAACAGCAAATGAGGTAGTCAAGACCCACTTCAGCTTAGTGCCTTCAGGATGGTCTGTGGGTAACCTTTCCTCACCCAGGACATGGAAACCAGGTTCTTATCAAAACCTGGCAGGAGAACAAGCCTCAATCTCAAGTAGAGCAAAAATGGAAGGGACCTTACTCTGTGGGTCTTTCCAGTCCCACAGCTGTTAAAGTTAAAGGAATTACCATCTGGGTGCATTTAGCCTGAATGAATCCAGGTGCCCAAGGAAGTGCCAACTCACCAGAAGCATCTGATGGGATGTACAAGTGCCAGTCATTGGATGGCCTGAAATACTTCCTCAATAGACAAAGCTAACTAGTGTCTGTGTTAAAGCCAGCTGTTCTAAGTCTAATCCAAAAGCCTATTGTTAGGGAGAAGGCAAGCCAGACACCCCTTAAGAAATCTTGTTTGTTTTCATTTCATGTAGTTTCTCCCTATACAATAACTAAAAGGGAAATGCCTCTTTTCATCCCACTCTTCTCTGTGTTAGGCATAACCACCATCATGGAAAGCTAGGATTTGCAATTGATACCAAACTCTGTTATCTATTACAATCTCTCTCTAGAGCTAACAGCATAGAAGAAACTAACCATGACTTAAAAGTCCTAAGACAGCAAACAGACTCTCTTGCTGCTGTGGTGCTACAAAATTGCAGAGCCCTAAAACATGCTAACAGTAGCACAGGGGGAAATATGCCTGTTTCTTAAGGGAAAATGCTGTTTCTATATAAATCACTCTGGAATTGTTCTAGCATTTGAAACCTGAAAAACAAAGCCCAACATCTTCAAGGGGATGCAGCCTCTGAGGGCATCTGCACCTTTCTCATTCTTGTGGTCCATTTTGTCATAGCTGGACCCCATTTTGGGACTACTTACCACCATCTTCTTTATCCTTTTATTGGGGCTAAATATCTTCAAAATTCTAACTAAGTTTATTTCTTCCAGATTCAATGCCTTCCAAAACAAGATCTTAGTCACTTGGGAATATCATCCAGTTCCATCCACAGTGTCAGACCCATCTTTCCTCAACCTCAATAAAGTAGCCAGAGAAGTTTATGCCCTGTCATGCAGGAACTACTGCCCTAACCAGCAGGAAGTAAATACAGAAGAATGATCATTGCCTCTTAAGAATAAGAGTATGAACTCTCTGAGGGTGTGTGTGTGTGGGGTTGAGGCGGGTTATTCAGGGAAATGAGGAGATAAGCCACAACATGGCCCACTGACAATATGGCTGAGAGACAACATGGCTGAAAGACCTCGCTGAGTCCTTAAGGTCCCTGTTTTTCTAGGATCTCCCCTTGGCCCTAGATATTCCAAACAGGCCTCACCATTGGCCTCCACTTTTGATGGAGTAACCAATAAAAGCTGGAGCCATCCCTTTATCATTAGCAAGGGGGAGGAATAATTAACAGTTTAAAAGGTTACTACACAAGGCAGAGCTGATTCTCTGCCTAAAGGAGCCCACAACAAATCTGGGTGTGTTTTTCCTTCTTTCTCTCCCATTTCTCAGCCAGCTCTGTTCTTTCCCCCATTTCCCAAAGATTCTTTTTACTGGCCTAACTAAACTGGCATGTTCTTTTAAATTCACTTATGCAACATAGTTTTGAGGAATCCAATACTTCTCTCTCTTCAACCTCAAAACAGCATGAAATAGGGCCAAGAAACCTAACTAATATTTCTACAATGCCTCTTCCTCATCCTACTTTGGTCAAGCCCAAATAATGGGAATAGTTTTGATGGGTTGGTGTGTCCCACTATGGGCAAAAATCAGAATGGTCCTTAAATATCTACATTGGTGTCTTAGGGAAGAGGAGGTGTTACACATACACCACATTATTTGGTCAGGAAATAATTTAGACCATGTCTATTGTTAAGCTCCTTTACAGAAAGCAAAATTAAAACATTTTATTGAGCTTACACAAAAAAACTTGGACAACTCAGTTTTGTTATGATTGTCAATGTAATGATAGTCAAAATGCAGCTGTCTTATTCTCTTATTCAGTGAGTCCTCCTTTCCTTTCCCTCTCCCCCTACCTCCTAAGAAACAATTAGCTTTGTAAACCACTATTTCTGAACTTCCTAGGAATTTGTACTTCCACAAGTTATTTCAGGAACTACAAATGTATAACTGTTAGAACATCAATATAGCATAGGAATCTTGCTTGGGGGGGGGGGGCTTTCTCTTTCCAAGGCTCATATTGTGGGGCAATAGTATGAAGTAAATTTTGTGTGTTATATCTCAAGTATCTGAAAGCCTTCGTGCCCAAATATTACTGGATTTAAAACAAAAAGAAAATAGTCAAATTTGAACAAGGGCATTTTTCCACAATCAATTTGATGAATTCAATTTATTGCCAATTGTTATCGCCAGAGATACAATCTTATTTAAAATATTTTATAGTGTAGGATTTAGAGAAAAACCCTTGTCCTTTTTGACTGAAATAGTCATATTGTATTTATAAGAGGAAATCATTATGATGCTTAAGAATTTTTAGAGCATAATAACTGGTTTTATGTATTTTGTTTTTAAAAGTTTATTCTAATTTTCCTCAAAATAACTTCATGTTTGTAATTAACCAAAGAGGTAACTTTTAAAGGTACTATGATTAAATGTGGTCAGATTCAGAAAGTAATTTCTATATAGATGGAATCATAATTGCATCTGGTCAAGACTGTTTGGCAAAGTTCAGATAGACCTAGAGGACCTACCCAATATTCCAGAAAATATAAGGCAAACTCTTCTTTATGTAAGTTTCCTAATAGCTATGAATTTACTGAATCCTACAGTAGAGTAGCACTAAAAAAAAAAAAAAAAAAAAAAAAAAAAAAGACTTTTTATGAATTAGGTTGGCCAGAATATTTAAATGTAAGCTCCATTTCTATAAATAAGAACAAATTTTATTTCATTATTTATTGCTAGGTATCCATCTTACAGAAGTTTTGGGGATGTATTTGTTTGTGTTGAAGTAGTTTTACAATAAGAAATTTTGTGCAACAGGAATATGGAAATTAACACAGTTTTTGTGTAAGGATATCATACCCTCTTTAATGTCAAGGAGTTTAAAACCTGGGGACAAAGAAAGAGGGCAACAATTAAAAACATTAAATGTTGAAAGACTTATTTTACCTACAAGTCTCTTGTGAAAGGAGACTTTCACAGGACACAGATATTATCTAGGATTTTCAGAATATGTAAATAAAAAGAGATAAAAGATTTTCTCTCATGAGGAATTTCAGTTTCAACGTACTGTAGTATGCAATATTATAATATATATATTCCAGTTTCACCCACTCTATACCTCATTTCAACCTATTAATGTTATTCCTGAAGGCAGATATCAACATACCTTTAAAAAAAAAAAAAGTTCCAATTGTGTATAATAACCAATACTTTTGTGCCACAACCCCAAGAAGAATTATTAGTGGAAACCAATTCATTTTTGGTTGAAATACCCCTATAGTATGGTTGTATAGTACAATTTTGGCACCATTCAATATTGGTGGTTGGTTATGATTTGGTGAGATTAATAGTCGAAAAATCATTCAAGACCAAATTGAAAAAGTTAGATTCAATAGTGAGCCTTTCTTGTAAGGTTTGAGAAGTGGGGGAAATTGCAAATTCTAACATATATTCCATAGTTCTTCCTAATTTCTGTATCTGTAAAAAATATGGAAAAATGGATAAACTCTACAAAAGGTCAACGGTTTTTATTGTAGCTCAGCTAGGAACTTCCAGTCCTAGTTAGCATGCTGTTCAGAATTTAGATTTATATCCATACTGCTTATTGTGGTATTTATCATCTATGACATCACTTAGTGGTTTAATTGAATCACTCAGGAAAACAATTGATCCATTTTAATTTGGTACCAAAGTGGTCCTTTGGCATCCAAAGAAGAATAAAGTTCAAACATAGTATTTGGTTATATTTTTTTAGTCAAATTTTGAAGGAATTGAAGGCAGATATTTGGCCCATATGTAAGAGGGAGCACGGGATAAAATATTCAAGGAGCTCTTATCTCAGTTAATTAGCCCTATAATAAACAACTAAATGAAAACCCCAAAGGAAGTAAATGTGTACAAATAACTTAATTGTGAGTCTGAAGAAAGCTCAAGTATATTTATAGGACTACAATATATACAAAACCCAAAAGGTAAAATTCACAGTATCCAGTATCCAATCAAAGATAACCCCCCACACACACAAATTAAACAGGAAAACCCAACACATGAGCAATGTAACAACCAATCAACAAAAATCAACAAGAACTGAGGTATATGTTAGTATTAGCAGAGAACTGAATTTAAAATGTTATTATAACTCTTTTCCATACATTAAAAAGTTTAAAGGCAAGAAGACAAAAAAGATCCAAATTAAATGTCTAAATTGTGTTTGTGGGAAATATATTAGAACCTGTATTTAAACTTACTTTGCTATTAACATTTTAAATTATATTAATGTTTACCCATTATGTGTTAACACAATGCATTTCCCACAATTACAAATATAGATAATGGACAAATGCATACTCATGAACTTGGGGGCATAATGAGGCAGGATAGAAGAGGGACCTCAGGAAGAAGGGGACAGAAAACTAATAAGCCTGGTAAGAGAACTGAGGCATTAGCCCGTTATTAGCCTGCTAGTCACACAGGCAAGTTAGGAAGGGGCAAAAAAAGTATTAGCCTGCTGAGTCACACAGGCAAGTTAGGAAGGGCCAACTTACAAGCACATACACCCTGCAGTTTGCAGCACACACCCAAAGGCTGCATTATCAGAAGGCAGCCAGCAAAGAGGGAAAGGGTGAAAGGGTGAAAGGGGCATCACCACCACCCACGCACCTAGTTTCCATGTTACCCCGCACCTCATGGACAGTGACATCACACATTGTCAACAGTGACCAGAAGCTAATCACTGCCAGTCAACATGCCCTGCAGAGGTCATGGACAGCAGCCAGAAGCAAATCACAGTGGGACGGCACTCCCCACCCCCCTGGGCACCCCACACCCTTGCTCGTCAGTGCAGACCCTGGGATCCTGTACCCCCATAAACATGGGTCTCCAGGGCAGAACTTTATATTTTCTCCCTTCTCCACCTTCATTTCCCTGAAGGTGTACTTCTGTTCTCTTGCCTTACCCTCCAATAGATTCTATGCTTGTTTAATTAATTTATGGATCATCCTTGAATTCTTTCTTGTTACAAAGCCAGGAACCTAGACACCTGGACACCATTTCCAGTAACAATAGTATCATTTTAGTGAAAAATGCTCTGCAATAAAAATAAATGCACACAGGATAATAGTTTGCAAAGCATTTTATTTCATCAATTAAGGATCATATCAGCACACTGGGATAATAACAATCATAGAAATAAGAGTAGTGGAAGTGCTGTTTTTAGTTAGTGCAATAGCATTCCCAATGTACAGTATTCAAGAAACTGAATACTGCATTCTGAATAAGGCATATGCTTTTGATATTATTTATCCAATAAGGCCAAATATTTTTCACTCACTAGAAACTATTGTGCATATATCAAGCATTTCTGTAGAGATTATGGACCTTCATATGTGTAAAACCTATATGATGTTCTTCTTAAATTCATATTTCCAGTATATTATTTCTTAATATATTGCAACAATGAATCAGGAGCTTTATAATTGAAATATTGATACATTTACCTTATTTTTGTATTTTTGTAATGAGGATTTGAATACCTTCTAACAAATAATATTAATCACAAATGTTCTGGATTTACCACTGAAAAATAGTTTGTAAATAATATTTTTTATGCTGAGCAAAATTTTTTTATTGAAAATCTATCCTTCCATGCTATGAAAAACTGGATGAAATATTATTGATCATTCTTACAAACCACACCTTTGTCAGATGCTTCTCTTTTATTAAGATAAAAATTATTATTGTTTAGATTATAGGGATATTTTAAATTTATGAATGAATACATGATTCAGTTTTATATTTGCATAAATAGTACAGGTAACTTTAATATATAGCTGTTCTAATCTATGATCCTCTAGATTTAAAGAACAACTGGAGAGAAACTTATTTAGCAAGGAAGCTTTAGCAAATAGCCTTAAGCAACCATGTTTCAGGTATCAGCATGTGCAATTTTATTACGTAAAGCCTCAAAATGAAACATATTTTTTTTGTTTCTATCTGACACATAATATGACTATCCCTTAGTTCTCATGTTAGGACCCCCAAAATTGAAAATAGGCAATAAAGTTAATATTGAATCATTTTGCATGTCAACTCATCAACATGGAAGTCTCTTGAAATAATTATCCTATCACTCTCCTGAATGAAGATTTTTTGCTCATAATTTTCTCTACAGCCTCTTTTATTTGCTTGTTTCTAAGACTATAAGTTATAGGACTTAAGAAAGGAAGGACTGTAGAATAGAACACAGAAGTGATCATGTCCTGAATTGTGGGTGAGCTGGAAGTTGGCTTCATATACAAAGCAGCACTTGAGCTGAGAAAGAGGGTTATCACCAGGATGTGAGGGACACAGATGGAAAAAGTCTTTCCTCTATCTCTCCTGGTTTGAAACCTGAGCACAGTAGAAAATATGTGACTATAAGAAATGGTAACGAAGGCAAAAGAGCCACCAGCCACCACCACAGCAGAGATAAAAAAAATTAAAATTTCATTGCTTAACGTATCAGAACAGTAGAGATTCAGCAGAGAGAGAATGTCACAGAAGAGCTCATGGGCCACATTGGACTGACAGAATGGCAGCTGGGATATGTTGCCCATGTGGAATACTGCATAGACCATGCTACTGAGTACAGAGGCCAAGGTCATCTGGTCACAGAACTGAGGGCTTATGATCACAGGGTAGTGGAGGGGATGGCAGATGGCCACAGAGTGGTCATGGGCCATGACAGTGAGGAAAAGCAGCTCTGTAGTTGAAAATAAAAACATAAAGAAGATCTGAGTTGCATGTCCAACCATGGAAATTGCCTTGTTGTCAAGCAGGAAGATAACACAAGCCTTGGGTACAGTGACAGAAATGTAGCACATGTCCAAGATAGATTTCTGAGGAAGAAGTACATGGATGTGTGAAGTTTCTTGTCAAGGGAGGTTACTGTGACAATGAGAAAATTCCCCATCAGGGTCATCAAGTACATCAGTAGTAATAGCATGGCATGCAATACTCAGAAAATCTTGTAAGCAGGAATTCAGTCACCATGGTGAAGTTGGGCATCTTTGAAGAATGTGCTTTGCACATGGAGAGACAAAGGCAGATAATCCCTAAACAAAATAGAGAATCAACGCAAGTGAAAAATTAGCATAGTATATTTATCAACCAATATTTATCTAATTTTATTCTTTGTTGTTCATTTTGTTTGGTAAGAATTAACACAGTATTACCTTAAGCTCCTACAAGACCTGCTTCTGTATCTTACTTCTAGGGTAGGGATAGCAATAAAGCAATTTTCATGGAGACTGATAGTAGATTAGAGGTTACCAAGGGCAGGAGAGCAGCAAGATTTATTGCTTAATAAGTGCACAGATTATATTTCATGTGAATAAAAAGTTGGAGTAGTAGGTATTGGTAATGGTAGCACAATATTTTGAATATAATTAATATCAGTGAATGGTACTCTTGAAAGTGGTGGGAAATTTTTAATTGTATATATGTTAATACAAAACAAATTTTAAAAGGAAAAAAAAGGATTCTTTTAGAGCATGTAACCATGTTTTGTTAATTTTCATCACATACTAGCAGGACAATGGGTTTGTTCACCTGGAAGATTGATTTAATATAGGTAATGTCTCATTAGAAGCTTTCTATTAGTGTTAACACTTAACGTTATTAATTGATGCCCAAACACAATCTGGATAGATATAGGAGGCTACTGTTACATCAGAGCCTCTCCAGTTTTACATGTAGTTGTAATCTATTACTTGCTCAATACATGGTAAATTATTTTTATCTTCACTTTCACCACTATAACTTTTGATGTTAATTTCATTTGGAAATTCAACTTAAGAATTGACATCTCTGAGAACCCCATTGTTACTGATTATACATGTCTCTGCCTTGCAACTATTAACATGAACTCTTTTTGATATTTTATTCTTCAAGCTCTCTCTCTCTCTTACTCTCATCAAACATTCATTAGACCCATGTGTACTGTTTCTGCTCTTTCTTAGCCTAGATAGCATAATAAACCAAATGAATAATAAAATAATAAGAAAACTTATTAATACATGAAAATGTAAGAGGAGAGGCATGCTTTCAAAGTCAGTTTTGTCTGTGATTCTATTACTTGAGACATGATATGTTTCCTTCACCAGACTATTAAGCTTCACTGTTTCCCACCACACCAATCCCAGTCCCTCCTGCAAACTGACCATTTAATTTTCCAGTTCTATCACAACTGGTCAAGTATTTCAGGAGCCATATTTTTTGGATTTTTGAATCATGGTGATCCAAAGATGAAACATCATTCCATCTATTTCCTACATATTGAGTGTTAAGTGCCACATAAGAACTATTCAAACCAATTTCTATTTGGTACCAAATTTCCAGGTTTCCTACCCTTTCCCTATAAGTATATGATGGTTTCAACTCAGCATAATTTATTATAATCTGTTTTTAACCCATAGAGTACAATAAACATCTATGTTTCCCAGACTCTTCCAAATATCAACATAGTTTTACAGTCATTTAAAATTTCTAAGATATTTTAGCTAATAACTTATTAGTTTAGTAAAAATAGTTGGTATGTATTTTCACTCACTTTTCTCCCTTATCTGATATTTTAAAATGAAAAGATCATCTCTATGACTAACTCTTCTAGCCTTCATTCTCTCTCATGTTGCATTGATGCCAATGTTTCCCATCAAATGCCATATTTCTTTCATTCTTTTCCATATGTTCTTGAATTTGCATAAATGCTTAGGTTTCCCTGTTGAAATATTTATTCTGAAACTCTGATCCATTAATTTCATATCTTATTTTTCTGCTACTTTCTTTCATTAGTCTTTTTCATATTTTGATTGAAAACTTGAAAATGTGGCTCCTGTCATCATCTAAGCATCTCACTCCAATAGCATCTACATCAGAAAACCAATTGGCTGTTCTTTTAGTCTTCGACTTCCTGGACCTCCTCAAATATGGAGCAAGTTATAAGGATTTCCACCCCTGGGGCCACATCTCTGCTATTCCTTGATTCACCTTTATTTTGGTTTAATTATTCATTTCATTAAAGGCACATGGGGCAGGGTTCAAAGTTACTTTTATCAATAGGTTCATATTACATTTTTTATGACATTACAGAATTCTTCTTTTGGAATTCTCTTTTACAACCTCCTCCTCTACCCTACTCTTCTTCTACTTTATCTTCTTTATCCTGCCCTCATTTACTTTATAACCACTCTACCCCTGCCTTTCCCTCTTTGAAAACTTCACTCTTGTTTCCCCCTTCTCCTTTATGTAGATTACAATCAGTAGCTGTACTAATTATCGCAAATCATTATGATATATCTCATATTTCTTAAGTTAATTACTTTAATCACGTATGTTTTACTGTATATCATTCTGGTTTCATTTATCACCTCACTTGCAAAGTTCTTTTGTCAAAGATCTCTTCCTAGTTAAAATTGATGGTACTTCATTATGTCATAGATCTCCACCAGAGATTTATGTTTATTAAAAAAATACTTCAGTCAGTAAGATGTTGAACTAATATCATCTTAGATATAACATATGGCACCAGTGAAATTATTAGAAAAATAGTCTCCAAGATATTATTTCCAATAACATTCACTCCATTAATTTAATATTAATAAAATATTTCAAAATGTAGATCTTTGAAAATATTACAAAAATCCATAAAAACACATTCCTTTGAAGATAGCTACTGGAGGGTGATTGTACATCTGCTTACCTTTTGTTTCATGGGTACTTTTTGAAAATTTTAACTAATGACATTTTATTTCCATAGATATACATATTTCAACATTTTAGGAATGATGACTTTAGTTGAAAAAGCAGTGCATTGATGGATTGATGTGTTTGTTGATTCTGGCTATTATTATTTTCACCACAATTAATCTTCCCCCTTATAGAAAATTGAAATAATGACTGCTAGTGTCTTTCCTTGCAACTTATGATAAGTAGATATTATTTGTGGAAATGAGTATATTTTAAATAACATTATGAAGTAGTGTAAAATGAAATGTAACATCTTTTGTATTGTATACATTATGTTTTCTCTTAAATCCTGTACATATTTCAGATTTGAATAAATTGGGACAGAAAGAGATAGCTTTCTGCTCATGGGCAAACCTATGCATTATTGATAATATGTTAGCAATTAATGGATGTTGAGTCACACAAATTCCTTGTGAACATTTATTTTCATAATGTCACTATAATTTGTGGAGATTTAACTTTTTTTTGCAATGTCTTAAAGATGAAACCCTACACTAAACACTTCATAAACCTTAAATAAAATACAGCACATATTCTCCTATACTTGTTTCTTTTCCTTGATGACTTGAAACAGTGAATGTAAATTTCCAGATCTGCTTATCCTTTCACCCTCAACTTTTTACTGAAAAAGGAACATTCACCATGCCACTATGCTTCACATTCTTCTTTCCTTGTTCTCTTTTTCTTGTGACTAATGTAACCACATATAATGTAGAGAACCCCTGCTAAATATCAGAAGGCAGAACAGGAGTAACTTTCATACTGATCTTCTACTTGCAAAATTTTCTCTTTTTTATTCCTCTTTGGTGGTCTTTAGATCAGGATTTACATTTTCAAACTAATTATCAGATGACTTCAAACCTAATACAGAAATGCAGTAAGTTTTCACAGTTTGAACAAGGAATAAAATAATTTTATTATTTCACAGTCACAAACTTTAGGTTTCTGGAATGAAGTTCCATGTGTCAATAAAACAGAGTTAAACATTCATGGAATTCAGAGAAAATTGCATTTTTAGCCTCAACTCTGTCATTTTCTTGCTTTGCTGCTCTGGGAACCTCTTGAACATCTTCGAAACATTGTCTCCTTATCTATAAAATTAGCAATAATTCTTACCTCATTAATTTAAATATACAAAATATTCCAAATAGAGTATGAATTTGAAATGGTAGATAAGTTGAAGAAAAATAAATGAGAATCATAAATCACTGACAAAAGGATTGAGCATGTGATTCCTTCAGCACTTACATTTCATCATTTTACACCCATAGTCCCATTGCTTTTAAACAGGCAAAGAAAAGGAAGGAAACCACAGTGCTCTGGATTTGCTTATGGAATTTTCTGTTGAAAGGAATGTGTTAATATAAAATGTCCTGAACTGATTTGAACAGAAAATGTAAAACTAAGACTATTTAATAAACAAGAGATTGACAGCAGCAGGGCTTTATCCTGTACAGTAAAGTTTTCTGGGAGTAAGTAGAATATTGCATGGGTGCTAACATTTCTCTAAGTGCAAAAGCAAGTTACTCATTGATTTTTCTGCAAAGGCATGAAGCATGTATTTCCAATCTGAAGAGTTGGGAGAAATATTTTATTCATTAATATTTGTATTCATTTATTTTAAAATCTACCCACTCATATATATTTATTATATTTATATTTAACCATATTTAGGGGCAAATTATATACAGAAACTGGATTTGGAGCTGTGTGGATGAGTCAGTGACAAATACTTGTGTGCTTTTCATAATATTTTATGAGAAATCCCTACAATCACACCTGAAATATAAGGGCTTGTGTATATATTTTATTTTTATGACAGCGATCCACTAACTTATTTTGTACCATGTGAATATGTAACATAGAGGTTGGCAAAGGGAAGATAATAGACAGACAGTTGTAATTATTAACTAAAAAAATACATATATGAAAATAATTATTTACAATTTTTAAGATAAACACAACAAACTATAATTATATTTGTTCAAATAATTGAAATTAGCATTCTTGACACTGAAACCATGGGCAGCAGGCAGAGCTGCTGCTGTCCCTATCAGTTTTGCTGGCATTGGCTCCATCAGATGCTATTGTCCTCTCACTCTGCACTTCCACTAAGAGTTACAAGTTCTGCTAAATTTGCTTTTCAATATAATGAATATAAAAGAAGAGGTTGGTCTCATTGTGTGAGTATGTTCCTTATTTATATTATCTATTCTAACTTAAGTTACAGTCTCTCTATTTAAAACAAGAGTGGGCCATACAGGAGAGACATAAAGCTGATGCATTGAGAAAGATGACAATGAAGAAAAGAAATTAATAACCCTAAATGCATAGAGTTAATAGTCTTTTCTTATGCAAATAGGCAATTCTGGATTTCTGACATGGGTTCAATCCATTTCAGGTACAAACAAGCATGAGTTGGCTTATACAATTGAGATGAGTGAATTGTGGCCAGAAACATTTTATTTTATAACAAAAGCCTCTGTGTTCAGGTAGAGTTGAAAAAGTCTGGACACAATGACATTAGAGAAAGTCCCTCAGGATATACTCCTTGGTATCAGTAATAGCTATTTTCCAGGGAAAATGTCAAGGAGATAACTGGCTCCAGTTCATGAGGGAAGAGGTCCCAAGTAGAAATTGTGCATAAAACATTTGTATATCAAACAAATATTAATATATCTGAACCTGTTCTTTTCCTGTGGAACTTAGAGAAAAAGTTTCAGAGGAGAGGCTGGATCCCAGACTCTGTCAGATGGCTAGAAACAATGCTTTCCAGTCCTCCTCATGGTTTTCCTCTAAGGAATGGAGTGATTTTCACTTTCACTATTAAGGTTAATCTCACAGGATTTGTTTAATGGACAAATAGCTCATACAAAATTGTCCAAATGTTGGCATCAAAGGATCATATGACATTTACCAGCCTGGAGCCAAAATCCGGCACAGTGGTCTGTGAATTTAGCAGCCTCTTGAGTGTGACCCATGGGACTAGAAGTACTTGGGCTAGTACCTGGCACATGGTGCTTATTAGGAAGTGATATAAAATCTGCTGATCAGTTTTCACAATAATGGGATGAGTGGGTTAGTTAGATCCTGTCAGGAAAGGAGAAATATTTCCATGGTCCTTTGTATGACTTAGCTTTCAGTCATTGATTTCCAGTATAAATCAACTATACTCAGGCAACACACTCATTATAATTTTAAACTACTGGAATATGTTGATTTTTAGCTTAATATATGGTCTATTTTAAAACTTATTCAAAATGTACCTGAAAAGAAGGTGTATTCTGTACCCTGGGAACATTAATTTATTTATGTGTTTATAAGAAATATTTAGACAGTTATGCACTTCAAGTTCTATATACTGTTACTGATGTTTCTTTCATGTTTTAAATAGTGATTAATTGTATTTAAATCTCCAGTCATGATTTTGGATGGTTTAAAATTCTTCTTTGTGAGAAAAACTGCACCCAGAATAAATACTCTAGTAAACCAGATAACAAGACACCAAAAAATTTACAATCCACACCAAGAAACAGGAAGATATGGACCAGTTAAAGGAACAAGTTAAGCCTCCAGATGACATAAAGGAGTTGAGAAAACTAACAGATTATCAAACAAATCTCCTTAATAAATTCAATGAGATGGCTAAATAAATTAAGGATATTAAGAGGATACTGGATGAGTATAAAGAACACTTTGAAAGTATATATAGAAAAATAGCAGATCTTATGGGAATGAAAGGTGCAGTAAATGAAATAAAAAATACACTGGAATCATATAATAGCAGATTTGAGGAGGCAGAAGAAAGGATTGGTGAGCTTGAAACAATGGCCTCTGAAAGTGAACATACAAAAGAACAGATGAAAAAAAGATTGGAAAAACTTGAACAAGGCCTCAGGGAAATAAACAACAGCAAAAGATGTGCAAACATATGTGCGATGTGTGTCCCAGAAGGAGAAGAGAAGGGAAAATGGGCAGAAGGAATATTTGAAGAAATAATGTTAGAAAATTTCCCAGCCCTATTGAAGGACATAGTTATCCATGTCCAAAAAGCATGACATACTCACATCTGAAAAAATCCAAACATACCAACTTCAAGACACACACTAATCAGAATGTCAAATGATAAAGACAAAGAGAGAATTCTGAGAGCAGCAAGAGAAAAGACATGCATAACATATAAGGGATATCCAATAAGATTAAGTGTGGATTTCTCACTAGAAACCATGGAGGCTAAAAGAACATGGTATGATATTTTTAAGATACTACAAGAGAAAAACTTCCAGTGAAGGATCTCTTATCTGGCAAGACTGTCTTTCAGAAATGAGGGTGAGTTTAGAATATTCACAGATAAACAGAAACTGAGAGAATTTGTGACAAAGTGACCTGCTTTGCAGGAAATAGTAAAGGGTGTGCTACAGCCTGAAAGGAAATAACAAGAGAGAGAGGCCTGGAAGACAGTCTAGAAATGAAGATCATATCAATAGAAATAATCAAAGTGTCAAAAGAGTAGTGAAAATGAAATATGACAGATAAAACCCAAATATTTAGGACTAAACTTAACCACCAATGTAAAGCACTTATATTCAGAAAAGTACAACTCATTGTTGAAAGAAATTTAAAAAGGCCGTAAATAATTGGGAGAACATTCCATGCTCACAGAATGGAAGAGTAAACATTATTAAGATGTCAATTCTACTCAAAGTGATATATAATGCACTCCCGATAAAAATTCCACCAGAATTTTTTAAATAAATGGAAAACATGACTATCAAATTTATTTGGAATGGTAATGGGTCTTGAATAACCAGAAACATCTTAAAAAGGAAAAGTGAAGATGTAGGACTCTCATTTCTGGAAATTAAAGTGTATTACCGAGAGTAGGCAAGATGGCGTTGGTGTAGGAGGGCGCACACTGCAAGCTCCCAGAGCAAGGCAGATTGGGGACGGGGTCCTGTCCGGGGGTCTGAGCTGTGCAAGCGTGGAGTGAGAAGCTTGGGACATCTATCTGCGCGGGCGGCGTGGACCGAACTGTGAATATTCGTGAGTTTTGAGGCTGCCAGTGGAGGTTGGCACAGGCGGCTGAGCCCCGCGGTTAAGGAAAAAAAAAATAAAACGGCCATTTGGAGCCGCGGGCGGGGCGAAAAAGTTTTATTTTCTGGGGAGCTGGCTGCCTGGCGCCCCTTGGACC
>JAKSZT010053804.1:228344-295280 GCA_026826555.1 Tolypeutes matacus | reverse complement strand
GAAAGAAAGAAAGAAAGAAAGAAAGAAAGAAAGAAAGAAAGAAAGAAGAAAGGAAGGAAGGAAGGAAGGAAGGAAGGAAGGAAGGAAGGAAGGAAGGAAGGAAGGAAGGAAGGAAGGAAGGAAGGAAGGAAGGAAGGAAGGAAAAGAAAGAGAGAAGGAAAAAGGGGAAAAGGGAGAAAAGGAAAAAAGGAAAAAGGGAAAAAAGGAATGAAGTAAAGAGAAAGAGCAAACAAAGAAAATAAACAAAGCAAATGAAAAAGGTAAATGGAACTGAATGTTTCTCTTAGCCTCCTGATAGTGCCAGTTGAAGCCAAAGCTGCTGCTCTCAAGGCTGGAACATAGGCCAGCCTCCCTGATTGTTCCAAATGGACCCATCAGACTGAAAACTACAGAAGAGAGAAAAACATCTACTCACAGAAACACCTACTATTTGGGTCATTGGACTTGTCCAGGACAATAAAAGAATGATGATGGACAATGCCCATCCAAAAACAAAACAAAACAACAACAACAACAACAAAAAAAAAACGTAAAAAAACAGAATATCTACAACTGCAAGCAAAACAGTTCCATTCATCTGCCCCGTGAGATCTAAAACCCCTCTCAATCAAAAGCAGAATAAGGCATCACCATTTCCAACTCCTTAAGATTGAAGAATGAACAAACATAACAGGGAAGTGCAAATATGGACCAAATAGACTTACTATTATTCTAGTAATGGAAGAACATTTAACATTGATATAAAGACAGTGGTCATCAGACTTTCTGAGGGGAGGGAGAGGGAAGAATTGATGTAATGTGGGGCATTTTTGGGGACATTGAAATTGTTCTGCATGACACTTCAATGATGGATAAAGGTCATTATGCATTTTGTCAAAACTTCTAAAATTGTATGGTACAAAGTATAAACTGTAATGTAAACTGCAGACCATGGTTAGTAGCAATGCTTAAATATGGTTCATCAGTTGTAACAATGTACCACACTAAAAAAAGTTGTTGTTAATGAGGGAAAGTGTGGCAAGGGGTGGGCGTGAGGTATAGGGAAGTCTCCTGAATTTTTGATGTATCATTTATGTAATCTAAATCTTCTTTAAAAATAAATGGAAAAATTTAAAAATAAAACAATTTTTCATATTTTGGGATATATTTCTGGATTCTGTTCTTTCTTTTTCTACATGTTGGTCAATTTGACAAAGCACAGTATCTTGATTATTATAACTTTACAATAAGTATTCAAATCAGTTCCTCCAAATTTATGTGTTTTTTTTTTTCAAAATTATGTTTGCATGTTCCATGCTTATTCATGTAAATTTAAGAATCAGCTTGTCTAAGTCTCCAAAAAATCTTGCTGGAATTTTATTAGATCTATTTTACATATGTAGATCAATTTGTGGGGTATAGGCAAATTTACCATGTTGGGTCTTCCAATCTATGAGCACTATTTTTCTATTGATTTAAGCATTCTTTGATTTCTTCCATAAATGTTTCCAATTTTCAGCATAGTGTTCCTTTACATATTTTGTTAGATTTATCCTGATATTTGTTCTATTGTTAGTCATTTAAATATGTAAATATATATAGTTGTATACAATCATATATGTTTAATTTTCATTTCAAATTTCAAATTGCACACTGCTACCATATGTAAATATCATTGATTTTGATGTTTTCATCTGTGTCCTACATTTTTTCCTCAACACTCTAATTAATCTAGGAATTATTTTATTTTTTGTTTTTTATTTTCAATTCCTTTGCATATTCCACATTGGCATTGATGGTGTATTAAAATAGGGACATTTTCAATTTCCTGTTTTACAATCTACATGTTTGCTTCTATTGTCTTGTTACACAAAATTGGACATCCTCAGGTCCAGGAGTCTCTCTTCTATTCCTAGTTTTCTGAGGGATTTTATCATAAATGTTTAAATTTATTAAGTGCATCCTTATATCAATTCATATGGCAATACAATTTTCCTCTTTAGAAAAAAATATGTTAAAATATGTTGGATTGGAGGGCAGATGTGGCTCAAATGGTTGGGCATCCATCTCCCATATGGAGGAACCTGGGTTCTATCCCCAGGACCTCCTGGAAAAATAAAGAAAAATATAGAAGGCACATGGACTGCCAAGCCTTGTGAGTGGGTACACCACAAGGCCCCATGAGTGGGTGCATCACCAGGCGCTGTATGTGGGCATGCCAGGCCCCACCAAGCCACACAACAAGATGATGAAATAACAGGAGAGTGACACAAAGGGAGAGCCAAGAAAAGATGTGCCAAAAAATAGGAACAGATGTGGTGCAGGTGGCAGAACACCTTTCTCCCACATTGGAGGTTTCTAGGATTGGATCTCAAAGAAGACAGGAGGAGAAGGATGAGAATAGATGGCAGAAAACAGACACAGTGAATTGCTCAGCAAATGGACAAAGAAACAGAAAAAATGGGGGAGCTAAAAATGGATAAAAATAAAATAAATAAATAAATCTTTAAAAAATAGGTTGGATTACATTGATTAATTTTGAATTATCCTTTTGGCAGAAGTTCAATTATCTGTAATATTCATTGACCCTTTCAGAGGCTTCTTGCTGTCTTCTGGGTAAATTGAGAATAAACTAGTAATTTGAAACCAGTTTATTCAAGTTTCTGTGAATATTACAACTGGATTTTCCTTTAGGAGTTCCTCCTTCACTTTTCAAAAAACACAATACCTTCCGAACATATCTTTTTGTTCTTCAAATTGCAAAGTTATTTGTTTTGTGTGGGAGATTTTGTTGACCCACAGTGTATAATTTTAATACCTCTCTCTGGCTAAAAGAGGTAAAATTGGGAAATTCATTCTATGACATTCTAATCCTCCTTACAGTCACCCTCCCAAGAATGTATTAGCCTATCGGTTGCTCTCTAGAATCTTTAGACAGGCATTTATTTGTTCTATAATTTATACTCATTTTATGTGTGAAAGGTGGCTCTATGGGAATTTATTCAGTTTCTGGAGGTGGAAATTCTGATTATTTGTAGATAATTTTATCAATTTTAAAAGGCTCCCTTTACTTTTATTTTGATGCAGGTTTTACTTTGAATGAAATTGGACTTTTACCAAATTTTTTTTGCAGTGAATGAGATGATTAACATTTCTCCTTTTTTCCTGTTATAGTGGTTCAATATATGTTTTAATTGTTAATGTTTTCAAAAGAAGATGGCATCAGTTTAGGTGGGCACTCACCATATTTCTCATGGAGGATGGCTGATTGGGGACAGGATCCTGCCTGGGTGGTCTGTGCTAGGAGCCTGTGGAGCAAGAACCTTGGGGACATTGATCTGGAAGGAGCTAGACAGTGAGGTAGATAGCTCAATATAAAATCATGAGTTTTTTCCCCCAGCTGGAAATCATGGATGCAGTTGGCTAAGACCCGACCTGAGAGGAAAGGTCTAGGGTGAGCCCCAAATCCTACTGGGAACCCAGTGAGAGGGAACACCCTCCGAGAGTGGGAAGGTTCTCACAGAGGGTGAAGAGGGGCTTCCTCTCTGTGAGTTTGGCTGCCTGGACCCCTTTGCAGCTTTTGGCACCAAACCAGCTGGCTTAAAGTGGTGCCAGGCAGAGTGGAGAGGCAAATCTGCTGAGGAAGCCTTATTTACCTAACCACGTTGGGACACAAAGGCTTGGCTCAGGATGGAATGGAGCCAGCCAATTTTATAGTTCCGTGCTGAGTATCAGAGTCTCAGCTCCTCTGGGGAGGTCAGGAAGTGGGAAGTGTTTGATAAGTTTCCACGAACCTATTTAGGGTCCCCTTGGCAGAGGGGGTGGTACAGAAGAGGCCTTCTTTTGGGTCCCTTATTTCTTCAAAAAAATTTTAACTTTATTTAATCACTAAAATCCACCTCAAAACCTGCAGAGAGAAGCCTGCAGGGTAATTGATTGATGAACACAGGCTGAGAGGCTCCACAAGGGCCCAAGAAGGAATGCACATCTTCCTTAGTTTTGTTTGACTGCTTGCTTGTGTGTTTGGTTGGTTTTTCTTCGTTTGTTTGTTTCTTGTTTTCTTTCCTCTTTCCCCACCCCCCTTTTTTAAAATTAGCTGCTGCTAGCTCATTTCTTCTTTGCTGTGCTTCTTCTTCCTTGATTTAGTGATTTTGTCTACCAATGCTATCTCTTTTCCTTCCTTCATCTTTCCACCTTTTGCTTTCTGTTGCAGTTCTTACATTCCACCTTTTTTCATTAGTCCTCAACTTCAAGGGTGTCAATTTCTATCTTGTCCATTCTATTGTCTTTTCTTTTCTTTTTTTTAATTAACTTTTTCCGTTCAGCCCTTTCTTTAATCTTTTTCTCTCTCCTCATCATTCTGGCCTTTTAAATCATTCTATATATTTTTCTCTATTTGGTTTCCCATTCCATTGTAGGTACACCACTTTTCCCCCCTTATTATTCTATACTGCCTACATGAGTTAAATATTCATTTTACTAAGTCTGATATGGCCCCTCTTCTAACTTTCATCAATATTACTATTACTGTTTTTCCTTTCTTACCTATTTTGATTCCTCTCACCCTAATATTTTTCCTTCAAGGGAACATAGAAAAAAGCAAGGAAATAGAACAAGAACAAAGTGTCAAAGAGAAAACTTAACACACACACAGAACCACCAGCTACATAAAACTCTAGAGCAGAGAGAAAGGTAATCAACTGAATAAAACCTTCAAGATAAAATGATGACCAGAGGGCAACAAAAATTACAAACCATACTGAGAAACAGGAAGATATGGACCAGTCCATTGAACAAACTAAAATGAGGAAGAGATGCAAAACATCGAAGAACTAATCAAAGCTGTCCAAACAAATATTATGGACCAACTTAATGAAGTGAAGGAAGAGATTAAGGATATTAAAAAGACACAGAGAATATACTGAAGAAATTGTAAACATACATAAAATGATAACGGATATGATGGTGATGAATGGCACAATCCAAGAAATCAAAAAAATGCTGGAATCACATAACAGCAGATTTGAACAGGCAGAAGAAAGAATTAGTGATGTGAAAGACAGTACATCTGAAATCAAACAGATACTAGAATAAATAGATAAAAAGATAGAAAAGATCCAGCAGGTACTTAGGGATATAACCGACAACACAAAATGCACAAACATACATATTTTAGGCATCCCAGACAGAGAAGAGAAGGGAAAGGGAACAGAAGGAGTGTTGAAGGAAATAATGGCTGAAAACTTACCAACCCTATTAAGGGGGATAGACGTACATGTCCAGGAAGCACAGTGCACTGCACCCCAAATAGTATAAATCCCAAAAGGCATACTCCTAGATATATACTTGTCAAAATGTCCAATGCTCAAGACAAAGAGAAAATACTCAAGGCAACAAAAGAAAGAGAACCATCACATACAAGGGAAGCACAATAAGATTAAGTGCTAATTTCTCATCTGAAACCGTGGAGGGAAGAAGAGAGTGGTATGACATAGCCAAGGTACTAAAAGAAAAAAAAAATTCCTGCCATGAATTCTCTATCCAGCAAAGCTGGCATTCAAAAATGATGGAGAGTTCAAAATATTCACAGATAAACAGAAATTAAGAGAGTATGCCAAAAAGACACCTGCACTTCAAGAAATACTAAAGGAAGTTCTATAGGTTGAAAGGGAAAAACAGGAGAAAGAGAGTTGTATAAAGGTGTATGAACAACTAAAAAGACAAAAAGAGAAGTAGTTGCTCAAGCACTGAGGCAAGAAAAAGATATAAAAGCTATCCACATTGGAACAGAAGCAGTAAAAATTTCATTATTTTCATCTCATATGTAAAAAGCCCTGAGAAATCTACAACAAAGCTTCCAGAAATTATAAAGGAGTTCAGTAAATTCGCAGGCTATAAAATCAATGCTCAAAAATCAGTAGCATTTCTGTACACCAATGACAAGCAATCTGAGGAGGAATTCAAGAAAAAAATACCATTTACAATAGTAATGAAAAGAATCAAATACTTAGGAATAAATTTAACTAAAGATGTAAAGGACTTATATACAGAAAACTACACAACTCTGTTAAAGGAAATCAGAGAAGACTTAAATGGAAGAATATTCTTTGTTCGTGGATAGGAAGACTAAACATCATCAAGATGTCTAACTTACCCAAGCTAATATACAGATTTAATGAAATTCCAATAAAAATCAATGCTGTATTTTTTAAGGAATTGGAAAACCTAAGTACAAAATTTATTTGGGAGGGTAAGAGGCCCCGAATCACCAAAGACATATTTAAAAATTAAAAGGAAGTTGGAGGTATCACACTACCTGACTTTAAAACATACTACAAAACTACAGTGGTCAAAACCACATGGTATTACACATCCTGGGGCCTTGCCACCAACCATAGACCACAGTTTACATCGTAGACCACACTCTCTCCCAAACAGTTCTGAGTGGTGTGTGCTGATTTAAAATGGCCTACATCAGTTGCCACAACAGTGGGTTCCGTGTAATATTTTGTGTAATCTAAGCACCTCTTAAAATATATTTATATATATATATATATAACATTTTTGTAAGCAAATGCACATATATGCATATATATTTATATATCATTTTGCAAATGTTGGTATGTATTGTGAAAATTTTGATTTTTACCCACAATAAAAAATAAATAAATTAAAAAACAAAACAAAACAAAAAAACCACATGGTATTGGCACAAGGATAGACACATTGACCAATGAAACTGAATTGAGAGTTCTGAAATAAATTGTTACATATACAGTCATCTGATATTTGACAAGTCCACCAAGCCCACTCAGTTGGGAGAGAATTGCCTCTTCAACAAGTGGTGCATGGAGAACTGGATATCCATATCCAAAAGAATGAGATAGTAACACCATCTCAAACCTTATATGAAAATCAACTCAAGATGGATCAAAGATCTAAATAGAGCCAAGACCATAAAGACCTTGGAAGATAATTTAGGGAAGCATCTACAGCACCTTGTAATAGGAAATGATTTCATGAACTTCACATCCAAAACACAAGCAGCAAAAGGAAAAATAGATAAATGGGATCTTCTCAAAATCAAAAACTTTTGCACCTCAAAGGACTTTATCAAGAAAATAAAAAGGCAGTCTTCCCAATGGGAGAAAATATTTGGCAATCATATATCTGATAGGAGCCTAATATCCTGCATATAAAAAGAAATCCTACACCTCAAAAATAAAAAGACTAACAACCCTTTTAAAAAATGGGCAACTGACCTGAAAAGACACTTCTCCAAGGAAGAAATACAGATGGCTAAAAAGCACATGAAAAAATGCTTGACATCTCCAGCTATTTGAGGAATACAAATCAAAACTACAACGAAATACCATCTTACACCCATTAGAATGGCGGCTATTAAAAAGCAGCAGACTATAAGTGTTGGAGAGGATGTGGAGGAATGGGAACCCTCATCCACTGCCGGTGGGATTGTGGAATGCTCCAGCCACTGTGGAGGACAGTTTGGAGGTTCCTCAAAAAACTAACTACAGATCTTTCATATGGTCCAGCGATTCCACTGCTGGGTATATACCCAGAAGATTTGAAAACAAAGGCACAAAAAGATTTTTGCACACCAATGTTCATAGTGGCATTGTTCACTATTGCCAAAAGTTGGAACCAACCCAGGTGCCCATCTACAGATGAATGGATAAACAAAATGTGATACATACATACAATGGAATATTACTCAGCTGTAAGAAGGAATAAAGTGCTAACACCCGGGATAACATGGATGAATCTTGAAGACCTTATGTTGAATGAAGCAAGCCAGGCATTGAAGGATGAACAATTCATGATCTCACTGATATGAATTAAGGAAATTGAGCAGTCTCAGAGAGCTATTGTCTGAAAGATAGGTTTACGAGAAAGAGAAAGAAAAGAGAAAGTTGTGAGCTATCACCCATATGGATGTAATCTATGGTAAAATGATAGAGTCTAGTTGTGTACTGAAAGGATAGGACAGGTGGGTAGTGATATTATTGGGTTTGGTGGCTCAGGGTGGACAGGTGGGTAGATTGGGAAGGGTAGGTTTGAATACCCAGGATACTGAGGAGAGATGGGAGAGGGACCAAGTAAACCCTTGGGATTTGTGGATATGAGGTTGAAAGTACAGAGGTGGGAATGCTCTTATGGCAATATGACAAGGAAGTGTCACTGCTTTAGGGTGTTGGTTGGGGGGGGCATTGGGGACAGGGCACATCTGCAGCAAGCTTCTAGGGAGTGTGTGTGTGTTCATCCTGTCATAATGTGTTATATCAGTGAGTGGAGACCCACACAATGAGAGAGAAGTAGATGGACTCCCATCTATGGGAGGACCGATTTGCTCAGAAATAGACAGGTGGGCTTCTCTTAAGAGCAAGGGAGGTACCTAAAAGTGGAGGACAAAGCAGTGTGTCAAGACCTCTTGTTGCATGTTACTATGAATCTTGTCATCTAATGAGTCAAACCAGGGGATTGTCATGGACCCCAGGGCTATGGGGAGGGAGGAGCAGAATAGATCAAACAGAGGGTATTCAGTAGTCAGTGGAAATGTTTTTCATTACCTTACAGTGATGGACACAGGACATGGTAAATATCATCAAAATTTATAGAAGTGCATGATCTAAAATGTCAACCCTACTGTAAACCATTGACAATTTTTAGTAGCTATGTTTCACTATCTGTCTATCAATTATAACAATGCTACCATCCACATACAAAAAGGTTTTGACATGGCATGAGGAAAGGGGGAGGAGTTTGGGTATATGAGAGTGTCTTGTATTCTGTTTGTGATTTTGCTGTGACCTAAAACTTCTCTGAAAATTAATTGAAAAATAGTGAGACACTGGGGAGTGACTGGGGGAAGGTGCCATGGTACAGACTGGACACCAGATATTGCAGTGATAAAAGTCAAAATGTCAAAAATTAATAATTAAAAAAATTTTTTTTCTCATTTTTGGAATTACTCAATCCTTTAATTTTATTTTTAGTTTTTTTTTTTAATTTTCATGTATTTTATCTCTTACATTTAAACATCATTATTATTTCATTTTCCTATTAATTTTATTTGGCTAGTGTATTGGCTTCATCTTTGAAGAAGCTTTGGATTACAAAAGGGTTACAACTGGGATAGGACAGGATCATTGGTGGGGGGTGTCAGGGATGGGGGGGTGCATGGGAGGAAGTTCACCTGAACATACGTTAAAGGCATATAATATTGTTCAAATGCTCATGGGGCATGGTCACAGTGTGTGGAGAATCACTCAATAAATGACAGAACACTGAATTCCCATCCTAGAGGGCTCTGCCATATTCTCCATGGGAGCAGCAACAGTCCCCCAAGTGCAGGGGCAGTGTCTGACAAAGGAGAATGATCCACTGATGGGCTCTTATTATTGATGACTAGGCTTATGAGTCTTTACTCTTGAAATTGAAACTTAGCCTATTGTTATGGAGTGCCTAAAAGTTGTTTCCTGAGAGCCTCCTTGTTTATCAAATGTGGCTTCTCTCTAAGCCAAACTCAGCATATGAATGCATTATCTTCCTCCCAGTGTGGGACATGACTCCTGGGGATGAACTTCCCTGGCAACAAAGACTTACTAACAAGTGTTGGGCAATATGACTGGAAAAAGGCCTTGAATAAAAGGGGGAAAAGGTAAAGACAAATGAGTTCATATGGCTAAGAGACTTCAAAGTGAGTCAGGAGGTCATCCCAGAGGTAACGCTCATGCACATCTCATTAGGACCTCATAGGCTTCCAAATTGGAGATCACCCCAAACATAGGGGCTCCTGAGGGCTCTGGAGATACCCAAGTCCTATATCAGGGCATTTAGCCCCAGAGTTTGGTGCCTTATCAGTGGGCCCTACTTTGGAATCCTTGCTTCTGAGAGTGACAGAGTTGGACCCAAATATGTCTTCCCTGCACATGGTCCATCAGTTCCTTCTATTCAAACCTATATGTGATGATGGACTTTGTAGGTGTACTTCCAGAGACTGGAGTCTTTGGACTGTCCATGTGCCAGCTGGGCCTGGAATCTCAGTGGAGCTGCAGCTCCTACTCTACAGCTCAATGGACTCACCCTAGACACCTGGTGGGGAGATGATGATGAACAACAGCCACCCCAGGGAATGGAGAGAGTCTGCAGCTTCAGGCAGGATAATCCCATCCATTTTATGCATGTGATATAAGCCCCCTCTCACTTGGAGGTAGAGTGGACATCACCATCCCAGACTCCTCAGGATTGGGGGAAGAGCTATGGACGAGAGTGGATTTACCGATATTCTGTTATAGACATATTGTGATTTATGCAATGGAAGAAATTACATTAATGTGCAATCAGTGTCCACTGGATGCTTTGGGGGCTGGGAGGGGGTAAAGCAGTTGTAATACAGGGGCTTTTGGGGGACTTGGGAATTGTCCTGAGTGACATTGCAATGACAGATATAGGCCATATTATATCATCATATAACATGCAGAACTGTGTGGGAGAGAGTGTGGTCTACGATGTGAACTATGGTCAACGCTTAGTGGCAAAGCCCCAAGGTGTTTATATCTATTGCAGGTGATGTGCCACACTAATGAAGGATGTTTATATGGGAGGTTGTGGGAGGTGGGGCATATGGGAATCCGTATAAATTTTTGGAACATTTATGTAATCTAAGTATCTTTTAAAAAATAAAAAAAATATATTATTAAAAAAAATCAATGACATAGGTATATTTCTGGATTGTTAATTATTATTCATTGATCTTTATGCATATCCTTATCTCAGTAAAATTTTTTCTTTATTATAGCTTTAAAATAAGATTTGTAATTGAGTTGTTTGCATCTTTGAAATTTATTCTTCTTTTCCAAAATTATTTTGGCTATTCAAGTCCCATTACAATTATATTTAAATTTGAAGGTGGGCTTCTAATTTCTACAAAAAGTTTACTGGAATATTAAAAGGGATTATATGAATGTATAGTCCACTTCTGGATATATTCAGATCTTCACAATATTAAGTTGTCCAGTCAATGAACATAGGATATGTTTCTATTTATTTATGTCTTTTTAAATTTCTTTCATCAATGATTTATAGTTTCTATTTTACCAGTTTTTCACCTCCTTATGTAAATTATGCATAGGTATTTTTTGCATACTGCTATAAAATGATTTAAGAAAAAAATATTGTTAATGTTTTCCATTATGACATACCTGGAATAAATACAACATGTTCATGATGTAATCCTTTTTTATATTCCATTGGTTTAAATTGCTAATATATTGGTTAGAATTATTTAAGTGTTTTTTCAAATATATATATTGTATTTTTTATAATGCTATTATGAACCAAGTTTGTAAGCCATTTCCCTTTATTGATTTGTGTAAAAAAAATGTGTTATTCATTTCTTAATTGATTGGAACCATTCAACACTGTGTCCAAGTATGCTTAAAGTTATCTCTGTGGGAAGATATTCAAGGTTCAAGATTTGAATATTTAATGAACATAGAATTGTATGTGACATATTATTTCTATCAGTTTTAAAGGTTTTGTGGGTTTTTTTTTGTAGAATTTATGCGGGTAGACAGTTAAATCTTGGACTTAAACTAGTTGACTTTCTTTCTACAATAATTTCTAATAAATTTACTTCAGAAGAAATACATCTTTGTGATCAAAACTACAAAAGTCAGTAGATGTAATTAATATTAACAGGTGTTAAATTGATATATTTTATCTCTGTTTTTTATATATTTCTGTTTCCTTAATTTTATGAATTTATTTTGAAGATATTACTTGATGTTGAAATAGTCATATATATATATATATATATATATGCTTGTGTGTATATATATAGTTCCTATTAACTCCTCATAATTATAATTCTAAGTAAAGATTATATTGTATTAGTATACATATGATGAAAGTTTTGGTGAACTCTATATTATAATAGAATAATGGTAACTTCATTTCTCATTTCCAAATTGACCTGATTTTTTATTTCTACAAAGTGTGTGAATTAAATTCATTGGCCCACATGGACCATGTCCACTGCTCCCCACAAATCTGATTCTATCTATAATAAAGTTGACTTCAAGCAAGAATGGACAAAGCTTATATTTTACTCCTTCATCATCCTTGTAGGCTCTATGTTCCTCTAGAATAATGTTGGAATAGAGTGGATTCCCCAAGGATTTTTCTTTTAGCAAGGGAACAATATAATTAAAAGATCTTAGCTTTTCTTTCAGACATTCTGTTTTGCAGAAATCTTGTGTCTACATGATATATGAAAAATTAATCTACATTTGTTAGGAATAAAACATTGTGTTTCAAATTCTTTAAGAATATTTCTGGTACTAAAATACTATGTCTGGATTTTGTCCTTTAATAAAATATCTTATATTTTGATCAAATATCTTGCAATCTTTCTGAACACTAGTTGAACACTGCAATAATCTAACCATATTTACTCAGAGACTGAAGTATCTCTTTCAGGAGGAACTTTAGAGTCCATGGAGAAAACTCAGATGATTATGCATAGACCTGCTGGGTTTCCTGGACTTGATATTTCCAAACTTCTCAATAGTCAGGAGGAGGTAAAAAACTGATAATGGAAAATCATCCCAGATGTCCACACACCTAGTAATATTCATAAGAGTGAAAGTTTCTGATCAATCTATAATGTGAAAAAACCTAAGCTAAGTCAAGAAGATTATAATCAAGTGGTAAGTAAATGATTCTATACCTATGGAAGCCTTCTTAGCTGCATGACACCATTAATTTCTTTTTTCAATTTTGTGCTTTTTTGTGGTGTACTCTTTCAAGTTGCTTTTTTCACATACTTTGTTTTTACAATAATTTATATTAGTCCTTTGTATGTGAATTGCATCCTACATATTCAGTGGATAGTAAAGTTATAATTAGAGCATTTCCTTTTTTTTTTAAACTTTATTTTGTACATTTAATAATTGAAAACATAAACAATTAAAAACTAAATAGTAAACACAGATGAATAAATATATACATTTCTCAATTAAATGTAATGGATACATGTAAATTTTTTTTTTTTTTGAATCATTTCCTAAACCTTCTCTAGATAGTATAATGCTCAAAATAAAAGTATAATGTCGTGACTATTTTTGCATTTCAAGGTGCAAATACTCATGAACTGCTGCAGAGAGGAAATCTTTCAATTTTGCCAATAGCCAAATCATGTTGTAAATGGGCGGTGTGTGACGCTTGGGACTCTATACATTATCCTCATTCTCTTCATGCTGCTCTCTTGACTTCTTGAAAAATGTATAGTGGAAAAATGAGATGGATGGAGGGGAGAAGTGTACTCTCTTTAAATGTCCTCTGCTACTTTTGTCTAGGGTAAGTTGGAACAGGACTGCCCTAACAGGCATTATCCCAGTGATCTAAAGTAGCTAATTAAAAGTAGTGATCAGTGAACTGACTGCACACCCCAAATTCTTGGGGAACTAGATCTGCATATCCCATTTCAGCACAAGCAATTTAAAAAAGGGCCTGGATGACACAAGTTGGAGGGATGGGTGACAGTAGCCACTGCACAGAAAGTTTAATACATTGGTACTTAGTGCAATTAACCAGCTCTTCCTCCCACTCTTCCCTGGAAACTCTTAGCTATACTAAAAAAGAAAAAAGAGAGAAGATACAAATACATAATTAAAAAATGAGGGAGGTGATATCACCACTAATCCCACATGAATAGAGTATCATAAGAAGATACTTTGAAAAATTGTATGTCAACAAGATGGATAACTTAGATGAAATGGAAAAATTTCTAGAAACACAAAAGCTGATTACATTAACAAAAGAAGAAATGATGAACTCAACAGACTAATCACAAGTAATGAGATTAAATTAGATGAATGGGACCTCTCCAAAATTAAAACAAAACAAAACAAAACTTTTGCACTTCAGAGGAATTTGTTAAGGAAATGATAAGGCAGCCTACTTAATGGTAGAACATATTTGGTAACTACTTATCTGATAAGGGCCTAAAATCTAGCCTATATTAAATAAATTCCACATCTTGAAAATAAAAACACAATCATTCCATTTTTAAAAAATGGACAAGAGATTTGAATAGGCACTTTTCCAAAGAGGAAATACAAATAGTAAAAAAAAAAAAAAAAAGAAAAGAAAAGATGCTCAACATCACTAGCTATTAGGAATACAAATCAAAATTGCAATGAGACTGTGGAAAGATGGTGTTGATTTAGGTAGGCAGGGCTAAATTCTTACAAAGCCAACAGAGAAAGAGCCTAAATCTATGCAAGTGACGTGCTTTGGGTGTCAGCACACTAAGACAGTGCTACACAACTTCCAGGAAGGAGAGGGATGGATAAATGAAGAAAACTTGAGTTACCAAACCCCTGCAGTGACTGAGAAGGTCTCCCCTCCACCACCTCTAAGACATTGGAATGGGATAAAAACTCCTGGCTCACTATAGCTGACTGAGAGGTGAACAGGCATATTCCTCCCTGTCAGCTGTTACAAGGGAAAATATAGGGGAATTGAGGGCATTTTCTTAAGTGAATTTGGCCAGCTGAGCTAAAATTGAATCTCAGTTCCAGCCAGACCAAAACACAGGGAAACAGATTTAAAGACAGCCATGGAAATATGTGCTGATGTGTGCCATCTGCTGGCCAGTCTAGAAACTGTGTGGACAAAAACTACTTCAGTTTTGTCTCTGTAGCTTAACCCCTGGGAAAAAATCTGCACCCCATTAGTGAGTCCTTGGCCTGATTTTAATAACTAAAATTGGGCATTTTTAAAGACTTAGATTAGTTGAAAAAATATCAAAAACAAGCTGTGGTGTAAAAAAATAGTCAAGAGAGAGATTGGCCATCAGAGTAAATTAACCAGCATAGTCAGAAGCCTACATAGCAACAAAAAATTACAAGCCATACCAAGAAACAGGAAGAGATGGCCCAGCCAAAGGAACAAACTAAATATACTGAAGAGATATAGGATTTAAGACAATCAATGCTAATCACACAACCCTCCTCAATCAATTTAAAGAATTGGAACAAAAATATGACTAAAGAGATGAAGGATATAAAGAAGACACTGGGTGAGCATAAAGAACAATTTGAACACATGCAAAAAGATGTAACAGAACTTATGGGAATGAAATACATGATGGATGAAATTAAAACACATTAGAGGAAGAGAGGAGAAGAAAAAAACCAGGGTGCCCAGGCGCCGTCCAATGACAAAGCCCAGGGGTGGGCACCGCCGCCATCTTGTACTGGGCGGCTGGATATTCACCCGCGCCCTCCGCCCTCGGAGAGGGAGGGGCAGAGGCGGAGGAGAGAAAAGTAGCTAGAGACGCGGAAGACTGGAGGCGCCAGCAGCCGCTACCGCCGCGGAGCCGGACGCAGGCGATACTCGGCGATAGCGGGCGGTCCCCAGCGACCTCCAATGCGGCGCAGCGTGAAGAGGCGCCGGCGCGGGCCCCTGGCGGCCCCGGCCCTGGTCGCCCCGGTCGGTGGCCTTAGGGCGGGAGGAGGAGCGGGGCTGGAGGCGAGGGAGGAGAAGGTGGTGTACTCGCGGTCACAACTGTTGCTGGCCGACAGCACCAAGGCGCTGGGCGACGCCTTCAAGCTGTTCATGCCCAGCAGCACGGAGTTCATGAGCTCTGACGCGGAGCTCTGGAGCTTCCTTTGCAGCCTCAAGCACCAGTTCTCCCCACACATCCTACGCAGTAAGGACGTCTACGGCTACTCCTCCTGCCGAGCCCTGGTCCCCGACCCCCCGGGAACTCCCGCCGCCCGGGGCTCGCTGCATAGGCCGGCCCAGGGCGCAGCGGCCAGGAGGAGGCGCCGCAGAACCCGGGCGGCCGCACCCCGCAGAAGGAAGCCGCTGCCGCCGCCGCCGCCGCCGCAGGCCCCCGAGGGGAGCTGCGCGGCCAAGCCGGTGGCTCCCGGGTCCTGCTTCGGGGGCCGCACCCTGGAGGAGATCTGGAGGGCAGCCACTCCGACGCTGACCACTTTCCCCACCATCCGCATCGGCAGCGACGTATGGGGCGAGCGCAGCCTGGCGGCAGCGAGGCGCCGAGCACGCCAGGTCCTGCGAGTGAACCTGGAACCCATGGTGAGGCTCCGCCGTTTCCCGGTACCCCGGGCGTGAGAAGCGGCCCCTACGGCGCCTCCTGCCGGCCGCGCTCTCCCTGCGTTGCCCCCTCCGACGGGGCGCGGCCCACGCTGGGAAGGAGCTTCAGCCCTGAGGAGTGTACAAGTGTCAGTCGAGTGTTTACAGATCCAGCCAGAACCCTGTCCCTCAGCGCACTTTATGGGCGAAGAAGTCTCCAAATGGTTTTACCAGCTCGGCGCTCTCGGGATGCGGCGCCGCCGTCTGCGAATCTGGGGCAGATGTGCCCTCTGCTGCCTCTGGGCACGGGACCTGCACAGGGAGAAGACAGTTGGGCCCGCAGGGGAGGTCCCTTTCTTTCTTTCCACCAGACTGAGACGTCTCCAAGACTGTAGGGGTAGATCCGTTTTCCCCCTTTGGACTCTACCTCACTGGTCTGGAAGTCCTCCGAAGTCATTATTTTTACAAAGGAATTTGGTTTCATGCTTGTGTAATAAAGGCAGATTTTATTTGCTTTTTGCCCCCTTCCTCCCCCCCCCCTTTTCCCCCTTTTGACTGCCACCCCTCTTTCTGGATGAAAAATTGAACTTGTTTTGAGGTGTTGCACTATAGTTTGTGCTCAGGGTATTCTGAATCCCACTCGTTTCCTAATTTTAACTGGATTCCAAAGCTTTGACCAAGGATATTTTTTAAGAGGTTTTTTTTATGACTGTTAGTAGTGCAAGGATTTGTATGGGCTTTGAATTTCATGGGCTCAGTGATTATAAACAAAGAGATGCAGAGTAAAATTGTTTAAACATTTTAAAGGTGTTTCTAAAGATTTTATATTGAAATTGAATGTTTATATTTGCTGAGCTCTTAAAGAAATTGGTAGAATATGCAAAAGTTTTGTTTAGGAATAGTTGACTTGTTAAATTCTTTTTAACTGAATAAAAATTAAAGTGCATTGAAACCACATGGTTTGTGATGAACGAATGAATGAATTGTAAAGAATTAGTGTTAGTTATTGGGATGAATGATTGACCCTCCATGTAGTGGTCTAACATACAAATCCAGCAATATTACATCAAGGATAATTTTTAAATGGGAGTTGCATATGAGAAAATGTGTGTAAACATTGTTATTAAAATGGTAAGCAGAATACCTATTAGAATTCTCAGAACTAGTAAAGATCTAGAGAGGTGGGGACATTTCTTGATGTCCAAATAACAGGTTGAAGTTACTTTGGGCAAAATAGATCTGTCTTTTTTGTTCCTTTGTTTGTTTTTGTTTTTGATGTTGGCTAACAAGAAATGTCCAGACTAATATTTTTCACTTTTATAAACATCATGACAATTAGTTTACTTTTTTGTTCCATGAATTTCCCTTTTTTTATCTAATTTCCATTCATAACTATGTTTGCAGTTGTAGGTCTTTGTTTGACAGCTGAAGACCACAGGAATCAAATAGGCGAGCCACACAGAGGACTGACCATTCTTTACACTTTTATAATACTGTTTATATCATATGTGGAAATCTTGATTATCCAAGTGCCTTTGGTCATTTGCGGCAGCAAGACTTAAATAGTTTTTAGCCAGTGGTGCCACAGCCAGCTTTTACAGTAATACCTAAAGGGTCAAATAGTGCTTTTCTAACAATAATATTTCAAATTTAAGCAATCTGTCATGGAATGATCCATACTGGGCTGGAATTTGGCATATGAAATCAAAACTGAGGTTTATCTTTGCATGGCAGCTTCTTAGGAGAATAATGAGAGTTGCAATTTTGGCTCTTGTGTCCCTATAATTCAAATGGCATAGCTTTCTGAAATGAATCTTTCAAGCTTAATAGTCCATTGAAGGAGTCTTGTGACTTCAATTTCAGTGTTCTTGTTTTGTTAAAAAAAAAAAAAAAAAAAGATTTTATGCCGTTTTCCCAATAAGCTTCATAGTTTCTTATTCACTACGCAATGATAAATGCGTTATTACAAACACTGTCACATGAGTAAATAAAAGTGAATAATTACTTAGGAGATGGAAAGTGTTAAATTATATTTGTGTTGTTAGGAAGCTTAGATATGTTCTTTAGGTTGTTAGCTTCCATTGCCAATTAATTGTATTTCAGATGCTTAGGGTTTTCTTCCCCCAAATACACTGTTAACTTTTATAGCTAACTAACAGCTGGAAATAAATGTATTTGCATCACTTTATTATTGTATGTAGTTTTATATGATTAAAAAATAAATCCAATAGCCATATTAGAATGTAATTTCAACATAATAGCTTCTCTAGATAGTTTCCCAGAGGATTTTGAAATTAGACTTAACTGGGAATGTAACTTTGCTCAGCACACAACTGAAACATAACTTGACATCATGCATTTATTTTAACTGAGGTTCTTGACATTTTTCCTCGTATGCCTTGTTACCTTGATGCACTTCAACTTGCATAAATGCTTCTTTGGAGTAATTGGGCTGTCTGATTTCAATTTAGATCTGATTGTCCATCCTAAATTGAGTATGTTATTTATCTGGTCTTTTAAAAAATCATGCCATTTCTAGTTTGTGAAAAAAGACGTAAAAAAAACTTTTATTTTTGCCAACTTTTCTTTAGCAAAACCTTTGTTACAACTTCTACAATGTGAAGAAACTTCTAATATAGTTGAGTAGCTTATTAATTGTAAAGTGAAAGTATTTTATGGGTACTTTGGGGAAGACTGAAAAGAAACTTGGCAGAGTGGCCTTTACCAGGAGGCATCCATTTACTGTCCTCTAAAGTGAATATGTAGCTTAGTTTGTCTATAGTTTTTTATGTATTTTGTTGTTGTTGTTTTTTAAGAAATCCCATTACCTTTATTCATTCTTTTGCCTTCTCTTATATCTTATATGGCACAAGAAGAGAGAAAGCTAAGAGGAAATTTATCACCTTGCTATAGTTTTATTTCATCTTCAACTCTTGAGTGCCTAAATGTGGTGACTGGCACCTCAAATAACTTTTTGAAATTCCTGATGTCATTTTTATCCTCCTTCCTGTCAACCAGCAGTTTATTTTCCTTACTAAACCAGTAGTGTCATGATTGTTGAGGGTAAGCTTCATTGTTGATAGTGCAAAGTGTTCCTGTTGTGTGTATTAATTTGTCCAAGTTTGAGTCCTTTATTGAACAAGTATAACTTAAGCTGGTGGCTGACACCTATTGGTTTGCTATGTGCAAATGTACTCTCTCTTTTTTTTTTAAACTTCAGTAAAGAAGCTTTTAAAATATTTGAATACAAAAAAATCTAAACAATTTTGAACTCAGTTTTCTGCTGTTTGAAGGGTTGCCACAGCACTCTATATTGGTGTTTTTTAATGGACATATTATACATAATATTTCCTTTATTAGTGTGTTTAAAATATTTTTTGATAGACAGTTATATTTTAAGTGCATTAGAGGGCAATTGTTTGTAATGGAACTGAAGTGTTTTCCTGGACAGTTTGATGTGCATATGGTTAAGATTTACAATCTGATTGTACTTTGCTTTTAAACTTACTAACTGTAAATAAATTTTAGAGAGTAAAATAAAATAAAATACATTAGAGGCATATAAGAACAGATTTGAATTGAACAAGGACAGAATTAGATATTTCAAAGGCAGAACATCTGAAGTGGAAAAGACAGGAGAACAGAAAGAGAAGAGAATGTAAAAAATGGAACAGGGTCTCAGAGAATTGAATGACCATTTGATACACACAAACTTACCCATTATCAGTGAGAAGAGAATGGAAAAACATGGCAGGAAGAGTATTTGAGGAAATAAAGAATGAAAACTTCCCAAACCTTATGAAAGGCATAAATATAAATATCCAAGAAGAACAACACATTCCAAAAATCAATAGACCTACTCTGAGAAACCTGCTATTCAGAATGACAAGTATCAGAGATAAAGAGAAGTTTCTGAAAGCAAGAGAAAAGCAAAGCGTCACATACCAGCAAAACTCGATAAGACTAAGCACCGACTTCTCATCAGAAATCATGGAGGAAAGAAGATATTTGTATGATGTATTTAATATACTGAAAGAGAAAAACTGCCACAGAAGATTTCTGTATCCAGAAAACTATGCTTCATAAATGAGTTTGAGTTCAAATTCTTAACAAAAAAAAAAAAACCCTGAATGAATATTTTTCCAAATAAAAACAAAAACGAACCCAGAAATACAAGAGATACTATGGGAGTGCTGGAGCCTGAAAGGAAACACACACACACACACACACACACAATCCAAGGGAAAGAGACTTAAGAAGAGTGTAGAAATAGAGATTAATAGGATAAATTAAAAGGTAAAAAGACAGACAATAGTATGATATGACAGCACGAAGCCAAGGACATTATGAATGAAGTAAGTAGCTTTTACAGTAACAGCATTGAATGTTAAGGGCTTGAAGTCCCCAATCAAAAGACAAAGACTGATAGAATGGATAAAAAATAGGAGCAAAATATATGTTGTCTACAAGAAACTCACTTAAGATATAAGGACAGAACCAGGTTAAAATAGAAAGTTTGCAAATAGATATTCCATGCAAATAGTAACCAAAATTGATCTAGACATACTTAAGATATCAAGATCATAAAAGTCCTTTCCCAAGGCAAGGATTACCCATTACACTCTGGATGTGCTGACCCCATGCAATTTCCCCAAATGCAGTACCTCGACTGCATAATTTTTGGTAGTGGGAGACTGCATTTGCACTCTCCTCTAAAAAAAAAAGAGCTAGAGTAGCAATATTAATGTTGGAAAAATAGATTTTAAATGCAAAACTTACAACGGTTGAAGAAGGTCATTATATATTAATAAAAAGGCAATTCACCAAAAAGAAATAACTATACTAAATATTTATGCTCATAACCTGGTGCCACAGAAACAGGAAATAAATACTGGCAAAGCAGAAGGGGAAAATAGGTGTCTCTAAAATAGTAGTTGGGGACTTCAGTACACCACTCTTAGTGTTGGATATAATATCTGGACAAAAGGATAAACAAAGAAACAGCTTGAATAATATGATAAGTGGCCTAGACCTTATGAACATGTATAGAGCATTACATCCCCAAACAGCAGGATATGCATTATTTTCAAGGGCTCATGGATCCTTCTCCGAGACAGACTATAGGTTGGGTCACAAGAGAAATCTCAATAAATTTGAAAAAGATTGATATTACTTTCTTTAATCAGAATGAAGCTGGAAATCAATAATGGATGGAAAATGGAAAATTCACAAATATATTTAGTTTCAACAACATACTCTTAAATAATCAGTGGTTCAAAGAAGAAATTGCAAGAGAATTCAGCAAATATCTTGAGATGAATGAAAATGAGAACACAACATATCAAAATCTATGGGACAATGCAAAGGCTGTGCTGAGAGGGAAATTTATAGCCTTCAATGCTTAACCTTAAAAAAGAATAAAGAGTTAAAATAGTTAAAATGAAGACCTAACTACATACCTGGAGGAACTAGAAAAAGAAAAGCAAACTAATCCCAATCCAAGACAAAGGAAAGAAATATTAAAGATCAGAGTAGAAATAAATGATTATTGAGAACAACAAAAAAATAGAGAAAATCAGTGACATCAAAAGTTAGTTCTTTAAGAAGATCAACAATATCGAAAAACTCTTAGCTAGAATGACAAAGAGAGAGAGAGAGAAAGAGGAGAGAGAAAGAGAGAGAGAGGAGACACAAAATCAGAAATGAGAGGGGGGACATTACCACTGACCCCACAGAAATAAGAGCGATATTAACAAAATAAAATGACCATCTGTATGCCAAAGAAGCAGACAATGCAGACAAGCTGGATAAATTCCTAGAAACACATGTTCCACCTACACTAACCCTAGAAAAAGTAGGATACCTCAGCAAACCAATCACAAGTGATTGAAACAATCATCAAAAACCTCCCAAACATGAAAAGCTGGGGACCACATGGCTTCATGGGTGAATTCTCCCAATCACTCAAAGATTATCTAATATCAATCTTGTTCAAGCTCTTACAAAAATTTGGACAAGAAAGAATGCTACCAAACTCATTCCTTAAAGTGAAAATCACCCTAATATCAAAACCAGATAAAGATTCTAGAAAAAAAGAAAATTACAGATGAATACCTCTAATGAATGTAGATGCGAAAATCCTCAACAAAATACTTGCAAACCAAATCCCAAAACACATTTAAACAATTATACACCACGACCAAGTGGGCTTCATCCCAGGTATGCAAGGGTGGTTCAACACAAGAAAATCAATTAGTGTAATAAACCACATTGCTATATTGAAGAAGAAAAATCAGATGTTCCTTTTGATTGATGCAAAAAAAGACATTTGAAAAAATACAGCAACTTTTTTCGGTTAAAAAAACAAACAACACACTCCAAAAGATAGAAATAGAAAGAAGGTTTCTCAATATGGTAAAGTGCACATATGAAAAGCCTACAGCTAGCATTGTACTCAACAATGAAAATTTGAAGATTTTCTGCTGAGATCAGGAACAATACACGAATAAGGGTAGATGAGGAAATAAAAGGCACCCAAATTGGAAAGGAAGAAGTAAAACTTCTTGCTATTGCTATTTGCTGATGATATGATCATATATTATATCTAGAAAAGATTTGCAAGATTAATATGAAAAACTCAGTAGTCTTCTATACACTACTGATATGCAACCTGAGGAGGAAATCAGGAAAAATTCCATTTATAATAGTAACTTAAAAAATTAAATATTTAGTAGTAAACTAAACCAAGGACCTAAAGGATGTGTATTCAAAAAACTACAAAACATTGCAAAAAATGGTTTGTTTGCATGGTTTTTGTTTATTATTATTATTATCATCATCATCATCCTGGAATAAAGAAAATCCTCAAAATCTGATTGAAATGATTAATGCACATCTATGTGATTATAAAAAATACCATTAATTGTATTCATTGGATGGATTTATGCTTTATTAATATGTGTCAATAAAATTGATTTGTTCATAAAGGCAAAATAAAAAGATTTCAGAAAAAAACAAAAACCATAAAAACTACAATGCAATATTATCTTACAACTATTAGGCAGTTATTAATAAAAACAGAAATCTACAAGTGTTGGAGATGATGTGGAGGAAAAGGAACACTCATACACTGCTGGTAGGAATGTAGACTGGTGCAGCCATTGTGGAGGACAATTTGGCAGTTCCTCAGAACCAGCTATAGAACTGCCATATGATCCAGCAATCCTACTGCAGGATATATAGCCAAAAGAATTGAAATCAGGGACACAAACAGATAAATGCACACCAATGTTCACAGTGACATTGTTCACTATTGTCAAAAGTTAGAAACAACCCAAAAGTCCACCAACAGATGAACAGACAAGCAAATTGTGGTATATTGTGGTATATACATACAATGGTATATTACTAAACTGTATGAAGGAATGGAGTATTGACATATGGGACAACATGCATGAATCCTGAAGATCTTATGTTGAGTGAAGTAAGCCAGTCACTAAGGGACAAATATTATGTGACCTCACTGACTTGATCTAAGTAAATTGAGCAGAGTCACAGAGCTAGAGTCTGGAAGGTAAATCATAAAATATAAAAGATCTTACATTGAAAAGCTGATGTAGTTAAGTGGTTTGAACATCTTCTTCCCATTTATGATGTCATGGGTTCAATCCCTGGTACTTAAAAAAAAAAAAAAAAAAAAAAAAAAACTTATGTTGATGAAAAATACAATGGAAACCTCATTATTTTACTTTTATATTTTATTATTTTATTTTTTAATTCATTTATTTGGCTTTCTTTTGGGCAGAGTTTGGATTGTAGAATAATTGCAACTATGACAGGGGTGATTCACTGGTGCAGGGTGTTTTCTCTGTGGGTGGAGACCCAAATTATAATAAAAAGAATATTTATTTTCCATCCTGGGGAAAACTGCTACTTTCTCTGATAGAGTGGCAGGTATCCCTAGAGTACATGGGCAGTTCCTAGCAAAGAAGGACAGACCAATATGATAGGCCCTTGATATTGATGTCTGTACTTAAGAACCTTGTTCTTATGAAATGAAAATTAGCCTAGTATTATATATTGCGTAATAATTATCTCCTGAAACCCTCCTTGCTGCTCCTAGCAAAATTCTCTATATAAACTCACTACCTCTCTCCCAGCATGGGTATTTCTTATTTGGACAGTTGTCTTTTCAAATCTTTTGCACATTATCTAATCAGATAGTTTGCCATTTTATTAAGTTGTATAATCTCCTATATATCATGGATATTAAACCCTTATCAGATACTTAATTGCCAAATACTTCTCCCACTGAGTCAGCTGCATTTTAATCCTTCTAACAAAAGTCCTTTTAGGTGCAAAAGTGTTGAATTTAGAGGAGGCTCCATTTATCTGTTTTTTTTCTATTGTTTCTTCTGCTGTTGGTATAAGGTTTAAGAAACTACTGCCTACCACAATATCTTGAAAATGGTTTCCTATATTTTCTTCTAGGAGTGTTATGTTTGTTGTTTTAATATTTAGGTCCTTTATCTATTTTGAGTTATTTTTGTATAAGGTGTTAGATAGGGGTCTTCTTTCTTTCTTTTGGATATGGCTATACAGTTCTCCCAGCACCATTTCTTGAATAAACTGTTCTGGTCCAGCTGAGTGAGCTTAACATCCTTATGAAAAATCACTTGACTGTAGATGTGAGGGTGTATTTCTGAGTTCTCCATTCAGTTCCATTAGTCAGTCTGGCTGTCCTTATGCCAGTGCCATGTTGTTTTTACCCCTTTAGCTAAGTAATTCATTTTAAAGTCAGGAAGTGAGAGTCCTCCAACTTCATTCTTTTTTTTTGTGTGTGACATTTTTGGCTATTTGGGGTCCCTTACCCTGCCAAATAAATTTAACTATTGGCTTTTTTATTTTTGCAAAAAAGGCTCTTGGGGGTTTTATTGGGATTGTGTGGAATCATTAAATCAGTCTGGGTAGAAATGATATCTTAATATTTAGTCTTTCAATCCATGAAAAGGTAATGTCCTTCCATTTATTTAAATCTTCTTCAGTTTCTTTTAGAAATATTTTGTAGTTTTCTAAATACAGGTCCTTTATGTCCTTGGTTAAGTTTATTCCTAAATATTTGATTGTTTTACTTTCTATTATAATTAGATTTTTTTTCTGATTTCCTCCTCAGATTGCAATTCAGTAGTGTATAGAAATGTTATTGATTTTTGCATAATAATTTTGTATCCTGCCACTTTGCTGAAATCATCTATTAAATCTAGTAGCTTTGTTGTGGATTTTTTAGGATTTTCTAGATATAGGATCATATCATCAGTAAATTGTGAAAGTTTTACTTCTTCCTTTCCTATTTGGGTACCTCTTATTTCTTTGTCTAGCCTAATTGCTCTAGCTAGAATTTCTAGCACAATATTGAATAAAAACAGTGACAGTGAGTATCCTTGTCTTTTTCCTGATCTCACCCTTGCATATCTGGATAAAACCCACTTGTTAATGGGGTGTGATTCTTTTAATGTTCTTTTGCTTTTGGTTTGCAAATATTTTGTTGAGGGTTTTTTTTTTGCATCTAAATTCTAGATGCAATGTCTAGAGACATTGATCTGTGTCATTTTCTTTTTTCATAGTATCTTTATCTGGTTTTGGTATTACAGTGATGTTGTCTTCATAGAATGAGTTTGGTAGCATTCTTTCCAGTTCAATTTTTTGTAAGGCCTCATGAAAGATCAGTATTAGGTCATTTTTGAATGATTGGTAGAATTCATCTGTGAAGTCATCTGGTCCTGGGCTTTGCATTGGGGGGGGGGGGGTGATGGTTATGACTGAATCAGTCTCTTCCCTTGTGATTTGTTTGTTGAGGTAATCAATTTCTTCTTGGGTCAGTGTAACTGATTCGTGTGTTTCTAGGAATTTGTCCATCTCATCTATATTTTCTAGTTTTTTGGCATACAGTTGTTCATAGCATCCTCTTATGATCTCTCTTATTTCTGTGGGGTCAGTGGTAATGTCCTTGCTCTCATTTCTGATTTTATTTATTTGTGTCTACTTTTTCTCTTTGTGAGTCTAGCTGTTTGTCAATTTTGTTGAGCTTCTCAAAGAACCAAATTTTGGTTTTGTTGTTTCTTCTATTTTTCTTTCTCTATTTCTTGTATTTCTGGTCTGATCTTTACTATTTCTTTCCTTCAGCTTGATTTAGGATTAGTTTGCTATTCTTTTTCTATTTCCTCCTGGTGTGCAGTTAGGTCTTCAATTTTAGCTCTTTCTTTTTTAATGTAAGCATTGAGGGCTATAAATTTCTTTCTCAGCACTGCCTTTGAGGTGTCCCATAGGTTCTGATATGTTGTGTTCTCATTTTCATTCAATTTGCTGAATTCTCTTGCAACTTCTTCTTTTACCCACTGATTTAAATTTTAAGAGTGTGTTGTTTAATCTCCATGTATTTATGAATTTTTCCTTTTTCCATCCATTATTGATTTCTAGCTTCCTTCCATTATCATCAGATAAAGTATTTTGTATAATTTCAATCTGTTTTGTATAATTTCAATCTTTATAAATTTTTGAGACTTGTCTTGTGACTCAACATATGGTCTATCTTGGAGAAGGATCCATAAGCACTTGGGGAGAGAGGAATAGAACAGATGGAACAGGGGGTATTTAGTTGGCAATGGAAATGTTCTACATGATCTTGCAATGATATACACAGGCCACATTAAATATCATCAAAATTTATGAAATTGTATGGTCTAAATTGTAAACCATAATGTAAACCATTGACCATGGTTAGTAGCTATGTTTCACTATTTTTATATCAGTTGTAACAAAGGAACCAGCCACATATAAAAAAGTACTAATATGGGAAGGAGGAAAAGGGGGAGGATGTTGGGTACATGGGAATCCCCTGTATTCTTTATGTGACTTTACTGTTACATAAAACTTCTTTGAAAACAAAATTTAAAAAAGTAAGACACTGGAGAATAAATGGAAGAAAATGTCACTGTACATACAAGACACCAGATATTACTGTGATGAAAGGCAAAATTTCAAAAATATTTTAAAAAATATTTTTCATTATTTTTTAATATCCATTCTTTTAATTTTATTTTTAGTTTTTAAAAAATTTTTATGTGTTTTATTTCTTATATTTATACATCATTATTATTTCATTTTCTTATTAATTGTATTTGGCTATTTTAATGGCTTCATTTTTGAAAAAGCATTGGATCACAGAAGAGTTACAACTGGGGCAGGAGAGGATTATTGGTGTGAGGTGTCAGTGATTGGGGATATATGGGAGGAAGTTCACCTGGGTATGCATTTAAGATCTACAAATATGTTCAAACCTTCATTAAGCATTGTCACAGTGGGTGGGGAAATCACTCAATAAATGAGAGAATACTGAATTCCCATCCTGGAGAGCTCTGCCACATTCTCTAAGGGAGCAGCAATGGTCCCCCAAAAGCAGGGGCAGTGATTGGTGAAGGAGGATGATCCAATGATGGGCCCTTGATATTGATGACTAGCTTTATGAGTCTTTGCTCTTGAAATTGAAGATTAGGCTATTGTTGTGGGGTGCCTGAGGGTTGCCTCCTGAGATCCTTCTTGTTGCTCAAATGTGGCCTCTCTCTAAGCCAAACTCACCATATAAATACATTGCCTTCTCCCCAGCATGGGACATGACTCCCAGGGATGAGCCTCCCTGGCACTGAGGGATTTACTACCAAGCACCAACTACCAATGCAACTGGAAAAAGACCTCGAATAAAAGGGGAAAAGGTAAAGACAAATGAGTTTACATGGCTAAGAGACTTCAAAGTGAGTCAGGAGGTCATTCCAGAGGTAATGCTTATGAACATCTCAACGGGATCTCATAGACTTCCAAAATGGGTACTACTACAAATACAGGGGCTCCTGAGGGCTCTGGAGACACCCAGATCCTATGGTCAGAGCAGATAACTCTGGAGTGTGGTGCCTTGCCAGTGGGCCCTACTTTGGAGTTTGTGCTACTGACAGTGACAGAGTTGGACTCAATTATGTCTTCCCTACACATGGCCCATCTATCCCTTCTATTTAAACCTATTCTTGGCCCTGGAGTTTTTTGGTGTACATCCCGAGACTAGAGTCCTTGGGCTATCCATGTGCCAGATGGGATTACAACCTCAGTGGAGTTGCAATACCTATTCTCCAGTTCATTGGACTCACTCAGGACAAATAACAAGGAAGTGAGAATTGACAACCACCATACTAAGGAAACAAAGGAGCCAACTACTACAAGCAAGAGATTCCCATCCATCAGCTATATGGGATTAATGCAGTCTCTCAATTAGAGGTGGAGTGGACATCACCATCCCAGAATCTTCAGGGATGAAGATGAACTATGGACTCGAGTGGACTTACTGGTATTCTACTGTAGCCATATTGTGATTCTAACATTGGAAGAAATCACAACATTGATTTGGAGGCAGTGACCACTGGAGGCTCTGGGGGCAGGAAAAGGGAGAAAGAGTTGTAATATATGGGGGTATTTTCAGGACTTGGGAATCATCCTGAATGACATTGCAGTGACAGATATAGGCCATTTTATATTTTCACATACCATGCAACACTGTGTGGGAGAAAGCATAGACTACAATATGAACTATGGTCCATGCTCAGTGGCAAAACCCCAGGATGCATTTATCAATTGCAATGAATGTGCCACACTAATGAAGGATGTTTGTGTAAGAGGGTGTGGGAGGGTGGGGAGTGGGTCATATGGGAATCCCTATATTTTTTGTGTGTAACAAGTATATAATCTAAGTATCTTTTATAGACAAACAGACAAACAAACAAAAAATAGATTGTCTATTTTGCTGTTTTGGTGTGCAATGCTCTATAGATGTCTGTTAGGTCTATTTCATTTATCATATTATTCAAGCTCTCGGTTTCTTTATTTATTTCTGTCCATATGTTCTATCCCATCCTGAGAACAGTGTATTGATGTTTCCTATTATTATTGTGGAGACTTCAATTTCTCCCTTCAGCTTTGCCCATGTAAGCCTCATGTATCTTGCTGCACTGAGGTTAAACACATAAATATTTAGTATAGTTATTTCTTCTTGCTGAATTGACACTTTTATTAACATATAACTACCTGATAACAGTTATTCATTGAAAATCTATTTTTTTCTGATATTAGTGTCACTACTGAAGCTCTTTTTTATTACTACTGTCTGAAATATCATTTTCCAACTTTCACTTTTAACTTGTTTGTGTCCTTACATCTGAGGTGAGTCTCTTGTAGACAAGATACAGATGGTATATATTTAAATCCTTTCTATTAACCTATGTCCTTTCATTGTGGAGTTCAAGCCATTAAAATTCAGTTATTACTGTAAAGGCATTAGTTACTTCATCCATTTTTTCCTTTGATTTTCTGTTGACATATTATACCATTGCCTATCTTTTTACCTTTTAATTTACCCTCTCTAATAATCTTCATTTCTACTCTCTTTTCTCTTGCTCTTGTTTTTTTTTTTTTTTTTTTTTTTAAGACTGCAACACTCCCTGTAGTATCTCTTGTAATTTTGGTCTTTTGTTAACATATTCTATCATTTTTTGTTTGTGTATGAAGGCTTTGAACTCACCATTTTTAAAGGACAACTTTGCCAGATACCAAATTCTTGGCAGGTAGTTTTTCTCTTTCAGTACCTTAAATACATTATACTACTTTTTTCTCTCCTCTATGGTTTCTTATGAGAGGTCAGCTCTTAATCTATCAAGTTTCCCTTGTATGAGATGTTTTCCTTTTCTCTTGTTGTTTTCAGAATCATCTTTTTATCTGTGATATTTGTCATTTTGAATAGTAGGTGTCTCGAGGAAGGTATATTTAAATTCATTGTCTTTGTGGGTACATTGTCCTTCTTGTATATTGATATTTATGTCTTTCATAAGTATTGAGAATTTTTCAGTCATTATTTCCTCAAATATTCTTTTGCCCCTTTTCTATTCTCTTCTCCTTCTGGGACACTGATAATGCATATGTTTTTGTGTTTTGCATTGTCATTCAATTCCCTGAGACCCTGTTCCATTTTTTTCCATCCTCTTTACTTTCTGTTCTCCTGTCTTTTCCAGTTCAGATGTTTGATCTTTGAAATCACTAATTCTGTCTTCAAACAATTCAAATCTGTTCTTATGTGCCTCTAATGTATTTTTAATCTCATCCATCATTTCTTTCATTCCCATAAGATCTGTTACTCTCCTTGCAGACTTTCAAATTGTTCTTTATGCTTACCCAGTGTCTTCTTAATATCCTTTATCTCTTTAGACATATTTTCTTTCAATTCTTTAAATTGATTTAGTAGAGTTGTGTGATCGTCATTAATTGTCTTAAATTCTGTATCTCTTCATGATATTTGGTTTGTTCCTTTGTTTGGGCCATCTCCTCCTGTTTCCTAGGATGGCTTTTAATTTCTTGCTGATGTTTAGGCAATACCTCTTTTAATTTTGGGGGACAAGAGCAAACTGTTAGGGTCAGATCCCCCTTTAGAGAAAAAATTTTTCTCCAAGCACCCTAAAGTTTTAATAACATACATATTCATTCCAATCAAGGTACCAATTTCTGGTGGTTGAAAGGTCAGGCAAAGGAGATTTTTTATTAAATGGGTCTAAGATATCAGATAACAATGAAGATGATGATGGTTATGACTCTTTTGGGATTTTACACTCAATTAGCTCTACACACCAATATAACATTCCTGAAAGGTAATAGATACACATATTATGATCTTCAAGGGCATTATTTTGTATATGGACATATGACATATAAAGTACTAGCCATAATTGGATTATCTTCTATTATATAGTTTATGCTGTTTCCCAAAGAGCTATTTATGATAAGCTTCCATAAAGGAAAATTAGAAACATGAGGATTCTTATGACCTCTTCCCATACTATAAAAACACATGAAAAGACTATTGTAAGACTTAAGACAGATCTAAATGTATCATGGAAAAAAATGATCCAGGTTAACCTCATGGACTATCTATTCTTGGTATTGTTCCCCTTGTACTGGGGCAACTATCTCTAGTATTTGAAGATGCGTTATAAGGTTAAAGATGATATTAGAAAAGATAGTCAAGTGGGATAGAATAGGGACCTAAGGATGAAAGGCAGAAAAACTAATACATTTCCAGACAACTACCATCCAGCAGAAAAGATTAAGCAACAGCCTGCTGTACTTAATGTAGGCATGTTGTCAGGAGGCAGTTTGTAGCATTCAGCCATCACCTGTGGAAGGAGCACTGGTAGCTTGTGCCTGTGATATGCACAAACGAGTTATGGGAATGCAGCTTTCTGAGCCCACACAGAAAGAAGGAGAAAAACATGAAATTCTCACACTACTCACCTATTTTCACAAGCCCCTCATGCAGTAAACTCCAGCAGAGCTTAAGAGGAATAGCAGAAGCCAATCAAAACTGGACACTAACCCCTAAAAATCAAACTACCCAATAAAGTTCCCCTGTCTTGCCCTAAATACCGCAATCAGCATAAACTCTTACCCCCAATGATAGCCAATAAAACCAGAGTCCCTAGAGAAGGGACACACATCTCACCTTGTAGCATGGCCCATATCCATGCCTCAGATGTGTTCTTATCTCTTTTCTCATTTCTTAGCTTCTTAAACTCTTTATTCCCTTGCCTACCATGTGGTGTCTCCTTAATTTCCTTTGTGTGATATAGCCAAGACTCTATAAAAGTAGATTGAGAGTTAGAAAACCTGTTTCCCACCTAGGACAGGCTATCAGCTAATAAGCTGATGAAGTATGAGAACATCATGAGAACATCATAAAGTTACTCCACCAAATTAATTAGCATTAGTCTATGTTCTGTCTTCTCAAGGAGATTTGCATACACTTGTAGGTACCCAGTGCTGTGTATTTTTAAAAGACAGTTAACATGATGTTAACCATGTGGTAGTGGCTACAGAAGTCCATAGTAGAGAGGCAGTCAAGTTAGTTTATACATGTCCCCAATCTGACTGGTTTAATTCTCTGTTTGGCTGTTAAGTTCATGGGGATCTTGGCTCATAAGTGCCTTAATGAAACAATTGTTATCCTCTTAATCATATTCATAATATCCCTCACTCATTGTCTGATATCTCTCCTCTTAAATGATACTATGCAACTACTAACTTGATTACTGATATGATTGAGGATACAAAACAAACATGAAGGTGATGATGAAAATCTCAAATTTCACCTAACCCATTAAATTGGCAAGGAAACACGAGAGACTTTTTAGTGGTTAATGAGTGAATAACTACATCTTTGCCAAGCTCTTGTATCCAAGTGAATGACCAAAAGGGGGGGAGGGTTATAGAATTATATAGAGAAACCTTGGGGGCCATTCAAGCCAGAAATCCCATATACTACTTCTTAGAACTCACTCTTGAGTTTCCTTTTAATACCCTCTTAATATCTTTAAATTTGGAATATCCACCATGGAAGCTAAATCATATAGAAAATAAAATCCCTAGTCCAATACATTTGATCCAATAGGAAATAAAGCCCACTTACACTAAACTTACCTCCATAAGATAGACAAACCCTCATCAATCAATAGAGGTCAAGCTAATTTCTTATGTCTCTAAAAATAGTTTGCCATCTTTAGCAGCCCAAATCTACTTGCACTTTTGAATTGATCTGCCTTTTTTTCTTGCAGCAAAACTTTAGTGTCCCAAATAAAGTGTTATAATCTACAAGTTCAATTCCCATTTGTCTTTTGACACAGGTAATAGATCATTGGCCAGTGAAAATTTTATTGAGTAGTATTTTGATGGGAAAAAGTCAGGGATATTTGAGTTCTAAAATGAGTAGTTCATGGTGTCCATGCTAATTAATTACCACTCTGCTTAATGAAATGTGTCCAAATCTTCATTCCCAGTGGATTAAAACATGACATGCTCCATTGTTTTAATTTTTGTTGTAAACAGGAATGAGCCTTTTTTATGTCATATAAGGATTTGATCTTGGTGTCACTCAACATTTATGGTTCTTTATCCTTTGTATCCAGTTCAAATTTATTGTGATGAAATACAAAAGCTAGTTTGGATATTTTCCAGGTGAGTGCCACTTTTTTTTAGTAATATATTTCTCTTGGTTTTCCATTTCCTAAAGTGATGCAATCACCCCAAGAAGGATAAGCCAATTACCTGAATTTCAAAATTATGCCCAATCTTGGCTTCAGGTGAAACTCTTATGGGATTCCATTACCTGTGTGAGTTTTTTTTGCAGTTCTTCCATCTCCTATTTATGTAGAATATTCTGAAGCAGAATCCTAGAGGCCAATGTCTTTGGAGGACAATTTAAGGCCCTCTCAACAGTATACCAAACTGCAAGGATTAAGGCCAATCAACATAACTATTTTTTGAATAAACCTTAACCAGCCTCCTTTTGGTACAAGCCTAAGTCATGGGAATATATTTAATGGTCTTATCCACTTTGGACAATCTATTGACATGCTCTTAATGTTCATAGGGGTCTGCAGTAAGTACCAACTTGTTTTCTCAGAAAATAACCTATAGAAAATCTATTCTCCAGTCACTTTTCTGTAAGAAGGGTTAAACATTTTTGTAGTGCTTATTCAAAGAAAAAAACTACAAGTTATGTCATGATTATCATTGTAAGGGACATTTGAAATGTAGCATTCTAATTCAGTGACTTCTTCCATCTTCACCCATAAAAAGGGAACTAGAAGTCATGAAAAACAGTATCTCTCAACCTTCCTGGGGATTTGCATATCAACATGTACATATATGACAAAAGATAAGACCATTTGAGAAACAATGTACAAGTGTCAGAACCCTAGAAGAGCATGTAAATTTGTCTACATTGCCTACTTTTTCTATAGCTCACATTGTAAGGCAATATTTTGTGGTGCATAATTTCTCATTGTTGTAAATTGTGTGATACTTCTCAAGTATCTGAGAGCCTTCATACCTGATTATACCTACATTTACAACAGAAAGGGGGATATTTAGTCAAAATTGTATAAGGGTATTTTTCTTAATTGATTTAATGAGTAAAAGTATTTTGCTTATTTCCTGAAATGTGGCATCATCTATAATAATAATGACGGAAAACCATGACTTATACAGGTTTCAATGCCAGAATTGCTTTTACAGGAACATATTAAGGATATGCTCTCTGAAGTGGTTCTGAGCATTTTTTGGGAACTGATTCTTTTATCTAATTAGATTTAAATACACTAATGATTCTATTTCCATTGGTAAAATGGACACTGATATGTTGTTAGTCCATGGTGTGATGTCTCAATTCAGTCAAATATAATATCACTACTGGGCACTCCTACTCAAATACATGTAAGAGGGAAGGTTCTGGGTGACCATGTATTTGATACCTTTAAACATTTGAGTACAATTTATGTGTATAGTGAGAATGACATGTTGCTCTTACATACACTGGTGAAAGTGGAGGAATAAAAGGATGAGCTTGTTGCGGCAGACGAAACGTAAATGATGAGAAACCCAAGTGTGCACTCAGAGAGGCAGAGGAACAAATATTTATTATGAATGGGCCCAGAGGAGAATCAAGTCTCCAAATTCTTAGCCCTGGGCATCTGCTTTCCTGGGGTTATATAGATTTCTGTTTATTGGCTAGTGGGTTGCTGGGCAAGCAGGCAATTTGCTGAAGAAAGCAGGCAGGTGGGGGTTACAGAAGCAAAGGTGTGAGTTTAGCTTATCTTCCTAAAGCAGAGGGACTCAGGGAGGATAGGAGTGGAGTCATTGACTTTGTGGATTCCAGACAAAAGGGGGAGGAGGGTTCTTATACCTGGAAGTTGTGGATTCCATGGGAGAAAGGGAGGAGGGGCGGTTATCTTTCTATAGCTGCTGGTTTCTGCAAAGGGGGAGAAACAGAGCAGAGCTGCAGCACTTTCTTCATCATGCCCCCACTTTGACACCCTTATAATAATTTTTTATGGGACATCATCTGTTAACATGGGGATTTTTCTATAGTTCCCAAGGGTTGATACTTAACATGAGACATTACCTGGTGTTTTAAGGTGTTCCAGCAGGAAATGATGTACTGTGTAAGGTACTGTAGAATGCATGGTCCACAAGTTAAGAGGAAGAAAATTGCAGCTATTACTGGCATAAATGGCAAAATCCAGGAAAAGAGAGACTGGAAGTAGTTCCTGTTGGCAGATACCAGGTAAGCACGGTTTAAGCAGTCTTTGGCTCATTCTTTTAGCAGTGCTACCTTGTCCCTAACTATCCCTGAGAAATTTGCATAACAACAGCATTCTTCCCCCAGGGCCTGGCATATTTCCCCTGAACCTGTGGTGAGCAAGTCTAATCCTTGCCTGTTTTGTAAAACTACTTCTACCAATGAGTCTATCTGGTCTTATAACCCATTGAGAGCCCCCAATATTTCTTCGAGGTCATTCGATGTTTCCCATGCTAGAGTTTGTATGCCCTCCTGACCAAATGTGAGTGAGGCCCCTGCTACTGCTGTGCTTCCATCTACTCCTAGCCCTAAGAGTAGGGGAATTGCCTGTATTGCTCGTTTGGCTTGTGAGAGCTCTCCAGGCAATTCTTCTCCATACACTGAGAATGATGGTACTGGCCAAGCCAGGTAACAGATGCCCTGTCCAGCCTGGGGTAGGCACCAGTAGGCATTGGTGCCACAGACCCAGATGGTGGAGTTTGTAGTGCATCAATTAGACTCAGTGAGTGGGCGGGTGGTATCACCGTCGGCCTTTCCAAGAGGGAGGATAGTTGAAGGAGAGCTGGAAGTTATGTTTTTACAGTTAGCCAGTTTCCCTTGGGTTTGGTTATGTGGCCTGGAGAGGCCTGGTTCCCACTGCAGAGCTGTCATGGGTCATGAGGGTTATGTTCCATGAGACAGGTATGAGGAAGATAGTTAGACTTGAGGAAGTACATAGCCAGCAGGATGCAGCTGTGTCAGTCTGGGATTTATTTAGGAGTTGGTAGAAATTTCAAATCTGGTTCAAAAGGATGTTGTGGGGGGACTGTTCTGACTTTGGCTTTTAGGGTCCGGGCAGCTTTACTGATATTTTTAAACAGGGTTTTCTCTGCAGTTTGGGTTACTGGGATCAGTTGGACTAGTATGAGGTCTCCTGGATCAGGCCGCGCTGCGTATATTCCAATTCCTACTTTTAGTCCTGTTTGGGCTTTTAAAAAGGGATTTTCTGGCCTGGTGGTTATGTTTTATAAGGTGAGTTTCACGGGGTTGCAGGTTCCTAATTTACAGTTTGCCAGACCGAGAAAATTCTGTAGGATATATGGAGAAGTTGGGGCTCCCACTCAGGTGGCACCGACTACTAGGCCCCAAGAGCGGCAGAAAGGTCCATTGTCAGAGGGCCCTTGGCATATGTATTTGTCATAGGTGCTATAGATTTGTCCCGACACTCCCCCCACCCCCCGAGGGCAAGTGTAATATCATTTCTTATTGTTCTGCAAGCATTGAACACTTTAGAAGCTGAGGTCGTCCCCACTAAAAAGGGGGTCAAGGCATTCAGCACAGGTTGGTTATACCAGATCTGGCTGATTTTAACCACCATTGGTTTTGGGGTGGGTATTGGCTCCTAGGGAGGCCGCAAGGAAGAAAAGGATAAGCAAGACAAGGCACAGAGACATTCCATCATACACCAATAAACTATTGCAATTAAAGCTCTATTCGCTATTGTCCAGTCTTCAGGGGTCACAGCAGCACATCCAACTCTGAATACCAGGGTGAGTAGGCTGTATAAGCACAGGATTCACCAGGAGCAGGGGTCCATTCAGCAGGCATTTGATGAGGTTGGTGTTCAGGGATCCCAGGCAACACACACTCTCAAGGGGTGGCCGGGTACGGGTTGGGCTGTCCAGCTGTCCTGCGTTTTATCTGGGTGTGCCTTCTTGACCATGGAATGATGGATCCAAGGGGCGATGTCTGCAACTTTAAGAGCAATAGAAGTTAGAAGGGTCACAGTATGTGGGCCTGTCCAGGAAGGCTGAAGGGGTTCTTTTTTCCAGTCTTTGACCCAGACTAGGTCCCCAGGCTGGTGGGGGTACATTGGGTGTCCCAGTGGGATGAGGTTTGGGGACAGGACAGTTTTATATATTTGGGCTAGAGTTTTCCCCAGCTGCTGGAGGATGGAATCTTGGCTAGCTTCCCTCAGAAGCTTGAGATTTCCTTTGAAGGACTGGATAATTGGGAGTGGCTGTCCAAATAGAATTTCAAAGGGTGAATAGCCTGTAGGTCCTGGGGTGCACCTAACTCAGAGGAGGGTTGTATTAGTCAGCCAAAGGGGTGCTAATGTGAAATACGAATAAAGGGGTTGATCTATATAAAGGGTATTTATTTGGGGTAGAAGTCCACAGATACCAGGCCATAAAGCATAAGTTTCTTCTCACCAAAGTTCATTGCCTCGTGTTGGAGCAAGACAGCTGCCAACGTTTGTAGGGTTCAGGCTTCATGTACTTCTCTCCGGGCTTAGCTCTTCTGGCTCCTCCACAAGGTTAGTTGTAGACTATCAGGCGAATGGCTCACTTCTCTTCTTCTGGGGCCTTTTCTCCAACATCAAAACTGCTTCCCAAAAACTGCTTCAACTCTGTCCTTTGTCATGCCTTTTATATTTGATTCCCCACCCACCAAGGGGTGGGGATCAATGCCCTACTGATGTGGCCCAGTCAATGCCCTAGTCATAACTTAATCATGCCCAGATTAACAGATCAGTTTATAAGCATGATCCAATTATATTTTTGGAATTCATAATTACATCAAACAGGCCAACTGCAACAAGGGTAAAGGGAAGTAAGTCTACCCAGGGAAGACTAATTTCTTGGCAGAATTTGGCTAGGGTGGCATTGAGGTTTTGATTCACATGTCCAACTTTCTCTGAACTCTGGTACCTGTAAGAGGTACAGAGTTTCTACTTGATCCCTAACATTTTTGTCAGCCCTTGGACTATGGCAGCCACAAAGCCGGGGCCATTGTCACTTCCAATAGACAGTGGCAGCCCGTGTTGGGAAATGATTTCTCTAAGTAAAGGCTTAGTCACTTCTCTTGCCTTTTCCATGCAAGTGGGGAAAGCTTTGACCCAGCCTGAAAATGTGCACATCATCATTAACAGGTATTTGTACCCTTGACTTGGTTTCACTTCTGTGAAGTCTACTGAGAGATCAAAAGGGGCTGTCCCTGTGTGTTGGATACTGGCTGGACCTTGGGGGCCCTGCAGAGGGTTGTTTTTGGCACAAACTTGGCACTGGCTGCTGATGGTGGCACAGAGGGAAGCTAATCAGGCTATGTAGTAGTATCTTCCGAGTAAGACTTCCAGTGCAGTTTTCCCTAGGTGGGTGAGTTGGTGGTACTGTTGGATAAGGGTATGCGTGGCTCCTTTCGGGATGAAAATCTGGTTATCTGGGAGCAGCCAATTTCCTTTGGGGGTTTGGCTTTCCCCTTCTCTCTTGGCCCATTCCTATTCTTCCCAGGTATAGCTTAGTTGATTAGTTTTTTTTTGTTGTTGTTTTTTTTTTTTTTTTTTTAAGAGGGACAGCTGCGGTGTCGATTCTAGGACTTATATTCCGTGAGTTCCTTCAGCTGCTTGCCGAGCTGCTTTGTCAGCTAGCCTGTTTCCTTGAGTGACCATATTCATTCCTTTTTGATGTCCCCAGCAGTGGATGATGGTGACTCTGTCTGGTTTCCAGATTGCTTCTAATAGTTGAAGGATTTCTTTTTGTTTTTAATTTCTTTTCTTTCTGCATTTAGGAGGCCTCTTTCTTTATAAATCACTCCATGTATATAAACGGTAGTGAATGTGTATTTAGAGACAGTGTAAATGTTTACTGTCTGCCTGGTGGCTAACTGCAGGGCTCATACCCACCCCCAGAGTTCTGCCCATTGTGCAGACCATCCCCTGGGTAGAGATGCTGCTTCTACTACCTGTTCGGCAGTGGTGACTACATATTCAGCAAGCGTTTCCCCATTTTTAACAAGACTGCTTCCATCTGTAAATAGTGTCTGGTCTGTGGAAGGGAGTGGTTTGTCTTGGGGCTCGGGGTAACTGGTGTAAATTTCCTCAGTCACTTCAACACCACCATGTTCAGGGACTCCCTCTTCGTCTGGCAGGGAAGTGGCAGGATTTAGATTGCACACTGTTTCTATCGCTACTCTGGGTTTTTCACATAGTAAGCCTTGGTAATGTGTGAGTCAGGGGTTAGATATCCACTGGTGCCCATGTGAGTTCATTAGGGCAGTGACCGCATGTGGCACCATGACATGAATAGTCTGTCTGAGGGTTAATTTGTTGCCTTCTTTGACGAGGGTTACAGTTACCACCAGGGCTTTCAGGCAGGGCAGCCATCCTGCAGCCATGGGGTCCAGCTGCATGGAGAGGAAAGCAATGGGCCTTTGCCAGGGATCAATAGTTTTTGTGAGGACTCCCAGTGCTATTTTGTTCTTCTCATGCAGGAACAGGTTGAAGCTGTGAGTTACATCTGGGAGCCCCAAGGCAGGGGCTCAACCTAGTTGTTTTTTGATGTTTTCAAAGGCCCTCTCTTGAGCTTCTCCCCAGACAAGGGACTCTTTTTCTGGGCCCATCAGAAGTTCATAAAGAGGTTTGGCCATAGCTGCAAACCTGGAAATCCAGATGTAACAGAACCCTGCAGCCCCGAGAAATTCAAGAAGTTTTCTTTTTGTGGTAGGGGTAGGGTTGGTGCAGATTACTTTTTTTCATTCTGGTCCAAGCATCTGGTGCCCTTGTGTAATGCTGAACCTCAGGTACTTGACTTGCCATTTACAGATTTGGGCTTTTCTCCAAGACACTTTGTACCTAGTCCATGTTAGAAGTTGTAGGAGAGTCTGGGTCCTTTTCCAGTAGTCTTCTTCCATCTCACTGGCAAGGAGGTCATGTACATTTTGCAAGAGGGCACAACTGCAGTCTCCCCAGGGGTAGGTGGCCAGATCTACTGCCAAGCCTTCCCTGAAAAGGGAAGGGGAGTTTTTCAAGCCTTGTGGGAGCCGAGTCCAGGTTAGTTGAGTTTTCTGCCAGGTTTTGGGATCTTCCCATTCAAAAGCAAACAGAGGCTGGCTTGCAGAGGCCAGCTGCAGGCAGAAGACAGTTTCTTTCAGGTCCAAGCAAGTGAACCAGGTGGCTTCAGGTGGTAGCTGTCCCAGCAAAGTGTATGGTTTGGAAGAACCTGATGTAAGGTGAAAGTGGCATTGTTGATTGCTCGTAGATCGTGGACTTGTCAATATCCTATTTTGTCTGGCTTCTTTACTGGTAATAATGGGGTGTTCCAGGGTGACTCGCACTTGATTAGGATTCCCTCTTTCCTCAGGTCATCAATGTGTTTGACCATGCCCAATTGTGCTTTGTGGGGGATCAGATACTGCCTCTACTGGACCAGAACTGCTCCAGGCTTCAGGTCGATGATGATGGGTGCATGGTTCTGTGCCATTCCTGGTGGGTTTCTTTCTGCCCAAACCTGGAGGAAAAGTTCCAGTGGTTTTTCCAGATTCTGGCTTGAATTTTCTTCCACATGAAGTCTCCATTCTTTGCTTCAGGGTACGGTGACAAGGAGAGTGAGGCCAGTCCCGAGGCTTAAGCTTGCTGGCCCCCCATGCTTGAAGGTAATTTGGGCTCCCAGTTTGGTTAAGAGGTCCTTACCAAGTAGGGGAACTGGACATTCAGGCAGGTATAGAAATTCATGAGTCACTTCATGGCCACCAAGCTGGCAAGTTCTTGAATGGCAAAAAGGCCATTGATTTGACTGGTTTCCAGTCGCTCCTATGATGTTAGCAATTTTACCACCGGGGGGGGCCGGGTTGGGGGTGGTGATCATAGAATATGAAGTGCCAGTGTCTACCATGAAAGTCATTGACTGTCCCCCAACTTGTAGTTTGATCATGGGCTCATGGGAGCTAAGTTCCAGTGAGCCCGGTCACCCCTATTCGGGGCTGAGTCCCGCTAGCCCAATCAGATGGTCCTGGGGCTCAGGTTGGTATTTTCCTTTGGGATTGCCCCCTTCATGCACCTGATTCTTTTGGGGGCACTCATTTTTCCAGTGTCCACTTTATTTGCAATAAGCACATTGGTCTCTAGCCAGGGGCATCTTCTTGGTACTTGTCCCCCCTTTTTGAGGTGTCCCCCCTCATCTGGTAGGGTCGGGATTTCCCATGGCCACTGCCAGCAGGGATGCTTATGTTTCATTCATTTCCTGGCCTCTTGTTTAGCAATTTCATCTCGATTAATGAACATTTTATTTGTACCCTAAAGGAGTTGGGAAATGTTCATTCCCACAAACCCTTCTAATTTTTGGAGCTTTCTTTTAATGTCCGATGCTGCCTGAGTGACAAAGATGGCATTCACCATCTTCTGGTTCTCCAGAGCTTCTGGGTCAAAAGGGGTGTAGATTCTGAAGGCCTCGCAAAGTTGTTAATAGAAATATCCCAGAGATTCTTCAGGCTTTTGAGTGACTAAAGTCACCTTTGTCATGTTTGTGGGTCATTTTGCCCCTTTCCAGACCCCTCAGAGGAATGTTTCCTGATATTGCTGGAGGGCAGCCCATCCCTGATCAATGTTGAAGTTCCAGTTTGGGTGGGTCTCTGGTGCCATCTCTTGTGCCCAGTCTTCTGGCTTTAAGACACTAGCAGGGGCCTGTTCCTGCAGCCACTTTCAGGCTTTCATCAGAATCCACCATCTCTCTTCCGAATTAAACAAAGTCAGGTGGAGTTGGGTGGCAGTCATCCAAAGTAGGATGATGAGTTTGGAAAATAGATTCCATGAGATCAATAAGGGCCTGGGGCTTTTCTGAGTAGGAAGGGGTGTGGTGCTTCCAGTTCAAGAAGTCTGTAGCTGTGAAGGGCTGGTAATACAAAACAGGCTTTCCGGGTTGGATATTCTCGCTGATCTGGGCTGGACCTTGCATCTCACGGAGGGACATCTGTAACACGGGTTGCACTGACTGGAGCCTCCTCACCATTGAGGTTCCGGGGCTCTCTCCAGAGGGGGTTGATGGCCCTGAAGGGAACAAAGATGAAGGTGTCTTTGGGAGATCTGCCTGCACTCCCAATGTAGGAGGGGGAGCTAGAGCAGCCAGAGTGTATGGTGGGGGTGATGGGTCCTCTTCTGAGGATCCTTGATGAATGACTGGTTTCCGGGGCCCCATTCCTTGTGCAGCTAAGACACTGCTCTGTCCCTTTTTTCCAATGCAAAATTGAATCCAAGGGGGCAGAGTCAGTGGTATTTCTAACCAAGAGTCAATGTAGAGAAACTGATTGGGGTGGCCGGAAGTTCCTGTGACAACCAGCCAGACTGTGTGGACCTTTGCTCCATCTAGGCACTTCCCAGGGCCAGTCAACACAAAAAGCAGGCCATTTTAATTCACATAGGGTACAGAGGGTACTGGGGTTCATCCATATGCCATAATCTCCAGAAAAGACCTTTTTAAAATTCTTAAGCATGCAGTCTAAGACAGTGGGTTTTGACTGTGATGAGCCCATACCTTGTGTCAGTGGCACAAGACAGACAAAGGAAGGGGTTGTCTCTTTCGAGGCCACTCTGATGCCCACCTGTCTCATCTCTCACAAGAACTTTGGCTCATCTTAGCTAAGGCACCCAGGCAGAGTTTAGGTGAGCCATTATGCTGTATGACGCAGCTACAGAAAACAGGTTAGGGCCCACTCAGGCTCCATAGCACAGGCCGTGAAGTCACAGACTGGAATAACAGAGGCAAGCCTGTGTCATCCTCATTTGCTCACACAATAACTCAGAAGTTACACAGTCCCTCCTACAGAGATTAACAGTGTTAAATCCACACCCTGAGTCAGTGGCATGAGACATAGGAAGGGGTTGCCTCTTTTGAGACCACTCTGATGCCTGCCTGTCTGCATCTTTTGCGAGAACTTTGGCTCATCTTAGCTAAAGTGCCCAGGCAGAGTTTTGGTGAGCCGTCATGCTGTATGATGTAGCTGCATAAAACAGGTTAGGGCCCACACAGGCTCTATAGCACAGGCTGTGGAGTCTCAGACTGACATGACAGAGGCAAGCATCTGCCATCCTCACTCACTCACACAGTCACTCAGAGGTTATGCATTCCCTCCCACAGGGATTGCCCTATTCTGGGATCTCAGTACTCCAGATTTTAGGATGTGATCAGTCTCCCCTTCTGTCCAGAGATAGGCCTAACTGAGGACTTGGCACCTGGGGCCTTACATTTCCGGAGACTTTTAGCACTGTTCAGTCTGCCTCCCCACTGGGTCAGGTTGGGTGTGGGGATGCAGCCCACAGGGACCACTTGAGAAGGAAGTCCTGCTAAGAGGATGGGTGGCACCTACCTCATTCGCTCAGAGATCACCACTGGCCATGCCCATCAGCACCAAGATGGAGGAACAACGGGACTATTCAGTTGGGTTTCCTGGTTAGGGAACTGAATGTTGTGGCAGAAAAGACACTTAGACCTTGAGAAAGCCTAAGCGGCACTTGGAGAGGAGAGGAACAAAATTTTATTACATGCAGGCCCAGAGGAGAATTCAATCTCCAAATTCTGAGCCCTGGACCTTGGCTTTCATGGGGTTATATAGGTTTCTGTTTATTGGCTAGTGGGTTGCTGGGCAAGCGGGCAAATTCCCTAAGCAAGTGGGCAGGTGGGGTTTACAAAAGCAAAAAAGCAAGTTTAGCTTATCTTCCTAAAGCAGAGGGCCTTGAGAGAAGGGAGAGGAGAGGAGCCAGGGAGCCATTTATCTTCCTAAAGCTGTGGGTTTCAGTTAAGGGGTGTGATCAGGGCTACAGCATTTTCTTCATCACCATCAGATGATTATATCTAATGTTATGTGCTCCATAATGTCTTATATTTATAAATTAGGTGTTGAATCATTGTTATGTGAATAGAATAAATAAACCATGTCAGTGATGTTTCAAAATTCTCTACTTAGCAGAACATGTGTAAAATGCTGACTGGTGCAAAGGTGGTGCAAGTTGTCCATAACTTTAGTGAAGGGTCAAAACCTAGAATCTTCCTCAGGTTTTCTATCTTTCATAAAAACTTTTTTTTCAGAGCTTATTTGAGAGTCTTAATTGGACAACTGTGGGTAGTGTTTCTTATTAAGAGTGTAGGAAAGAAAAGCCTTTGAAATGTATGATGACCTGAAAATTTAATAAAATCAGTTGCTTCTGCATCCTCTGGAAAAAAAATATATTTCTGACCTGCTTATAGGAGTGACTCACAATCTGAGGAGTACCTAACATTACTGTCAAATTCCATGTGTAAGGATCTCCTCAAAGCCTTTTTGATATGAGTCCCACTCTGTGATACAACATCTTTATGTTGCTTTTGTTGCAAAATCCACTCTAAAATGTGACATTTTCTTTAATTTAACAAATTTTGGTCAATTTTTTCTTGTTTTTGTGGTGTTGATAATTTTAAATAGTATATGATTTCCTTGCCTTATAATGTTAATCCAAACCCACATAAAATACAATTTTATAAGAGTTGCATGATTTATTGACATATTTTAATATAAATAATTTTATTTATAATCTGACAAAAAATTGAAAATGTATTGGAACACCATGACCTATGAATTTTTAAAAATATTTATCTTAAAAAATTATTTTTCTTTTTATTATTTATTGAATATTTATCTTTTGTTAACAAAAAATTATTTGCTAATTTTATAGCTAATAAGCATGACTACAAATTTATCTAATCTTGAGAGTATAGACAAAGAATCCTTTCTCACCTGGAGCTGAAGGAAGACTGGACTTTAAAGGGTGATGTCATTAGTTCACTAGGACTCCTGAGAGTTGTGATGTATATGTATCCTTCCTAAACAACACTCCTGTTTATAAAGAAATTAGTAGCAGAATTATTCATATGATTACAGGTAAATTTGAGTTTCCCTGAGAAGTTATTCCATGAATTTTATTCTTGGAAGTATGAGGGAGAATCAAAAATTTTGTAAAGCTTTTATAACTGTACAAAAGTAATATTCATGTTACAAAAAGAGAATCATGTTTCCTCATTTCTCAGCTTATTTGTAGGCTTTAATATGTTTCTTTAAAATGGCTAATTAAAAATTGACTGATATAGCTGTGATGTGTCTTAAGATCATTAGCATACTTAATTATTTCTGCTCCATATCATAAATAGATACTCATTAGGACTTTGAATATTTCTGATTCTGATTTTATTATGGGTGATTAGTTTTAAATTTGGTACCATATGATATATATGCAATACATAGACTGTATTCCAAATACTGAAAATATACTGATACAAAAATTACCAAGATATTGAATTAGCACAAGTACTATATAAATAATACTTGAACTAGAATGTAAAATATAGCTAAGAAATTCAGAGGCAACAGTGAGTTACTATAGCATTTCATGGAAATCAATTCTTGTAAGCAAAAATAGTCCTACAAATATCAATGGATAGGTTGAGAAATCCAATGGAGTTTTTGTTTATGTACAATGTCTTTTATTTATTTTTGGTATATTAGGAACTAGAAATGCTCTATACAGATTTCTATTATATATTTCATGTTTTTAACAATTGATGAGGGATAGGTATCCCACTCACTTTATTACACATTTCAAATTATGAAGTAAATAATTTCTAAATATCTTTGATGAAAGAAGGAGCAGGGATAAGCTCTAAAATTCCTCTCCTTCTTATGCCGAAGGCTATGCATTTAACCATCATATGCACTCTGAAGTAGAAGGTGTATGATCAATGTGGTATAGGGAAATGTGGGAGTTTGTATAGACCTTTGAGAAAAATGCAATCTAAAGTGAAGGAGGATAGGAATGAGACCTTTAAGGCTCAATAGCAATGTATAGTTTGGATAAAAGAAATTAAAAAATCATTTGGAATTTTAATTATGTCTAAACTCTTAGTAAATAACATCAATGTAATCATTGAGTATTTTTTTTAAACTTTATTTTGTACATTTAATAATTGAAAACATAAGCAATTAAAAACTAAAAAGTAAACACAGATGAGTAAATATATACTTTTTGATATTTAATAAAATCTCTGCTTAAAAAGACATTCTCTTCTTCATACAACTGAGAATGATAGAAGAAATATTTATAATTGAAAGGATTATTATAGAAAAACAATTTGCCAAAATATATTGCAGAAATGTGAGATATTCATATGAATATAATCAATGAAAGTAAAACCACATTATTCTTATTATCATCTATGTAAAATGCTAGCTATTGCATAAATGGATTATACATATATAATATTAATACAAATACAATTTGTAACATTTCTATACTTACTACCCATCCATTCTATGGTCCCCACATATAAAATTAAATAGTTCTGAAGTGAGATTCCTCAAGGTAATTAGTTTTAAAACTGAAATGATAATTAAGACTCAAAAAGATTTATTTATGCTTTGGTATATTTTACAACAAACACAAATTAATAACTGTGGCTACAATAGTTATTTGAATGATGAAATTTCAGTAGATCCTAGAAAAGCATTCATGCAAGATGCTTGGACATAAATTTAGGTCTTAATCAAGTATTGTAATTCATTACTGACAGAAGGAAGGATTCTTTGAACAGGAGTAATATTAGGTAGGACACTTTTCTTGGATACTGTGTGCAGGTGAGAGATAAACTAGAAAAACATCAAGGGAGCACTGGTACACACTGCATCAGAAAACTGGAACCTATTAGATTCTAATAGTTTCAAGTGTTTATGGATGTTTCTGCAAAGGAGGAAAGCAAGGGCTCATACTCATGTCTTATAGAACAACTGAAATGAAATAGTGGTGATGCCCAATCCATCTGGTCACCGCCATTAAAACCATTCTAAGAGGAGCATCAGGCATTCATTAACCGTTAACAGAAACCAAATTGTATCAGCTGCTGTAAGACTGGAAGAGAAGCAAACATCCTAGTCCCCTGGTACATGAACATGGTATCTGTACAGTGTTCAAAGAAACAGGCTGAGGCAAAGTTTCTCTTACAGAGCATAGCTAAGGAGGCCCATGCTAATAATAAAGTGTGGAAATAATCACGGGATATGTCCAGGCTGAGTTTGAAAATACATTTTACCAAAATAGTATAAATATGACTGAATAACTGAAAGGTTTATGTTCCTCATTTTAGATCATTCAATGTACTTAGAATATTTGATCTTAAATATGTTGAAATTAACAAGTAAAGGCAGTAAAAGGAACGAAAGAGAAAAGGGAAATATGTGAATTTCTCAGTTTCAATGACTGTCTTTGTCCATTTCCTCTGAGCTGAATTCCTCATGAAAGCCATATAATGAAACCAAAAGGTGGCATTTTATTTGTAATAGGGATTATTTGCACTGAGTTTTTAGTGTGTTCTTACCATTTCATATTTTAACTACAGGGAGATAGAAACATATTAGAAAACATGGACAACCTCACTATTTTCCCAGATTCTTCCTCATGGATATCTCATCCTTCTGAGAGCTCCAAGTGCTTCAAGGTCTGATGTTCCTAATGATGTATTTGGGAGACCTGACTGCAAATCTTCTCACTGTTACTGTCATTGTGACTGACCCTCATCTGCACTCTCCAATGTACTTATTTATAGACAACTTATCTCTCATAGACCTTTGCTGCATTTCAATTAGAGTGGTAAAAATGATTATGAATTTTTTTACAGGTAGCAAATTGATTTCTCTCCCAGCATGTGTTGCCCAGATTTTCCTATTAATCTTTTTTGCATCCACAGAGTTGGCCTTCCTTGTGGTGATGTCCTATGATCACTATGTTGCCATTTGCCACCCTTTGCACTAAGGGCTCATAATCACCCCACATCTGTTCACCCAGGCAGCCAGTGGCTCATGGGCAAGTGGGTTCATCCATTCTGCTATCCACACAGGTGGCATGTTCAGGCTTCCCTTCACAAGGTCAAATGTGATCCAACAATATTTCTGTGTCATACCTCAAATTTTGAGGATCTCATCCCCAGATATTTAGTTTTCTGAGTCTATGGCCTTAGTTCTAACTGCTTGCATTGTATTTTTATGTTCTGTCTTTATGATTAAGTCCTATATTGATATATTTTCAATGGTGTTTAGCATGCATTCTCTGAAAGCCCATAACAAAGCCTTATCCACTTGTACCCCACAGTTGATGGTTTTCATTTTGTTTGTAAAATTCTGGGGTGACTGCTATTTAGGTCCCATGGCAAATAAAGCTTCTATTAAAAATCTTCTCATGTCCAAGTTCTACTCTATGGTTCCCCCATTCATAAACCCTATCCTCTGTAGTCTGCACAACAGAGAGATTAACACTGCTTTAAGAAGAATGTTCAACAGATATTTTGAGATTCCAAGCAGGGTTTTTCTGGATTAAAATATTCTAAAAAAATTTAATGAAATTTAATGCATATATGCTATATATTCTAAATTTGAATCTATCCATGTCATCTATCCAGGGTTTTGTACTCTGTATATATTTTGTTCTTTTTTATGTGGTAGTGAGTTATATATCTGCTTCTAATTTTTTCAAATCATTCATTTGTGTAATTCACATGTACTTCTAGAATATATTTTCTACATTGTTAATTTGTCTTGAATAATGTCTAGGATAATTTTGAGATATGGCAAAGAATGGTATCATATGGAGAAGACTATGGATAAGAACTATAAGTGTCTATGCACATGAGAAAAACTCAAGTTACAGGATACTACCACCCTGGAAGAAAATACTGAGTGTTTTGGATTAGACAATCCAATTCAAATTGCTCCCTTTACATTCAACTTTCTAAATGTCTTCACCAAGTAAAAAGGTGATTAAAATTGAGACACACCTGTAGAATTAAAGACACAAGGATAATGCTTTCCTCATTGAAAATTCTAAAATAAAAATCTAGCCCTCAACCAAGAACTGTAATCTTTTATCTCTCCTTGTGATCTAGCTGAATAGGTGTGTACCTCGATCAATGCATTCAATATTTCTGCATAATGAAGAGCAAGTAGGTACAGAGGGGAGTGAGATTTATCAATAAGTGGATCTGGATTTTGCTTGCAAACTTTGATATTGCTTAAAATGTATGATACACTTTATCCCACCAAAATATACTTTAAAAACTCATAATCTCTAAATATAGAAACAGTTTATTTTTTCTGATTCTCAGTGAATGAGTGAACATTTGAACCTATATGTAGTACTAGATTTGATAATTGTATGTCCAAAAGACTTAAATCTTTGAGCTGTCCATGTGCCAAATGGGCCTGAATCTCAACAAAGTTGCAACACTTACTCTCCAACTCATTGGACTCTCCCATGACAACTATCAAGAAGATGATGATGGACTACACCCATCCCAAGGAACAGAGAGACTGCAACTACAAGCAAGATAGTGCCATCCATCTGCCGCATGAGATCTAAGCCCCCTCTCAGTTAGAGGCAGAGTGGACATCACCATCCCCAAATCCTCAGGATTGGGGCAGAATGATGTACTAAAGTAGACTTAGAGTAATTCTGCCATAGATTTGTTATTCTAGCAATGAAAGAACATTTATCATTGATGTGGAAGCAGTGGCCATTGGAGGTTCTGAGGAGAGAGAAGGGAAAAATACATGTAACATGGGGGCATTTTTCGGACATTGGAATTGTCCTGAATGGTGCTGCAATGATGGACACAAGACATTGTATATTTTTTCATAACTTACAAAATTGTGCAAGGCAGAGTGTAAACTATAATGTAAACTATAATACATGCTTAGTGGCAATGTTCCAATCAATATGTGTTCATCAATTGTAACAAAGGCACCACACTAATGAAGGATGTTGTTAATGTGGGAAATTGTTGGAGGGGTAGTTAGTGGTGCATATATTTATAAATGTATATTTATATATAAATATAAAATGTTATATTTTTAATGAAACATTTATGTAATTTAAAGTGATTTTTTAAAAAATAAGCAAAGTATTAATAAAAAATAGTATAAAATAAGAATGTTCTTTTTCAAAGAGTTAAGAATATGGTGAAACACGGGAAAATTGCAACTAATGTAATTTATGAATGATAGTAATATGGCAATATTTTTGCAGCAATGGCAAAGCAGATATTATATCAATTTGAAGGAACAACAAATGAAGTATAAGGGGCCATGGATTTTTTCCTTTTGAAGTGATGAAAACATCTTAAAATTTATTGATTAATTTTCAATCAAAATTCATAATTTTGGATTGATAATTCCAAGAATGTTATTAATTAATATTCCCTTTAAGAGATAGGCTTTGTCAGTCAAGGAACTTAAATTTTTCTAGTGTGAGTAATTATTTCTAATTTTTTTCTTGTAATTTTTAAATTGACAAATTCATTTTTATCTCAATACTCGAATAATCATCCATTGCTTGCATTTTCTAAATATTTGTGTTTTAATAATATATTTTGAGAAATTATCTTCAAATCTTTTTAAACTATCCAAAATGTTTTTAAATATTTTATTATACATACATGTATAATTTTCCTAAACATTCAAGATTTCTTAAGTCAGTGATTTATTTTCTGATAGCAAAATACAATGCAAAGTCATCCTTTATCACTTTGTGTATATTCACTAGAGGTTTTAAACTGTTCCCTTTATTGTCCTAGTGTATTAAAAGTCATTTGAAAATGCTTATCTTCTCTCATTAAAATTTTAGATTCTTTCTATACTTTGAAGTCTTGAAAATATCATTTAAAATTGTGAATGAGCCAATTGAAACCTGCAAAGTAACTCCATACCTTGGAGCTAAATGGCAGTTGAGATTTTTAGTAATGAAATATATGAGTAAGCTTTTCCCAATTTTCATTTGTCCCCTCAGTATCATGTAGCAGAACTCTTTATGCTCATTATTTAAGCCACAAAAGGTGTTCATGATGTGCCCAACAATTTTCTCAGTTTCTGTTTCAATACAGAGTCACCCTCAGATATTTCAAGCTTGTGTGTGTGGCAGCCAGCTGATGGATGAGAACTGCTGGTGTTATCACAGTATGGCTAAGTAAAATCTAAATCAACATACCAGCTCTCAGCATTTCATGCTCATTCCCTCTGCCAAAGTAACATACTTCTGAATTTTAACATGTCCAAAAGTCTCAATCCCTCTTTCTTATCTAAAGTTCATTAGATAACAATTTTCTTATTTTACTTCCAAAATATATATAATCAATTTTTAGTACCTTCATATTGTCTTCATCACTGATGAACATAACTTTTTATTTCTTAACTATTATTTTATGGTGTCTTCATCAGTAAAATGGATACATGTTCTTATCTTGGACAAAATTTTTAGGGAAGATTTTAAGGGGAGATAGGACATGAACATGCTTTTTAAATCTTGGATAGATGGATGGAATGTGGTTGGATATCAATTATTTGATGCACAAACGAACACATGTCTCACTGATGCTATATCAAGAGCATTTAACCTTCTCCTGAAGTGCTTATTTTCCACATCTTCCCTATATTAATGTTAGAGTAATTTCTTCAGGTTCTTTTGATCCTTATGTTCAGGGTATAAAGATCTCCCTCACCCATGTGGCTTAAAGGAGGAAAATTAGAGGTTAATTGGTCACAGCAGTCAGGACAAAGTCTCCTTGTGAATAAGTGAATTTGTAAAACCCAAATCAAGAGGTCATCTCTGATCCTATAGTCACTTTTTGTCTCTTGGTTTGGCAGAAATATTCAGGATTGACAAAAGCTAACCAGGAACTCCTTTTCAAACATTGAACAGTTAAAAAAGCATGACCTTGTTCCAGAATCATCGGGACAATGCACTTACTCTCCCATAGGGGAGAAATAAAACTAAACTGTAACTCTTAGAAAGGAGACTAGATAGAGTGAGGCAATTTAAAAGGATTAAATATAACATTTAGCAGAAAGAATATATCCTATTACTTAAGAGAAACATATTTCTAACTTTAAATACTGCATAAATTTAAGACCATTTGTCTCAGTGACCAAAAACAGCAAAAACATGTCTCTTGGTCAATGCATGCCCTTTGTGTACTTGTTATGCAAACTTTTAATTGTAATACAGTATGCTTGAGGTACATTTCATTATACTTAAACATTGAATGCTCCTCCAATATCCTATTGGTAGGAAGCTTGACTATGTATCAGGCTTACACAATATAAGTGACAAAGGAAGGAATAATGTGAATTAAAGAGCTGCATTATGCTTTGCTATGTTTTCTATTTGACTGTTGGTGGGTCATTCTCCATCATCTTGGTTTCCCCAGTAAAGGGCTGTGGCCAAGAAAAAATAAATAGGAATCCTGAATAAGTAATTCTGCACTGAACATTGTGAGTTCACTCAAGTATAATTTAGGCTAAGCCAATAGATGCAATGCCACACCGAAATTTAAATTGGCTGTAACAATTAAAACACTCATCGTTATGGTTAGACCTTTCTCTTGTCTCACCTTCCTCATCCATAATTTCTATTGTAAGATATCTTAAAAGTTTTTGATGTGCTTCTTATAAATATGTGTATATATACAGGTATTTGTGTTAAGTTTGAAAGTTTCAGTATAGTTTCATGTTCGTTTGTAATGCTTTCCTATGAAATTCCTGTCTATATTATTTGTGAAAAATACAATTCCTTCATTTGTTATATAATTTTTATGTATCTCTATATCCTTTTAGGAAAAGAAATTCTCTACATTATCATAATAAATGTATCAATATTTTTCATTGTGCTTTGCATTTTGTTTCTTGCATGAGAAATGTATGAAATACATGACAGGTAGCCTGGTACTATGAAAACATCATACATTTATGTCTCTAAAGCCATTATAGTTTTAACATATATACAATGACCTTTAATCTATGTCAAGTGTGTATAGTAAGAAATAGGAGTGAAATTAATTTTTATCCTATATGAATATCCATCTGCCCAATGACAATTAACTGAAAAGTACATATTAATCAAACTAACCCATACTTCCTCTACCATATTTTGTGTTTCTGATTGAGGGAAATCTGTAGTTCTGCTCTTTATTCTGCAACATTGCATACAGTGGCCTTAGATTTTTGGGTATCAACTAAAGAGGTGAATGAAAATGATAACATTTATGTTTGATTTCTTTTTAACTTCAGGAAGTTTACACTTTCCATATAAGGAATATTTATGAAATAAGAATCCATATATATTTCAGTGTACATGATCAAATATAATTCAAGTTTTAGACAGTCATGTCATGATTTAGAACTTTGTACACTCAGAAAAGCATGCTCTTAAAATTAATTCATTACTGTGGCTGTGGATCCGTAATAAGTAGGACTTTCGGATGAGGTTATTTCAGTAAAAATGTCAACCACCTGAATCAGGATGGGTCTTCATCCTATTACTGGAGTCCTTTATAAGCAGAAAGAAATTCAGACAGGTAGAAAAAGCTACGGATGGAGCAGCCAGAAGCCAAATATCAACAGAACCCAGAAGAGAAGGAAGGGGCCAGGGGAGGTTGCCATGTGACAAAGGAACAAGGAATGCTGGCAGCCAGCCCTGGAACAACAGTTTTCAGGACAAAGCCATCACCTTGGTGATGCCATGTTTTGAAATTTCTTTCAGCCTTAAAATTGTAAGGTAGTGAATTCATATTATTTAAGTCAACCCATTTCATAGCATTTGCTTGAGCAACCTAGGAAACTAAAACAATTTACCTTAAAAAGGAAATAAACCCTAACAGATGTTTGATAAGTTTGTTGAACAAAGCTTTAACATGATAAATTTAATCAGTATTTAATAGGGTTTTCTGATATTCTATTATTAATTTAAAGGAAGAATCAATTATTTCCCAAATCACCTTTAGATTCCAATAAGTAATTACAAAAATAATCTCAATGTAACGTAAACACTCCAGGATACCAGAGGTAACATGTGTCCCTCTATTTTCATATCCTTTTCTTCCATCTTACAGTTAATCATAATCCTGACTGGAAATGCAATGACCTCACATGAGTTTCTGCAATTAAATAAGGTCTCATTTTCACTATTCTTCAAAATATCCTATGCTTCTTCTGAGGTGGCCCTCTCTTCAGTACTCTTTTTAATATAGGAAAATTGAGTCACCATTCATAAATAGCAGTCTGAGTCACATAACATCCTTTGACCAAGAAAATGTGAGCAAAAGTAATATTTGTGGGTTTAAGAGTGAACTATGTACCTTTTTATAGGATCATTTAAATCTGCCATGAGTACCATGAACATGCCATATATAGGGATCTCCAATAACCTGTTCTTTGAATGTGGTTCATACATAGCAAAGTAATTACCAAGACAAAATAGAAGGGTCATAAGTGGAAAATAACCATAGTGGATCTCAATACTCACTAAAGTTTTATTTGTTACTTGAACCTAAACTAGTCTTAGCTGACTAATACAATAACAAATGGTTTTCCAAAGCGATAAGTATCAACTTATGCATACAAACAAGCAATATATCCATATATCCTTGGCTTCACAACCTTACTAGCTATTGGTATATCCAGATATATTTCTTCCATCTACTGATTTTGTGGCAGTACTGCGTGGTTACACATTTTATTTTTATTCAGTACCAATGGTGAAGAATATACTGCTATGTTTAAAATAAGATATGTGTGCTTCCTCCTCTTGATAATTGCTTTCTTAGGCCTTAAAAGTTAATTTTAAGTGTTTTATGATATACCAAATTCAGTTCCCTTGTGTTGGTTTTATAGAAAGAAACTCTTCACTGCAATGCAGTCAAGTTCACAAATATGTTTCCAATGTGTGTATTTTGTATCTTTTCCTCTTTCTTTTCATCCACCTCCTTGTCTATAAAATTGCTTTCTACTTTAAGCTCCTGAAGATATCTAAAAAATTATTATAATATGGGTTTTCTTTTGATGAAATTTTTAATTTTCTTTATAAGGTCATATATATCTATGCTACATAACTGTGTGTTTGTATACATACACATATATACATACCACATATAATTTGATGCTATTGTTTCTTTAAATTTAATTTTTTATCTCTGGTTACTAATTATTTCATGTTTGATATCATAATTAATATTTGGATGAGATCAAGAAAATATATTTGAAATAAAATACCCAGAAAAGATGTTCACTTTTCTGAATCTTTGGTCCTAGCTGTAAGAGTTTGCATTATTAGCATGTTCTAGCTTCAGGTTTATGTTATATATATATATATATATATATTTTTTTTTTTCCCTCCAGTGGTACTTAGGATATGTTCTATTGAAGTTGGTAACAAACCTTTTCCCACTGTACCCCACAGTTGGCAAGTCTCATTTCATTTTGTTTGTAATATCTGCCTCAAGTGCTCTCTTAGTTCATATTACAAAAAATCTTCCTACAGACATGTTCTGCTTCTGGGCATCACCATTCATAAACCCCATCATCAATAGTCTGTGGTACAGGGAGATTAACAGTGCTCTAGGCATAATGGTCAATAGATGTTTTAAGTTCTATAAAAGGGATTTTTGGGTTACAAATTCTTAAATACAAATTTTGAAAAAGTTTAATTTATACATGATCTTCTTATGTTTCAATCTCCTCCTGCCATAGCTATTGTTTTGTTTTGTTATTGTTTACATTTGAACTTGGTAACTTAATTGTTAGTTATCCAAAGTGTACAATCAATGGCATTTGATAGGATCACATAGTTGTGCTCATCACGTCAATCATTATAAAAGCATTTTCATTATTTCAATAATAATAAGCAAAAAACAGACAAACAAGAAAATTCCTCACCTCTCAATCTCTCTGTTTCCCCTGCTATATATAGCTGCTATTTTTGGCTATTCTTGCACAATTATTTGTTTATTAAGCAGTTTTATTGAGATATATTCACATACCAGATTGATCTATCCAAAGTATATAAGGATTTATTTATTTATTTACTTTTATCCATTTTTACACCCCTTCCCCCTCCCCCCCGTTTTTGCTGTTTCTGTGTCCATTCACTGGGCAACTCTGTGTCCATTTTCTGCCCTCTCTTCTCATCCTTCTCCTCCTGTCTTCACTGGGATTCAATCCTTGGAATCTCTGATGTAGGAGAGAGGCATCCTGCCCGCGCAACCTTAGTTGCTGGTTTTTCGGTATGTCTCATCTTGCCTCTCCCTTGTGTCACTCTCCTATTATGTCATCATCTTGCTGTGTGGCTCGCGGGAACTGGTGGTGCGCTCGCGCACAGGGCCTGGCGGCCCACGCACCTTCCATATATTTTTTAAATTTTTACCAGGAGGTCCCGGGGATCGAACCCAGGTCCCTCCATATGGGAGATGGACGCCAACCAGATATAGCCCCCTGCTATATCTCTTAAGGTTGACCAGAGATACCTAGAGTTACAGTCTTTTCCCATACAGGATGGACATATAATAAATCAGGCTTAGTTTATCACCAGCACTCTAAAAACCAGACCTAGGGAGGAAAACGAGGTCTGGGGACACATGCATGGTTTCTAATATAGCGAATGTTTAGCTCACCCTGATTATCACAGAATCAGGACAGTGAGAATATTCGCTTATCCAAAGTATATAATCAATGGCTTTTTTTTTAGCTGTTAAAAAGGGTAAAATTATAAAATAAATAGAAAAATAGATTGAAAGAAATAACAAATTTTTTTTTAAAAAGTGCAAGGCCAAGTTAGATGTAATATAATCAATTATAAAAAATAGCATTGCAAAAAACATTTATAAATGTAAATAATAATTCAAACATAATAGAAATAATTCTAATTCTAATTTTTATATTGTAAGTTTAACTATTGTACACAATAATCTCTAAGAATGAAATAAATTATTGGATGAGTTATTTAATTTCCATTTAGGACATAATTCTTCCAAGATAATCAAATTCCTGTTTGGGAATTCTTCACATCTTATTGGAATGAATTACAGCAGATAACAACTTGCCAACTCATAACTGTATGAGATGGAAAAATTCAAAATGTTGTTCAACAGTAGTCATGCTAAGTCATTATTGCCCAAAGACATATTATTTTAATTAAAGAGAATGGATAAGAAAGGTTTTAAGAAAAATGGAGTATCCAAAGATATATCTCTACTCCAGTTCTCAAGTAAAAGCAAGTGTTTATTTTTTATGAAAAAAATGACAGAATGCTGATCACAGAAGCAATATACCAGTTGCACTGACTAATGATGTTTCATATACTATAATGTTGTTATTTTGCATTTATCTGGTCTCCTCCAGCTGTTTTTTGTTTACTATTTGCATGGAAAACCTTTTTCCAACCTTTCACTTTTAACCTGGTTGTCTGAGGTGGCTCTCTTGTAGACAACATATAGACATCTCATATATTTTACCCATTCTATCAGTCTATGTCTTTTCATTGGGGAATTCAATCCATTAACATTCAGTGTTATTACTGTAAAGGTGTTACTTACTTCATCCATTTTGTCCTTCAGCTTTCTGCTGTCATATCATTCTATTGTCTGTCTTCTTAAACTTTAGTTTAACCTTTCTAATAATCTTCATTTTTAAACTCTTCTCCAAATCTCTTGCTCTTGTTTTTTCCTTTCAGGCTGCAGCATCCCCTTTAGTATTTTTTGCAATTCTGGTCTTTTGGTTATGTAGTCTATCATTTTTTGTTTGTCTGTGAAGGCTTTGAATTCACCCTCACTTTTGAAGGACAGATTTGCTAGATACAGATTCTTGGCTGGCAGTTTTTGTCTTTCAGTACCTTAAATGCAACATGCCACTTTCTTCTCTCCTCCATGGTTTCTGATGAGAGGTTAGCAATTAATCTTACAGAGTTTCCTTTGGATCTGATGTTTTGCATTTCTCTTGCTGCTTTCAGAATCCTTTCTTTATCTCTGATATTTGATATTCTGAATAGTAGGTGTCTTTGGGAAGCTCTATTCAGATTTATTCTGTTGGTGTGCATTGTCCTTTTTGGATATTGATATTTATGTCCTTCATAAAGGTTAGGAAATTTTCAGTCATTATTTCCTCAAATATTCTTTCTGCTCCTTTTCCATTCTCTTCTCTTTCTGGTATACAAAGAATGCAAATGTTTTTGTGTTTTGCATTGTTATTCAATTTCCCGAGACTATGTTCCATCTTTTTCCATCCTCATCTCTTGCTGTTCCTGTCTTTTCCAGTTCAGATGTTCTGCCTTCAAAATCACCAATTCTGTCACTAATTCACATCTGCTCTTATGTGCCTCTAATATATTTTTAATTTCATCTGTCATGTCTTTCATTCTCATAAGGTCTGTTATTTTTCTTTACAAGCTTTTAAATTGTTCTTTATGCTCACCCAGTCTTATTAATATAATTTATTTCTTTAGTCTTTTTTTTTTAATTGTTTGAAGTGATTGGGAGAATTTTGTGATTATCACTGACTAATTTTATTAAGCCCTGTATCTCTTCAGGATATTTGGTTTGTCCTTTTGGCTGGACCAACTCTTCCTGTTTCCTAGTATGGTTTGTAACTTTTTCCTGATGTCTAGGCATCTGAATATGTTGGTGAATTACTCTGATTGCCAATTTCTCTCTTTTGCCTTTTTTTTTTTTTTAACAGCTTTTCTTTGATATTTGTTTCAACTTATTTTCAGTCTTTAAAATAGCCCAGATTAAATTTTCAAAATCAGGTCAGGAACTCACTAGTGGGGCACAGATTTTCTCCCAGGGGTTTAATACAGACTGTGCAGAGAACAGTTTTTGTTCATGCAATTTCCAGATGGGTCAACAAAAGGCAATAGTCAGCACAACTTTTCACAGAGTTGTTTCAGTATCGGCTTTACTGTGTTCCTGTGTTGAATCTTCAGATCAGATATTCAAAGCAGATTCTGCTGGCCAAATTAACTGAAGAGAAGAACCCCACCTCACCTCCCTTTTCCCTTGAAATAGCTGACAGGGAAGTAGATGCCTGTTCCCCTTGAGTCGGTTGCAGTGAGCAAGGTGTTTTACCCCAGCTTAATATCTTATGAATGGTGAGGGGAGTTCTTCCCAGCCACCACAGGGGTTTTGCAACTCAGATTTGTTATTTTGGCTTCTTTGTTTCTGTGTGCTCACACTCCTGGGAATTGTATAGTACTTTCCTGGTCTGCTGACCCCCAAAGCAGGTCTGTCAGAGTTGGCTCTTTCTCTGTTGTTTTTGCGATAGCATTCAGCTCTGCTTGTTAGTCCATCACCGTCTTCCCACAATCTCCTTATTGATTTATTTTTAACTTCAGGAAGTTTGCATTTTCCAATGAAGGAATATCGATGAAATAAGAATCACTATATTTCAGTAAGTCTGAAAAAATATAAGTCAGGTTTTAGATAATAATATGGTGGTTTGGAACTATATGCATCCCAGAAAACCATATTCTTAAAGTTAATCCATTCCTGTGGCTGTGAACCCATTATAAGTAGGAGATTTTGATGTGGTTACTTCAAGATGTAGTCCACTACAATCAGAATGGGTCTTAATACTATTACTCAAGACCTTTATAAGCAGAATGAAATTCAGAGAGGCATAAAAAGCCATAGATGGAGCTCACAGCAACTAAACATCAACAAACCATACAACAGGAGGAGATACCACCATGTGGCAAACTAAGGACCAAGGATCACCAGCAACCAGCCCCAGAACACCCTAGGTTTTTGGGAGAAAGCATTGCCATGAAAATGTCCTGGTTTGGAATTTCTTTTAGCCTTAAAACAATAAACTAATAAATTCACCTTGTTTAAGTCAATGCATTTCAGAATTGAAACTAAGTGATTGCCATAGGTTTTGAGGGGAGTGGGAAGGAAGAATGGGTGAACATTGTGCAAATTTGGGGCTTTGAAATTTGTTCTCCATGACCTTGCAATGATGAATACAGGTCATTATACATTTTGTCAGAACCTATAAAAGTATACTGTTCAAAAGGTAAACTATAATGTAAACAATTGACCATAGTTAGTAGCAATGCTTTGAGAGTTGTTCATCAATTGAAACAAATGTACCATATTCATGTAGGATGTTATTGATAGGGGAAAATGTGTGGGGGGAGTGTGGTATACGGGAATCCCTTATATTTCCTATGTGACTTTTCTGTAACATAAAGCTTTTTGGAAAATAAAGTGAAAAAAAAATAAGACACTGGGGAACATACAGAAGAAATTGTCAATATATATAAAAATTAACAGATCTTATGGTGATGAAAGACACAGTGCAATTTTTAAAATCTATTTTATTATTTTGTTGTTGTTAGCTTTGTTTTGGGGGAGGTTTTGGATTGTAGAAGGGTTGCAACCATGGCAGGGGAAGATCACTGATACAGGCTATCATCTGGAGGATGTATGGAGAAGGGTGCACCTGGGGCATGCCTCTAAGGAATATAAATGTGTTCATGTGGTCATGGGGTGTTGTTTTGGTGGGTGGAGACCCACAGAAAAAAAATTTCTTGATTACTTTTTCAATGTAATGTAAATAATCCAGGATACTAGAGGTTTACTGTGTTTCTCTCTCTTTTCATATCCTTTTCTTCCATCTTACAGGTAATCATAATTCTGACTAGTAATGCAGTGACAAGCATATGTATCCACAGTTTAAGAAATAAATTCTTGTTTTCACTGTAATTCAAAATATCCCATGTCCCTTTTGAGGTGGCCTTCTCTGCAGTACACTTTTTAAGATATGAAAATTGTGTCAATCTTCATTAATAGCAGACTGAGTCACATAATATTCTTTGACCAATAAAATACAAGCAAAAGTAATGTGTGTGGGTTAAGAGCTAAGATGTGTACTTCTTTATAGGATCTTTTAAATCTGCCAAGAGAACTCCAATAGCCTGCTCTCTGAATGTGTATCATATGTAGCAAATTCACTGCCAACACAAAATAGACATGTGTCCTAAGTGAAAAATAATTAATGTGACTCTCAACACTGACTAAATTTTTATTCATTTCTTCAAACTAAACTAGTCCTGGCTGGCTAATCCAATAACAAATGAATTTCCAAAGAAGTTGTATCAACTTATCCACACAAATGAACAATACATCAACATATCCTTGGCTCCCCAACCTCACTAACAATTAGTGCATTCATATATATTTTTTCCATTCTACTGATTTTTTGGCAGTATTATGTGGTTTATGCATTTATTTTCTGTCAATACCAATGCTAAAGAATATACTTTTAAATGTAAAATACGTATGCTGGCTCTTTGGAATTGGTTTCTAGGCCTACTAGTTAATTTTGGGGAAGCAGATGTAGCTCAAGTGATCGAGTGCCTGCTTCCCATGTACTAGGTCCCAAGTTTGATCCCCAGTACCTCCTAAAAACAAATGAAGCAAACAGAAAAAACATCTCTCATTCCATAGAATATGTGGCTCAGTGGTTGAGTGTCTGCTTCCCATATGTGAGACCCTAGGTTCAATTCTTGGTACCTCCTGAAAAAAAGTTAACTTTTAAGTTGTTTATGATATCAATTGTAGTGCCCTTGTAGTGGTTCTAGAGAAAGAAATTTTTCTTTATAATGTAAATTCAGAAATATGTTACCGTTGGGTGTGTTTTTGTATCTTTTTCTCTCTCTTCTTTTTTCTTTTCTTTTTTCATATCTATAAAATTGCTTCCTATGTTAAGCTACTGAAGATATCTAGAAAATTATTATAATACTAGTTTTCTTTCAATGAAAATTTTTATTTTCTCACCAAGGTCTGCTATAATCTATGCCACATATTTGTATGTGTTTGTGTGTGTGTATATACATACACATACATAAAACATGTAATTTCATGCTATTATTTATTTAAATTTAATTTTCTATCTCTAGTTATAATTATTAGACATGTGCTATTATAATTAATACATGTTTGAGATCAAGAGAAATATACTTTACCTGCTTTTGGGCCTAATCAATGCCTATTTTTACAAGATTTAAAATGTTGCCATATGTTTTAGTGAACAGTTAATTCATGGACTTTTCCTATAAAATATTTATTAATTTTATACATTATACTGTTACATATAAGATATTAAGGAACATAATTTAGAATGTTATAGTTTTGAAAGAATATTTGAATTAATTCTATAATAAAAATTGCTTTATAAATTTGCAGCTTGCTGCCCGTATTTTTTTAAAAGTCTTATTCTTTTTATTTGTAATGCTTATTTTACTAAGTTGCTAGCTACCATCATCTTATCATTTTATACTTTAACTGTAGTATATCAGCAGACATGGAAAACCATACCACTTCATAATATTTCAGGTTTTCTAGAGATATTTTTTAGTGATTTAACTGGGAGAAATTACTAGAAATCTTCTAACAGTTATTGTCTTGTAACCGATCCATTGTAATACTCTCCAGTGTGCTTTTTTACAAGAACTTTCTTCCTCATAGATCTTTGCTGAATTTCAATTACTGTTCCAAAACTGATTGTGAATTTTCTGGCAGAAAGTAAATTGGTTTCTCTCCCAGAATGTACCTTGTAGATTTTCCAGTATATTTTGTTGAGGTGCACATATCTTGTGGTGCAGTCCTATGACCATTACGTTGCCATCTGCTACCTTCTGCACATGGTCTCACTATCACACCATGTCTGTACATGCAGGCAGCTGTTGGTTTACCAGCCATTGTGTTCATCAGTTATTCTATTCAGACTGGTAACATATTCAGGTTTCCCTTCAAAAGTCAAATGTGATATATCAATTCTCCTAGGATAGTCCTCACATTTTGAGCATCACATCTTCAGATATTTGGTTTTCTGAGTCTGTGGTCCTAGCAATAAGTGCTTAAATTATTAGTATGTTCTGTTTTAGGTTTATTTTATATCTAAATATATTTTCTGTGGTATGTAGGGTACTTCTATAGAAGCTGGTAACAAAGCCTTACCCAACTGTTCCCCACAGGTGGAAATTCTCATTTTGCTTGTAATGTCTGTCTCAAGAGCTCTCACAGGTCCAAGTGCAAATAATACACCTCTTAAATATCTTCCTACAATCATGTTCTAATCCAGTGAGTTTCTGTTTGTAAAACTCATCATCTATAGCCTGTGGTAAAGGGAGATTAACAGTATTCTAGGAAGAATGTTCAACGGGTGTTTTGTGTTCTGTGGCAGGGATTTTTGGATTAAAAATTGTTAAATGCCAAATTTTAAAATGCATAATTTATACATGAACTGTGTTCTTAAGTATCAATCTCTTCCTGTAATATCTACTATTCTGTTGTTTGGGTATTTGGAATTGTTTCCTTAAATGATACTAATCTATATATCTTTCTGTCATATATATTCATACTCAATACTTCAAGAGTGTAACTCATGTATTTTAAAAATTCATTCTGAGGATTGTGGGAACATGGTCAACAGGTTAGACATATAATTCTTAGCTCTCACTAAAACAACAAAGAAAGCCACAGGCTGCCTTGTGGATCTGCTCTGGGGCACAGCAAACCAGGACTCTGCTTACCAACTCCCAGAAGAGTGAAGGTCAGAGATGCAAAGAAGCCAAAACAAGTAATTATGAGTTATTAAACCTCCAGGCTGCTGGGAAGAGCTCCCATTCCCCACCCCCAAGATATTAAATGAGGGTAAAACTCCTGGTGAATTTTATCTAACTGAAAGTAGAGTAGGCATTTACCTCCACAAGAAGGTGCTCTGAGTCATCTAGGAGGGTGCTGGACAGATAAGGAAGCCAGGAATAATTGGGGGTTGTTTACCTTAGTGGCTGGAAGGGGCACACATACCTGCCCTCAGGGTGGACAGACTAGGTGGAGACTCTAGCCCCTTTCCCCAAAAAGGAGTGTGATGGCAGGTTCCCTGCAAGGAAGAGGAGCCTGGGAGAGTGGAGAGTGATTTTTTTTTGCTGGGAGTTTAGCCAGCTGGGCCCCCTTGAATATTGGAAGGGACTCTGACTCAACGGGGAGTGGGGAGGGGGATTGCTTCAGGCTGAAGTTCACTCCCAGCCACCTAGGTAAACAGAGGAATTACATCAGTGAGGAAGCAGAGACAGGCTGTGATCAGCACCACTCCAGCTGACTGCAGCGAATCTAACCTGCAGGGAAAAGGGGCGAGGGCCTACGGAAAGGCTAATCAACCCAAGGACCCAGAATAGCTCAATGGAAGAATTTCTGCCTAGCATATATGAGGTCCCTGGTTTTATTTCTGGCTATACCTTGAGAAGAAATCCACCAGGTTCTAAGGCATCCAGCTGAAACTTTACGACAGGAAACATATAGACATTTTCTTTGTATTAGCTTTTATTGGATCTCTTTTTTTTTTTTTTTTTTAAAAGGTCATTTTCTTTTATTTCCCTTACTTTACTCACTAAAACCCAGTTCAAAACCTACAGAGGGCAGGCTGCAAGGTGAGTGATTGAGGAACAACAGCAGCCTGAGAAAATCCTTAGGGGTCTAAGAAGGAAGGCTGTTTCTCCATATTTATTATTTTTTTATTCTGTCTTTTTTTTTTTTTAATGAGTTGCTCTGTCTTATTTCTTGCTTGTTTTGTATCCCTCTTCTTTCTTTCTCTGCTTGTTTCTTTTTCTTTTTCACTTTTATTCTTTTGTTTACTGATCTATTCTACCTACACTATTTCTTTTCACTCCTTTGTCTTTTGTTTTCCATTGTTGTTCTTCCATTCCACCTCTTTTAATAGGTCTCCAATTTTTCTTGTTTGTATATCTCCCTCTCTGCCTTTTTCTCTGCATACTTTCTTTTTTTACTTTTTTCTTTATCTCTTTTCTGTATTCTTATTCCCTCTTCTCACCTTTCCATCAGTTTAATTCATTCTATATATTTGTTTCTCTATTATGTTTCCTGTTTCATTGTTTCTATTCCACTTTCCTAATCTTATTCCTCTGTGCTTCTTACTCATATTACTCTTCTAATTTCAGAGGTCTTACATGTTTGCTCTCCTACCTTTTACTATTAGAATTACTGTTGTTCTTTTTGTCTTCCTATCTCTTTCCATTTCTTGGGTCCTAATTTTTTTTCTTTCAAAGTACCAAGGCATGTCTCTTTCCCACACAAAAAAAGCTGAGTGGGAAGAAGATCCCACCTGAATGAGCTGTTTGGGGAACCCACAGAGTAAGAGGCTTCAGGGCATTGATCTGGAGGGTGATGGATGAAGAGGCAAATTCCCTGAGGCACTGCTGGCTTGATTCTTGGTCGCTGTGTTTCCTCTTCCCTGATTTATTCTTTTCTGTGTATACTGATTTTGTATACCAAGGCTATCTATTTTCCTTCCCTCATCATTCTCTCTTCTGGTTTCTGTTGTTGTTGTTACCTTCCACCTCTCTTTGTTTAGTCCTCAATTTTTCTGGTTTTTATTTCTATCTCTTCTATCCTGTTTTCTTTCTTTTATTAACTTTTTTCTTTTTTTCTTTTTGTTTTCTCTTTCCCTGTCTCCCCATCATACTGCCTTTTAATTCAGTCTATATATTTTTCTCTATTTGGTTTCCCATTTCATTGTTGGTACCCCACATTTTTATTCTGATTTCTCTATTCTGCTTGCATGAGTTAAATATTCATTTTTCCAAGGTCTTATACAGTTCCTGCTCTAACAATGACTATTATTATTACTATTATCCTTTTGCTTTTCTTACCTCTTTCACTTTCTCTGGCCCTAATTTTTTACTCCAAGGGAACATAGACAACAACAATGAAATAGAATAAGAAGAACAAATTATCAAAGATAAAACTAACACACACACAGAAACAGCAATTAAATAAAAGTCTAGAGTAAAGAGAGAAGTTAATCAACTGAATAAACCAATGAAGATAAAAAGATGACCAAAGGGCAACAAAAAATTACAAACCATACTAAGGAGCAGGAAGACATGGACCAGTCCAATAAACAATTTAAAAACCAGGAGAGATGCAGAACATTGAACAACTAATCAAAGCTATCAAAACAAATATCATGGGCCAACTTAATGAAGAGAAGGGTGAGATTAAGGATATTAAGAAAACACTGGGAGGAGATATTGAAGAAATTGTAAACATACATAAAAAGATAATGGATATGATGGTGATGAATGGCACAATCCAAGAAATCAAAAAGACACTGGAAGCATGTAACAGTAGATTTGAACAGGCAGAGGAAACAGTTATTGATGTGGAAGACAGTACATCTGAAATCAAACACATAGCAGAACAGATAGATAAAAAGATAGAAAAACTCCAGCAAGGACTTAGGGATTTGAATGACAACACAAAATGCACATATGTACATATTATAGGCATCCCAAAGGGAGAAGAGAAGGGAAAGGGGACAGAAGGAGTGTTGGAAGAAATAATGACTAAAAACTTCCCAACTCTATTGAGGGAGATAGATGTGCAAGTCCAGGCAGTGCAGTGCACCCAACAGTATAAATCCCAACAGGTCTACTCCAAGACATATACTCATCATTCTGTCCAATGCTCAATACCAAGAGAAAATACTGAAAGCAGCAAGAGAAAAGAGAACCACCACATACAAGAGAAGCTCAATAAGATTAAGTGCTGATTTCTCATCTGAAACCATGGAGACAAGACAGCAGTAATATGACATAGGTAAGGTACTAAAAGAAAAAAACACTTCCAGCCAAGAATTCTCTATCCAGCAAAACTGGCATTCAAAAATGATGGAGACAATATAACCTCCATCTCTGAACCCATATGCATGACTTTTTTTCTACCAAAGTGGTTAGTTGTTTTTTTTTTTAATTTATTTTTATTGTGGGTAAAAATCAAAATTCTCACAATACATACAAACATTTGCAAAATGATATAGAAATATATATGAATATATGTGTATTTCCTTACAAAAATGTTATTTATATATATATATACATATATTTTAAGAGGTGCTTAGATTACGCAAAATATTACACGGAACCCACTGGGATTCCCATGTTGCCCACCTCC
>JAKSZT010053804.1:179132-227944 GCA_026826555.1 Tolypeutes matacus | reverse complement strand
AAAAAAAAAAAAAAAAAAAAAAAAAAAAAAACATCAGTGGGTCATCTTATTTTGACAGGCACTGTCCCTACACTCAGAGGACTATTGTTGCTCCCTTGGAGACTGTGGCAGAGAGCTCCTGGCTAGGAATTCAGATTCCCTCATTTATTGTGTGATTATCCACCCATCATGACCATGCCCCATCCCCTGATCCTTTGAATGATTTTGTATATCTTTCATGTATATTCGGATGAACCAATCCCCACAAACCGCCCCCCAGACACCCCCCCAATAATTCCCCGCAGTACCCATTGTAACCCTTCTGTGATCCAAATCCTCCATTTTCATGAGCTTTTTAGCCATTTGTATTTCTTCCTTGGAGAAGTGTCTTTTCAGGTCACTTGCCCATTTTTACATGCATTATTTGTTCTGTATATGTCTATTAGGTCCAGATCCTCTAGTTTATTAATCAAAGTCTTTGTTTCTTTATTGATTCTTTGTCAAGATGTTCTGTCTGATAGTAATAATGGTGTATTAAATTCCCCCACTATAATTGTAGAGGCATCTATTTATCCACTTAGTTTTTCCAGTGTTTGCCTCATATATTTTGAGGCACCCTGTTAGGTGCATAAATGATCATGATAGTTCTTTTTTCTTGAAAGATTACCCCTTTCACTAATATATAGTGTCCATCTTTGTCTCTTACAATAGTTTTGCCTTTAAAGTCTATTTTGTCCAGTATTAGGATAGCTACACCTGTCCTTTTTTGGTTATTGTTTGCTTTTAAGATAGTTTTCCAGCCATTCACTTTCAGCCTCCTTGTATCCCTTGATGAAAAGTGGGTTTCTTGTAGACAACATATAGATGGGTCAGATTTCCTAATCCATTCTGCCAATCTGTGTTTCTTGACTGGTTAATTTAATCCATTAACATTCAGTGTTATTACTCTCAAGGAATTACTTACATTAGCCATATTTTCTTTGGGTTTGTGTATGTCATATATTGCTTTTATTTCTCTTTTTGATTTTTTACACTCTTACACTCTCCTCCATCTCTCTCTCTCCTGTTTTTTCCTTTCAACCACAAAACTACCTTTATCACAACCTTGAAAGAACTGTGAGAAGAAGACAGCCACTGCCAGAGTGTGAATATGTTCTCCATGAACCACAGCAGTGAAGTCACTTTGCACCATTTCCAGCTGTTTTTCTGAAAGTTAGAAGATACGTTTATGCAAAGAAATCTATTTTTATGGTAAGGCTCGAAGCTAACTTAATTTGGAACTTTGAGTAAGAGTAGAGATGGAAAAATTACAAAGGAGAGCAATTGCCTTGGAAAATGTCAGGTTGCTCTGAGAAGGGAAGGCCTTTGGAATATAAATAATTTTGTACCACCAAGGCTGTCAAAACTAACCACTTTGGCAACACAACTGGAAAAAGACCTTGAATAAAAGGGGGAAATGATAAAGACAAATAAGTTCAAGTGGCTAAGGGACTTCAAAGAGAGTCAGGAGGTCATCCCAGAGGTAACTCTTACGCACACCTCAGTAGGAGCTCATAGAACATCTAAGTGCCTATCACCCCACTCAGAGGGGTTCCTGAGAGCTCCGGAGACACCCTGGTCCTATATAAGGGGGGATAGCCCCAGAGACTGATGCCTTATCAGTGGGTTCTATTTTGGAATCTGTGCTCCTGAGAGTGACAGAATTAGACTCAAATAAGTCCTCCCTGCACATGGTTCACTAGTCCCTTCTATTCAAACCTATATGTGATGCTGGAGTTTTTAGGTATACTTCCAGAGACTGGAGCCTCTGGCCTACCTATGTGCCAGGTGTACATGAAATCTAGGTGAAGCTGCAACTCCTACCCTACAGCTCAATGGACTCATCCAAGTCACCTGGTGAGGAGACAACGATGGGTAATGGCCATCCCAGGGAATGGAGAGGGCCTGCATCTGCAGGCAGGATCATCCCACCCACCATATCCATGGGATATAAGCCCTCTCTCACTTGGAGTTGGAGTGGACATCACCATCTCAGTCCCCGCAGGATTGGGGGAAGAACTATGGACTAGAGTGGACTTGATGGTATTCTCTTGTTCACATATGGTGATTCTAGCAATGCAAGAAATTATAACAATGAGGTGGAGCCAGTGGCCACTTGACACTTTTGGAGTAGGGAGGGGACGAGCAGTTGAAATACAGTGGCTTCTTTGGGAGTTGGAGGTTGTCCTGAGTACTGTTGTGGCAACAGATGTAGGCCATTTTAAATCAGCACACACCACTCAGAACTGAGTGGGAGAGAGTGTGGTCTACAGTGTGAACTGTGGTCTATGTTTGGTGGCAAGGCTCCAGGATGTGTAAGTTCATTGAGGGTGGTGGGCCTCACTGTGGGAGATGTTTGTGTGGGATGTGGTGGGAGGTGTGGGAGGTGGGCAACATGGGAATCCCAGTGGGTTCCGTGTAATATTTTGGATAATCTTAAAATATATGTATATATATATATAAATAACTTTTTTGTAAGCAAATACACATATATGCATATATATTTATATATCATTTTGCAAGTGTTTGTATGTATTGTGAGAATTTTGATTTTTACCCATAATTAAAAAAAAATGATATACAAAAAAAAAAAAAAAAAAAACAGCCCATGAAAAGATACTCAACATCACTAGCTATTAGGGAAATGCAAATCAAAACTACAATGAGATACCATCTTATACCCATTAGACTGGTGGGTATTAGAAAACAGAGGACTATAATTGCTAGAGAAGATGTGGAGGAGTGGGAATCATCATCCATTGGTGGTATGTAGAATGGTCCAGCCATTGTGAAGGACAGTTTGGCAGTTCCTCAAAAAACTAACTATAGAACTGCCATATAATCCAGGAATTCCACTGCTGGGTGTATACCTAAAAGAATTGAAAGCAAAGGGACAAACAGGTATATGCACACCAATGTTCATAGGGCATTATTCACTATTGCCAAAAGTTGGAATCAATCCAGGTGCCCATCAACAGATGAATGGATAAACAAAATGTGATACATACATACAATGGAATATTACTCACCTGCAAGAAGGAATACAGTGCTAATACATGAGATAACATGGATGAATCTTGAGGACATTATGTTGAGTGAAGCAAGCCAGGCATTGAAGGATGAACAGTACATGACCTCGCTGATATGGATTAAGCAAATCGAGCAGACTCAAAGAGCTATTGTCTGGAAGATAGGTTTATAGGAAATAGAAAGGGAGAAAAAGGTTGTGAGCCAACACCCATACACATGTAATCTATGCTAATGTGAAATTGTCCAGCTGTGTATTGAAAGGATATGACAGGAGGATAGTTATATTATTGGTTTGGGTGGTGCAGGTTTGACAGGTGGGTAGATTGGAGAGTGTGGGTGGGAGGGTCCAGAGAAGTGGTGGGAGGTTTGGGAGAGGGACCAGGTGAACACTGGGAATTTGCAGGTATGTGGTTGCAAGTAAAAAGTTGGAATGCTCTTATACCAACATGACAAGGAAGTGTCACTGGTTTAAGGTGCTGGATGGGGGGACATTCAGCACAGGGCACACCTGGAGTAGGCTCCTAGGGAGTGTGTGAATGATCATTTTGTCATAATCTGTTGTATCAGTGGGTGGAGACCCACATAATGAGTGGGAAGGAGTTAAAGTCCCATAAACAGAAGGACCAATTTGTTCACAAATAGAGAGGTGGGAGTCTCTCGAGAACCTGGGTGGTTTCTAATAGGGGAGAACAAACCAGTGTGTTAAGACCTCAGTCAGTGTTGTTGCAAGTAACTATGAATCTTGTCATCCAAGTAGTGAAGCCAGGGTCTCCATTGGCCCTGAGGGTAGGGTGTGGGTGGAATAGAATAGATTCAATGGGGGTATTGAGTGGGCAGTGGAAATGTTCTACATGATCTTACAATGATGGACACAAGCCATGTTAAATGTCATTAAAATTTATAAAAGTATATGGTCTAAAATGTAAAACCTAATGTAAACCATTGACCATGTTTAGTAGCTATGTTTCACTATTTATCAGTTATAACAAAGGTACCATCCACATATTAAAATATATTAATACAGGAAGGAGGAAAAGGGGAAGATGTTGGGTATATAAGAATTTCTGTATTCTGTATGTGACTTTACTGTGACCTAAAACTTCTTTGAAAGCAAACTGAAAAATAGTAAGACACTGGGGAATAAATGGAAGAAATTGCCACTGTACAAGCAGGACACCAGATATTACAGTGAAAAAAGGCAAAATGCCATTCTTTTTAAATACCCCAATCTTTTAATGTTATTTTATTTTTAGTTTCTTAAAATTCTTATGTATTTTATTTCTTGTATTAAACTTAACATTATTATTTCATTTTCCCCTTAATTGTATTTGGCTATTTTAATGGCTTCATTTTTGAAACTTTGGATCACAGAGGGTTTAAAACTAGGCCAGGGGAAGATCATTAGTATGGGTTGTCAGTTATGGGAGAAACCTGAAAAAGTTCACCTGGCATTCATATAAGATATATAAAAATATTCAAATGTTCACAGGGCATTGTCACAGTGGGTGGAGACTCACAAAATAACTGAGTGAATATTAAAACCCCATTCTGGAGAGCTCTGTCACATTTTCTAATGGAGCAGAACAGTCCCCTGAGTGCAGGGGCAGTGACTGGTGAAGGAGGATGATCCATTGATAGGCCCTTGGTATTTATGACTAGGCTTATGAGCCTTTGCTCTTGAAATTGAAACTTAGCCTACTGTTATGGGGTGCCTAAGGGTTGCCTCCTGAGAGCCTCCTTGTTGCTCAATTTGGCCTCTCTCTAAGCCAAACTCAGCATATGAATGCATTACCTTCCCTCCTGTGTGGGACTCCCAGGGATGAGCATCCCTGGCACCTAGGGAATGCTACCAAGAACCAACTAGCAATGCACATGGAAAAAGACCTCAAGTATAAGGGGAAAATGTAAAGACTAATGAGTTTATATGGCTAAAGACTTCAAAGTTTGTCAGGAGTTCATCCAAAGGTAACACTTATGCACACCTCAGCAAGATCTCATATACTACCAAAGTGGATACTACCCCAAATAGTGGGGCTCTTAAGAGCTCTGGAGCCATCCAAGCCCTATGGTCAGGGCAGATAGCACTGGAGTTTGGTACCTTGCCAGTGGGCCTTTCTTTGGAGTTTGTGCCCCTGAAAGTGACAGAGTTAGACTCAGTTATGTCTTCCCTACACATGACTCATCTGTCCCTTCTATTTTTACTTATACTTGGTGCTGGAGTTTGTAGGTGTATGTCAAAGAGACTTGAGTCTTTAGGCTGTCTATGTGCCAGCTGGGCCCAGATCCTCAGCGGAGTTGCAAAACCTACTCTACATCTCATTGAACTCACTCAGAACAACTACCAAGGAGATGAAGATGGACAATGACCATCCCAAGGAACAGAGAGAGTCTGCAATTGCAAGCAAGTTAGTTTCATGAATCTTCCCCATAGGACATAAACCCTCTCTCAATTAGAGGTGGAGTGGACATCATCATCCCAGATTCCTCAGGATTGGGGAAAGAACTATGGATTAGACTAGACTTACTGGGATTCTACTATAGACATATTGTGATTCTAGCAATGGAGGAAATTACTACATTGATGTGGATCCAGTGGCCACTGGAGGCTCTTGGGGGCAGGGAAAGAGAAAAACAGTTGTAATATAGGTGCTTTTTGGGGACTTGGGAGTCATCCTGAATGGCACTGCAATGACAGATATAGGCCATTTTATACAATCACATAATATGCAGAACTGTGTGGGAGAGTGCAGACTACAATGTGAACTATGGTGCATGCTTAATGGCAAAGCCCCACGATGCATTTATCAATTGCAATGAGTGTGCCACACTAATGAAGGGTGTTTATGTGGGAGGTTGTGGGAGGTGTGGGAGGTGGGGCATATGGGAATCCCTATATTTTTTGTGTAGCATTTATGTAATCTAAGTATCGTTTAAAAAATAAAAACAATTATTTTAAAAAATTCATTCTATATGGTTACCTGGACAACCATTCAGAGGTAAGCACATTTTTTTAAAGATTTATTTATTTTTTATTGTGGGTAACAATCAAAATTTTCACAATACATACCAATATTTGTAAAATGATATATAAATATATATGCATATATGTGCATTTGCTTACAAAAATGTTATATATATATATATATATTTTTTAAGAGGTGCTTAGATTACCTAAAATATTACATGGAACCCACTGGGATTCCCATGTTGCCCACCTCCCACACCTCCCACCACATCCCACACAAACATCTCCCACAAGTGTGGCCCACCATCCTCAATGGACTTACACATCCTGGGTCCTTGCCACGAACCATAGACCACAGTTCACATCATAGATCACACTCTCTCACACACAGTTCTGAGTGGTGTGTGCTGATTTAAAATGGCCTACATCCGTTGCCACAACGGTACTCAGGACAACCTCCAAATCCCAAAGAAGCTCCTGTATTTCAACTGCTCGTCCCCTCCCTGCCCCAAAAGTTTCACATTTTTACTTCAAGTTCATCTTTTAGTGCATATTAACAGCTTCGGCTTTTTTTTTTTTTTGATAGTCACAGAAATTTATTAAAAACTCATTTGCCTTTTCATTTAAAAAAGAAAAAGAAAAAGAAAAGAAAAACTTTAAACTTAAAATCTAGAAAACATTATATTTTATTTGTAAAAATGTGGAAAAATCTAGCCCATCCAGTGGACAGTCACTGAAAGTTCAATTAAATACTTAATAGTAAGAGATCTATGCCCAATTGTCCACTATGGTATGTCTTCAGGGGCATGCTACAGCTAGTCTTCATGAAAACCTAACAATGCTTACAGTTTTATTGGGTTGAAGTCCCCAAACTTGGTAGTAGATTTCCCAAAAAGGACTAAATGGAGGAAGACTGACTGTCACAGAAACTCTTCTTTGGCTTTTTTGGGTTGGTGAACTACCTGGGGTTTGTATCATAGCTACTTATTTATTTATTTTTCCAGCTACTGAATCCAAAGGAGCTGTCCAACCAATACTGAACACTTTTTTTTTGCAAGTTATTTGGGATAGGTCTTAATCATCTACTCTTTTACCATCAGTTTCTCTCTTCCTCTTTTGCCTTTCCCACTTTCTTCCTCCTCCTCGTCCTCATTCCTATGGTATTCATTTTCATCAACTTCTCCATCAAGCATAAACTCCTCTTCCTCCCCACTAGTTCGTCTTCATCTTCTTCCCCTTTACATCTTCATCTTCATCCTCTTCATTATCAAACCCTTCTTCAATATCCTTGTCCTCCTTGTCCTCATCTTCTTCATCCTTTATACTTTGTCCTCACCATCCATCTCAGCATTGGAGTCATGAGCTTCCTGGTCCTTTCAGTCATAACCATCTGGATAGGTCAGTGTGGGCAGTTTAGAGACTTCACAGTTAAAAAGATCCAAGATCTTCAGATAATCCAACTTTCTGAAAGGTTCCCAGGTGCTGTTATCTTTAAGACAATTAGAGGTGGAGTGGACATCCCCATCCCAGAATCCGCAAGATTGGGGAATGAAATATGGACTAGAGAGGACTTACTGGCATTATACAATAGGCTTATTGTGATTCTAGCAATGGAAGAAATTACAGCATTGATGTGGAGTCTGTGGCCACTGGAGGCTCTGGGGGCAAGGAGAGGGAAAATAGTTGTAATATGGGGGCTTTTTTGGGACTTGGGAATCATCCTGAATGACATTGCAATGACAGATATAGGTCATTTTATATCATCCCATAACATGCAGAACTGTGTGGGAGAGAGTGTAGACTACAAGGTGAACTATGGTCCATGCTCAGTGGTAATGCCCCTGGATGCACTTATCATTTGCAATGAATGTGCCACATTAATGAAGGATTTTTTTTTTTTAATGTGGGAGTGTGTGGGAGGTTTGGGGAGCAGAGCATATGGGAATTCCTATATTTTTTGTGTAACATTTGTGTAATCTAAGCATCTTTTAAAAAATAAAAAAATATATATTTATAATAAAATAAAATAAATTTTATAAAGCATTTTTATTTGGAATGATGGAAAAGTTTTGATAGTAATGGAGGTGATGGTAGCATAACTTTATGGATGTATTAACAGCCCTGAATTATATATTTGAATGTATTTCAAAGGGGAAATTTTAGGTTGTATATATGGTACTAAAATAAAAATTTTAAAAAAATTCATGGAAATGCACAACACAAACTGAACTCTAAATTAAATCAAGGATTGTAGTTTATAGCACAACTATAAAAATGTGCTATCATCAATTGAAACAAATGTTCCACACCAATGCAAGGTGTTATAATCAGGGTGGTATAAAGGAATCCTGTACTTTACACATGACTGCTCTATAAACCCACAATTTGTCTATTTAAAAAGAAAAAAAAAGAAAGCAGTATTTCTGTTTGCTTCCTTTTTTAAAAAAATTCTATCTCTTTATTGAGAATTGAATATTTTCATTCATTGTTTCACCAATATTCTTTCATACTTTCTCTGCTTTCTTTTATCTCCTTATGAATATCAAAGATCATTTCTTAAAAAGTCTTTCTACAGTATATACAAAATCTTTTCTTTGTTTTTGTTTTCAGAAATTATATCTTGTTCCTTTAGATGAAGCTTCATTTTCTATTTCTTTGTCTTGTGATTCTTTTTGGCATAGTACATACTTTGAAATTTTCCTTTGTTAACTCTGTAGGTAAGTCTCTGAGCAAAGTGTTTTTAATTTGGTATTCAATGAGACATATGGCACATATTTCCTTTAGTACCAGAAGCTAACAAAAACAAACAAACCAATGCAAATATCATCTTTCATATATTTTTCAAATTGACTTTTTTTGACTGATATTCTTTTTCAGAGTGTAGCCTTCCTACCAAGGAGATGAAACTGAGAAAATTGTGTGGGGTCCTCTCTGACTTTTCTGAGTCTGTTTCTTGTCCTTGGCATGCACTCATAGCCTTATGAATTCTACAATTTACAGTGATCTAAATGTTCCCTCTATTTCCTATGAAATAGACAATCCAATTATCTCCATGTCCTGTATGATACCTTATTGCATTTCTTAAAGCCAGTAACCCTTTGTTACATGCCACTTTGACTTATTTGCTACTGCTTTAGCTGTGAAAAAGCTGCTTCTGCATGCAGGGAATTTTCTGGGAGCCTAAGTCAGAGTCAAATGTTTGGTTCAGACTTTCAAACAACATCCCAGAGAAAAGTAATGACATATAGGCAACCTAGTATATTCATAGTGGTTAATCTTCTCCCTCCATAATAGGGACAGGGATCCAAAATGAGAGCTAATTCAGCACCACACTGCACTAGGAAGGGGGTTGGAGAGGGGACAGCAAGGGTACTATGAGCTTCTCATACTGGTTTGTAGTTCTGTTTTCTTGATTCAGCACTCACCCACTTTCTATTACCCTTTTAATCCTTTCCTTAGTTTCAGGAAGATGGCTTTGAAAGTTTTTTCTATTTGTTAAACTATTCTGTGAGGGAGCTGAACCATGAAGCACCATACATTGCATGCTATTCATTCAGCAGAAATGTTTGAGAATTTTTAAACAGGATTTAGTAAATGAATATAAGTGCATGGAAATGAGTGAAAAATGAGTTTCACTCCATTTTAAAATCTAAGTAAAAAAATGAAATTTGCAGCTTTCTAAGAAAAAATAAATTTAAACAGTGTTTTGTAAAGGGAGATAAGGTCATACAGTTGAGTGAAACATGCATTTCACACATTTTTGAAACTAAGTAACATATGTGATTTACAACTTTCTAAGAAAAAGTTTAATTTAAATAACAATTTGTAAGTGGACATATATGCATAAAGGAGAGTGAAACGTATTTTATTAAGTTTTCCAAACTAAATAACATATGTGATACACAGATTTTCAAGAGAATGTTTCCTTTAAGCAATGTTTTGTGAGTGAAGATATATATATATATATTTATACACACACACACACACATTCCAGTGAAAATCAGTGAAACATGCATTTCCCTGTTTTCTATATGAAGGGATGAAGTTTCATATATTTAGCATTTTTTGAATGAAAACAGGTGCATATAAGTGAAAGAAATATTTGTTTCACTCAGTGTTTCTAGTAAAGGTATGTTAGTTCCATATTCTTAAGTTGAAATTTATTTTAAACATTGATTTGTAAGTAATGATAAGTGCACAGAACATAATGAAACATGTGATGAAGGAAGTTTAATGAAGTCCATTTTATCTATTTGTTCTTTTTTCTCTCTTGCTTTTGGTGTTATATCTATAAAATCACTAATAAATCCAATGTTAGGAATTATCCCCTCATATTTTTTTTTAAGAATTTTATGGTTTGAGCACTTATATTTGGTCCTTGGTCCATATAGAGTTAATTTTTATATATGGTGATATTTAGGGGTTCAAATTCATTAAATTTCAAGTGGATATCTAGATTATCTAGTATAATTTGTTGAAGAGACCATTCTTTCCTGAACTATGGTACTTGTAAAAATGAGTTGGCAATAGACAAACGGGTTTATTTCTGAACTCTCAATCATAATACCTTGGTCTAGATCTATTTATGCATCACAAAACTGTTTTTATTACTGTGGCTATGTAGTATATTTTGAAATCTGTAAGTGAGAGACCTTTAAACTTGATCTTCTTTTGCACTATTTGTATATTCAGAGCCACGTGCAATTCCACATGAATTTGAGGAATGACTTTTCTATATCTGTGAAAATATATGCTGGGATTTTGATAGGTATTGTATTTTTTAAATATATATTTTATTTATTTTTAAAAGATAGATTACATAAAAAGATACATTAAAAAAATATAAGAGATTCCTATATTCCCCACTCTCCACTCCTCCCACTTTTCACCACATTAACAACTTCTTTCTTTCATTAGTGTGGTATATTCATTGGAATTGATGAACAAATTTTGGAGCATTGCCATTAAGCAGGGATTATAGTTTACATTGCAGTTTATACTCTCTCCCACTCAATTCTGTAGGTTATGGCAAGATATCTAATGTCCTGTATCTGTCATTGCAATGTCATTCAGGACAATTCCAAGTCCTGAAAAAGCCCCCATATTACACCTCTTTTTTCCTGTCCCTGACTTTAGCACCTCCAGTAGCCACTGTCTCCACATCCATGACATAATTTCTTCAATTGATAGAATCACACTAAGTCTATAGAAGAATACCAGTAAGTCTAATCTAGTCAATATTTTATTCCCCAATCCTGAGGATTCTGGAATGGTGTTGCCTACTCTACCTCTAGTTGAGAGGGGGGCTTCAATCCCATATGGCTGATGAATGGAAATCTTTTGTTTGCAGTTGCAGACATTCTTAGTTTCCTGGCATGGTGGCTGTCAATCCTCACCTCCTTGTTACTTGTCCTAGGTGAGTCAAATGTACTGGAGTGCAGGTTTTGCAACTCCACTGAGGCTTAGGGCCTTGCTGGCATATGGACAGCCCAGAGATTCAAGTCTTTTGGATGTACACCAACCAATTCCAGTGACAACCAGAGGTTCAAATAAAAGGGACAGAAGAAAGGGAGGGGCCAAGATGGCGTTAGTGTAGGAGGGCGCACACTGCAAGCTCCCAGAGCAAGGCGGATTGTGGACGGGGTACTGCCCGGGGGTCTGTGCTGTGCACACGTGGAGTGAGAAGCCTGGGACATCTATCTGCGCAGATCGACGGCGTGGACCGAACGGTGGAGATTCGGAACATAGAAAGAAGCAAGGAAATAAAATAAGAAGAAAAACTGCCAAAGAGAAAACTTAACTCACACGCAGAACCAACAACTAAATAAAATTCTAGAGCATAGAGAAAAGCTAATCAACTGAACAAATCCATCAAGATAATATGATGACCAGAGGGCAACAGAAAAATACAAGTGACTCTGAGAAACTGGAAAACATGGACCAGTCCAATGCACAAAATAAAAACCAGGAAGCAATGCAGTACATCGAACAACTAGTCAAAGGTATCCAAACAAATATCATGGACCAACTTAAAGAAGTGAAGGAAGAGATTAAGGATATAAAGAAGACACTGGGAGAACATACTGAAGAAATAGCTAACACACCTAAAAAGGTAATGGATATGACGGCGAACAAAGAAACAAGTCAAGAAATGAAAAAGACACTGGACTCACATGGCAGCAGAATTGAACAGGCAGAGGAAAGAATTAGTGATATGGAAGACAATACAGTTGAAATCAAAGAGATTGTAGAAAAGATAGACAAAAAGATAGAAAAAATCCAGTATGGTCTCAGGGAATTAACCGATAATGCAAGAGGAACAAACATACGCATTATGGGCATCCCAGAAGGAGAAGAGAAGGGAAAGGGAACAGAAGGAGTGTTGAAGGAAGTTATGGCTGAAAACTTCCCAACTCTATTGAGAGAGATGGATGTGCAGATCCAGGAAGCACAGCGCACCCCAAATAGTATAAATCCCAACAGGCCAACTCCAAGACATATACTTGTCAAACTGTCCAATGCTCAAGACAAAGAGAAAATACTCAAGGCAGCAAGAGAAAAGAGAACCATCACATACAAGGGAAGCACAATAAGATTAAGTGCTGATTTCTCAGCTGAAACCATGGAGGCAAGAAGACAGTGGTATGACATAGTCAAAACACTAAAAGAAAAAAACTTCCAGCCACGAATTCTCTATCCAGCAAAATTGGCATTCAAAAATGATGGAGAGTTCAAAATATTCACAGATAAACAGCAATTAAGAGAGTATGTCAAGAAGAAACCAGCACTTCAAGAAATACTAAAGGAATCTCTACAAGTTGAAAGGAAAAAACAAAGGAGAGAGAGTTGGAGGAGAGTTTAAAAACAACTGAAAACTCAAAAAGAGAAACAAAACAACATATGACATACATTAACCCAAAGAAAAAATGACTGAAGTAAGAAATTCGTTACGAGTAATAACACTGAATGTTAATGGATTAAATTCACCAATCAAAAGACACAGATTGGCAGAATGGATAAGAAAATATGATCCATCTATATGCTGTCTACAAGAAACCCACCTTCGGCCTAGGGATTCAAGGAGGCTGAAAGTGAATGGCTGGAAAACCATTTTACAAGCTAACAATAGCCAAAAAAGGGCAGGAGTAGCTATTCTAATATCAGACAAAATAGACTTTAAATGCAAAACTATTGTAAGAGACAAAGATGGACACTACATATTAGTAAAAGGAGTAATCTCTCAAGAAGAGAGAACAATCATCAACATTTACGCACCTAATCGAGGTGCCTCAAAATACGTGCGGCAAACTCTGGAAAAACTAAGAGGAGAAATAAATTCCTCTACAATTATAGCAGGGGACTTCAACACACCACTATCATCATTAGACAGAACATCTAGGCAGAGAATCAATAAAGAAACGAAGGCACTCAACAATACATTAGAAGATTTGGACTTAATAGACATATACAGAACACTACACCCAAATACAGCGGGATTTACATTCTTCTCCAGTGCACATGGAACATGCTCCAAAATAGACCACATGCAAGGCCACAAAACAACATTCAATGAATTCAGAAAGATTGAGATTATACAATGTAATTTCTCTGACCACAACGGAATGAAGTTGGAAATCAATAAGGCCCAGAGGAACAGGTTAGGCACAAGGATATGGAAGTTAAACAACACACTCTTAGACAAACAGTGGGTCAAAGAGGAAATTTCAAAAGAAATCAGTAACTACCTTGAAACTAATGAAAACAACAACACAACATATCAAAACCTATGGGATGCAGCGAAAGCAGTCTTGAGAGGGAAGTTCATAGCCATAAATTCATATATTAAAAAAGAAGAAAGAGCTAAAATTGACGACCTAACTGCACACTTGGAGGAATTGGAAAAACAACAACAAACGAAACCTAAAGGAAGTAGAAAGCAGGAAATAACCAAGATTAGAGCACAACTAAATGAAATAGAGAATAAGAAAGCACTGGAAACAATAAACAAAACCAAAAGCTTGTTCTTTGAGAATATCAACAAAACTGACAAACCCTTAGCCAGACTAACAAAGAAAAAGAGAGAACAGATGCAAATACATAAAATAAGGAATGAGCAAGGTGATATCACTACTGACACCACAGAAATAAAGAGTATCATAAGAGGATTCTTTGAAAAATTATATGCCAACAAGAATGACAATTTAGAGGAAATGGACAAGTTTCTAGAAACCCACAAACAGCCGACATTGATGAAAGAAGAAATAGATGAACCCAACAGCCCAATTACAAGTAAAAGATAGACTCAGTCATTAAAAACCTCCCAACTAAGAAGAGTCCAGGACCAGATGGCTTCACAGCTGAATTCTACCAAACATTCCGGAAAGAGCTAACACCAATTCTACTTAAGCTCTTCCAAAAAATAGAAGTAGAAGAAATATTACGTAACTCATTCTATGATGCCAACATTACCCTAATACCAAAACCAAATAAGGATACCACAAGAAAGGAAAATTACAGACCAATTTCTCTAATGAACCTAGATGCTAAAATCCTTAACAAAATACTTGCTAATCGCATTCAACAACATATCAAAAGGATTATACACCATGATCAAGTGGGTTTCATCCCAGGTATGCAAGGATGGTTCAATATAAGAAAATCAATTAATGTAATACACCACATAAACAAACTGAAAGAAAAAAATCACATGATCATCTCTATAGATGCAGAAAAAGCATTCGACAAAATACAGCACTCTTTCCTCATAAAAACACTACAAAAGAAAGGAATAGATGGAAACTTTCTGAAAATGATCAAGGGTATATATGAAAAACCCAAAGCTAACATCATTTTCAATGGTGAAATCCTAAAAGCCTTCCCTCTGAGATAGGGAACAAGACAAGGATGCCCACTATCACCACTCCTATTTAACATTGTCTTAGAAGTACTTGCACGAGCACTGAGACAAGAAAAGGACATAAAAAGCATCCATATTGGAAAAGAAGAAGTAAAAATTTAATTATTTGCAGATGACATGATCCTATACATAGAAAGCCCTGAGAAATCGACAACAAGGCTTCTAGAACTTGTAAAGGAGTTCAGTAATGTTGCAGGCTATAAAATCAATGCTCAAAAGTCAGTAGCATTTCTGTACACCAATAACCAGCAAACTGAGGAGGAAATCAGGAAAAAAATACAATTTACAATAGTAAACGAAAGAATCAAATACCTAGGAATAAATTTAACTAAAGATGTAAAGGACTTATGTACAGAAAACTACACAACACTGTTAAAGGAAATCAAAGAAGACTTAAATAAATGGAAAAATATTCCCTGTTCATGGATGGGAAGACTAAACATCATCAAGATGTCTATCCTACCCAAATTAATCTACAGATTTAATGCAATCCCAATAAAAGTCAACACTATATATTTTAAGGAACTGGAAAAACTAACCACAAAATATATTTGGAGAGGCAAGAGGCCCCAAATTGCCAAAGATGTATTGAAAAAGAAAAATGAAATTGGAGGTATCACATTACCTGACCTTAAAACATACTACAAAGCTACAGTGATCAAAACTGCGCGGTATTGGCACAAGGATAGACCTACTGACCAATGGAACCGGATTGAGAGTTCTGATATAGATCCTCACATATACAGTCATCTGATATTTGACAAGGCCACGAAGCCCACTCAGTTGGGAGAGAGTGGCCTCTTTAACAAGTGGTGCTTGGAGAACTGGATATCCATATACAAAAGAATGAGAGAAGAATAGCATCTCACACCTTATACAAAAACCAACTCAAGATGGATCAAAGATCTAAATATAAGAGCCAAAACCATAAAAACCTAGGAAGATAATGTAGGGAAGCATCTACAGGACCTTGTAATAGGAAATGGTTTCATGAACTTCACAGCCAAAGCACGAGCAGCAAGAGAAAAAATTGATAAATGGGATCTCCTCAAAATTAAAAACTTCTGCACCTCTAAGGATGTTATTAAGAAAATTAAAAGGCAGCCTTCCGAATGGGAAAAAATATTCGGCAACCGTATATCTGATAGGAGCCTAATATCTGCATATATAAAGAAATCCTACACCTTGAAAATAAAAGGACAAACAACCCATTTAAAAAATGGGCAAGTGAACTGAAAAGACAGTTCTCCAAGGAAGAAATACAAATGGCTAAAAAGCACATGAAAAAATGCTCAACATCACTTGCTATCAGGGAAATGCAAATCAAAACTACAATGAGATACCATCTTACACCCATCAGAATGGCAGCTATTAAAAAAACAGGAGACACTAAATGTTGGAGAGGATGTGGAGGAATAGGAACCCTCATCCACTGCTGGTGGGACTGCGGTATGGTCCATCCACTGTGGCGGATAGTTTGGCATTTCTTCAGAAAACTAACAATAGATCTTCTGTACGATCCAGCAATTCTACTGCTGGGTATATACCCAGAAGAACTGAAAACAAAAATACAAACAGATATATGCACACCAATGTTCATAGCGGCATTGTTCACCATTGCCAAAAGTTGGAATCAGCCCCGGTGCCCATCAACAGACGAATGGATAAGCAAAATGTGGTACATACATACAATGGAATATTACTCAGGTGTAAGAAGGAACAAAGTGCTAACACATGGAATAACTTGGATGAATCTTGAAGACCTTATGTTGAGTGAAGCAAGCCAGGCACTGAAGGATGAACAGTATATGACCTCACTGATCTGAACTGAGGAAAGTGAGCAGTCTCTGAGAACCATTGTCTGAAAGATAGGTTTACAAAGGAGAGTAAGAGAAGAGCAGGCTTTGAGCCATCACCCATATGGACATAATCTATGGTAAAGGGATAGAGTTTGGTTGCATGTTGGGGGATGGAGCAGATGAGTGGTGGTGTTCCTGGGTTTGGTGGTGCAGCACTGGGGGGTGGGTGGATTAGGAAGGGCTGGTTCAAATCCCCAGGGCATGTAACTGTGAATCTTGACATTCCATGGGTAGAGAGAGGGGGCTATCACGGGCCCTGGGGGGCTGGGGAGAAGGGAACAGTCAAGATCTAATGGGTTGTTTGGTGGTCATGGGGAAGGTTTTTCATTACCTTACAGTAATGGACACAGGAAATGGTAAATATCATCAAAATTATTAAACTGTATCATCTAAATTGTAAAAAAAAAAAAAAAAAAAAAAAATGGGACAGAAGAAGCATGTGTAGAGAATTCATATCTGAGTCCAACTCTGTCACACTCCGGAGAACAAAGTCCAAAGTAGGGCCACTGTCAAGGCACCAAACTCCAGAGCTATGTGCCATGATGATAGGTATCATATTGAATCTGTAGATTGCATTGGATAGTATTGACATCTTAATAATGTTAATCCTTCCTCTTCTTGAACATTCAATGTTTTGTCATTTATTTATGTCTTTTTAAAATTCTTTCAGCAGTGTTTTGTAGTATTCAGCATAATATCCTTCAACTCCTCAGTGAAATTTATTTGTAGCGATTTTATTCTCTTTGGATTTATTATGCATGGAATATTCTAAATTTTCACTAATAATATTATCTGGTATATAAAACACAAATGATTTTTGAATGATTATCTTGTGTCCTGAAACTTTGTTGAATTTGTTATTTTGTACTCTTAATATTCTTGTGCATTCTTTTGGAATTTCTATATAAAGAGTCATATAAGCTATAAATGGAGATAGTTATATGTCTTCCTTTCCAATTTGGATACCTTTTGTGTTTTTTTGCCAAATTGCTTTGACAAGGATTTCCAGTACAATGTTGCATACAAGAGATGAAAGCAAGCATCCCTGTATTGTGCCCAATCTCAGAGGGAAGGCGTTCCATCTTTAACCATTGAGTACTATGGTAACCATGGGTTTCACATATGTTTCCATTTCCATATTGAAGATATTACATTATATTGCTATTTTTCTGTGTGTTTTTTTATCATTAAAATGTGTTGGATTTTGTCAAATGGTTTTTCTGCTTCCACTGAGGTGTTCACGTGGTGTTTTTCTTCTTTCTGTTTCTCTGTTGTATTTACAGTGATTGATTTCCTTGAATTGAACCACTCTTGCATTCCTGGGATAAGTAAGACTTGGTCATGATGTATATTTCCCTTAATATACTTTTGTATTGATTTGCTAGTATTTTATTGAGTTTTTTTGCATCTATATTCATAAGGATATTGGTCAGTAGTTTTCTTTTCTTGTCATGTCATTACCTGACATTAATATTAGGGCAATGTTGTTCTATATATTACTATTCATTCTTGTTCATTTACAATAGTGTTCTAATCCTCTGTTTCCTTATTGATCATACAGCCACATATCCTAACCAATATTGAAAGTGGTGAATTGCAGTCTTCAATAATTATTGTAGATCTATGTATTTCTCCCTTCAAATTTTTTGAGCATATTGTATATTGGGATTCTGCTATTAGGTGAATATATATTTATAGTTATGTTGTTTTCTTCATTGTTTGACCCTTTTATTAAAATATATTGTTCTTCTTTGCCTCATACCATTTCTTTTTTTCTTCTTCTTCTTCTTTTTTTTTTTTTTTTGGAGGTACCAGTACCAGGGTACCAACTCCAGACATTTCTTTCTTACTATTTGCTTGGACTAGATTTTTCTATCCTTCCACTTTCATTCCATTTCTGTGTTAGCATATGTATTAGTCAGCCAAAGGGGTGCTAATGTAAAATACCAAAAATGGGTTGGTCTTTATAAAGGGTATTTATTTGGGGTAGACGTCCACAGATACCAGGGCATAAAGCATTAAGTTTCTTCTCTCACCACAGTCCATTGCCACGTGTTAGAGCAACAGCTGCTGGCGTTTGTCAGGGTTCAGGCTTCTGGGGTTCCTCTCTTCCTGGGGCTGCGTTTCTCTCCAGGCTTAGCTCCTGTTTCCTCCACAAGGTCAGCTGTAGACGATTAGGTGAATGGCTTGCTTCTCTTCCCCTGGGGCCTTCTTTCCAACATCAAAACTGCTTCTCAAAAGACTGCTTCAACTGTCCTTGGCCTTGCCTTTTATATTCGATTCCCCACCCACCAAGGGGTGGGGCTTAACACCCTAATCCTAACCTAATCATGCCCAGATTAACAGATCAGTTTACAAGCATGATTCAATTATATTTTTGGAATTCATAATTAAACCAAACTGCCACAGCATATAAGATGAATTCAGTATAAACCATTATAATATAATGGTATCATACTTTTATATCTGTTCTGTAAATCTGCATCTTTTGATTGCAGAATTTAATCCATTTACATCAAAGTAATTATAGACAAGGCAGGACTTATTTTACCATTTTTCCTTTGTTTCTTGTATGTGTTATACCTTTTTGGCCCTTATTTCTCCACTGCATGTTAGTTGATCATTTGCAGTGAAACAGATTGGTACTGTTCTCATTTCCCTTTCTCTTTTTATTTTAGACAATTTATTTAAGGTTTACCTTTGAGTTTATATTTAACATCCTAAATCTATAACAAACTAGTTTGAAATGATACCAACTCATATTCAATAACATAAAAATCTCTGTTCCTATATAAATCTGTTCCCCTTCTTAGGTTGTTCTTGTTATTCATTACCTTTATATTTTGTATGACCAATTACATATAAATAAGTTTATTTCTTATGCAATTGTATTCTGTATCTTGTAAGAAATAGTAAGTAGACTTACAATGAATAAAATAATACTGAAATTTTCATTAGACTCTGTAGTTATTTTGTAGTTATTTTTACTGAAGATCTTTATTTCTTCATATAGCTAAAAGCTACTATCTACTGTACTTACATTTTAATGCAAACAACTCCCTTTAGCATTTCTTTTAGGACAGGTCTAGTGCTGCAAATTCCCTCAACTTTTTTTTTTTTAATCTGTGAACATCTTAAACTTGCCATGATTTTTGAAGGATAGTTTTACCAGTTATAGAATTCTTTTTCAGCATTTTTTCTCTATCGGTATTTTAAATATGTCATACCACTGCCTTTTCACCTTCAGAGGTTTATAGAAAAATCATGCAGAAATATCTTTCACACATGCAGGTTCCCCTATTATTAACAATTTGCATTAGACTGATATATTTGAAGTAATTGATGAAATATTATTATAGTTACAGCAATGATTCTAGTTCATACTTTACATTAAGTTTCTCTGTTTTTGTTGAACAATCCTATGCTTTTTGTGTGTGGTCTTTGACATCTCCACTCTTTTTGTTTGTGGTATGCTAGTATTCAGCCAGAGATTCCTTTAAACCACTCTAGCCAAGATAGAAGGAGGAGAAGGAGGAGGGGGGTAGGGAGAGAGGGAGGTGAATGGCTCCTCCCATTTCTGTGTGTCTCTCTTTGTGTCTCCATTTATATAAAACCCAGCAGGAGGAAAGAGACTCAGCCTGTGTAACACCTCACTGACATAGCCCACTCAAAAGCCCTAAACTTATCCACCCTGCAAGCACATAGCTGCTTGTGTTACCTAAGCATAAGTTAAATGTTAAGAACACTTCCTAGGGGGAATAGATGTATAGCTGTTATCATAAGCTATAACCTCCCCAAAGCTGTAAACAACTTTGGTAAACATCCTTCCTAGGCGCATAGAGAAAACATCACCACACCCCATGTGTACACTTCATGTGATCTTAGCAAGAACTGTTCTCATATCCTATGCCCTTGTTCTGAAACCTCTTTTATATTACCCCTCAGTTCTTCATCTCTTTGCAGAGTGCTATCTTCATTCTCTAAACCACTGCCATCAGAGATTGTCTCCTGTCTGTAAGTCCCAGTAAAGCTTATGCCTGACTAAATGCCAGGTACATTCCTTGTTCTCATGGCTTCACTAACTTGCGCCTTTCAGGAATAGGATTGTAACAACTGGCAAGCCACAGCGAGAAGACTGAAAGATCACTGGCAATAAAGGGTATGAGCTCAGGGAAAGGAGAATCTGTGGGAGAAATCCCAGGTTGGCCTATGACATCCATGTAGGGAAGGGTGACTGTCTGCCCGGATGAGTGGGGCCACTGAGAAAATATGAGGATGCCCAAAAGTCTCCAGCACATATGCTGGCTGTGTAACAGCAGATAACAGAGCAGTTGCAGTTAAATAATGAAATGGAGACCGCCAGATATTGTCAGCTACAGTATGGTCCCTGTTAGGAGAAATGTGGGTGGCTACCAAGGCAGAAGAAGTGGCAAAGGCCTCTGTGTGCCACATAGAAGAAAAGTTAACATTAGAAATGGATAGGCACCTAACACAGGTAGAATGAAAGATTCCATAACCAATCACCTGCACAAGGTTGATGATCAGTTATACTGCAAAACTACGTAAACTGAAAGAGTTTAATGGGATGTTATTTTTACAATGTTTTAAGTTTTACTCATATTTTATTTTATTTTTTAATATATTTTAAATTTATTTTTGAAAGATACTTAGGTTACATAAAATGCTACATAAAAAAGTAAAAGGGATTTCCATATATCCCACTCCCCACACCTCCCACTTTCCCCCACATTTACAACTTCTTTCATTAGTGTGGTACCTTCATTGCAATTGGTAAAAACATTTTGGAGCATTGTCACTAAACATGGATTATAGTTTACATTGTAGTTTACACTCTCTTCCACTCAATTCTGTAGGATATGGCAGGACATATAATGGCCAGTATCTATCATTGCCATGTCATTCTGGACAAATCCTGAAAATGTCCCCATATTACACCTTTTCCCCTCCTCTGACTTCAGCACATCCAGTAGCCACTGTCTCCACATCCATGATATAATTTCTTCCATTGCTAGAATAACAATAAGTCTATAGAAGAATACCAGCAAATCCACTCTAGTCCATATTTTATTCCCCAATCCTGAGGATTCTGGGACGGTGGTGCCCACTCCACCTCTAATTGAGAGGGGGTTTCAATCTCATATGGCTGATGGATGGGACTCTCTTGCTTGCAGTTGTAGACTCTCTCAGTTCCTTGGTGTGATGGTTGTCCATTCTCAACTCCTTGTTAGTTGTCCTGGGTGGGTCCAATGTACTGGAGAGCAAGTGTTGAACCTCTGCTGAGGCTCAGGGCCTGGCTGACATATGGACAGCCCAGAGATTCAAGTCTCTTGGATGTACACCTACCAAATTCAGCACCAACTGTAGGTTCAAATAAAAGGGACAGAAGAGATGTGTAGAGAAGTCGCATCAGAGTCCAACTCTGTCAAACTCTGGAGCACAAACTCCAAAGTAGGGCCCACTGGCAAGGCACTAAACTCCAGAGATACCTGCCATGGCCTTATGACCTGGGGGTCTCCAGGACCCTCAGAAGCCCTACTATTTGGGTTAGTGTTTACTTTGGCAGTCTATGATATCCTGCTGAGACATGCATAAGTGTTACCTCTCTGGTGACCTCCTGACTCACTTTGAAGTCTCTTGGCCACAAGAACTAATTTGTCTTTACCTTCTCCCATTTTATTTGAGGTCTTTTTCCAGTAGCATCACTAGCAGGCGCTTGGTAGTAATCCCTTGGTCCCAGGTAGGCTCATCACCAGGAGTCATGCCCCACACTGGGGCACAGGTAATGCATTTATATGCTGAGTTTGGCCTAGAGAGAGGCCACATTTGAGCAACAAGAAGGTTCCCAGTAGGTAACACTTAGGCACCCTACAACAACACTATGCTTAGTTGTCATTTCAAGAACAAAGGCTTATAAGAATTAGTCATCAATATCAGGAGCCCATCAATGGGCCATTCTTCTTCACTAGTCATTGCCCTTGCACTTGGAGGATTGTTGATGTACCATTAGAGAATGTGGCAGAGCTCCCCAAGAGGGGAATTCAATATTCTTTCAGTTGTATGAATCTCTACCCACCGTGGCAAAGCCCCATGAACATTTGAACACATTTACATGCCTTATATGTATACCCAGGTGAATTTCCTCCTGTGCATCCCCCATCACTGACACCCCACACCAGTGATCCTCCCCTACTACAGTTGAAACCCTTTCTGTGATCCAAAATCTCTTCAAAAATGAAGCCAAGAATATTGCCAAATACAATTAATGTGTTTAAATATAAGGAATAAAACGCATAATAATTTATAAAAGCTAAAACTAAAATAAAGTAAAAAAGAAATTGGGATATTAAAAAATAATGAAAAATATTAAAAAATTAAAAATTTTTGATGTTTTGCCTATCATCACTGTAAAATCTATTGTCATGTATGTACAGTGACATTTTCTTCCATTTGTTCCCCAGTGTCTTACTTTTTTCACTTTGTCTTCAAAGAAGTTTTAGGTCACAGTAAAGATACATACAGAATATAGGGGACTCCCATATACCCATCAGCCTCCCCTTTTTCCCCCTTCCCATATTAATAACCTTTTTTTTAAGTATGAGGGAAATTCTTTTTTAAACTTTATTTTTAGAGAAGTTTTAGATTTTCATTTACATTTTTTAAACAAATCAGTTTTATTGATATATTTTAATAAAGTACACACCCATCCAAAGTGTAAAATCAATGGTATTTGGTATATTATATAATTGTGTATTAGCCATTTCAATTATTATTAGATCATTTTTATTATTTCAATAATAATAAAAACCAATAAAACAAAAAAGTCATCACATCTCAATCTCTCTATTCTTCCCCTGATATTAATAACCTTTTTACATGTGTATGGTACATTTGTTACAAGTGATGTACAAATATTAAAACAAAGCTACTAACCATGGTCAATGGTTTCCATTATGGTTTCCATTTAAGACCTTAAACTTTTATAAATTTTTGATGAATTTTAACATGGCTGGTATCCATCATTGTAAGATCATGCAGAAAAATTCCATTGCCCCCTAAGTATCTCCTCTATCTTTTCTATTCCTCCCTTACCCCTCCACTTGGGGCCCTTGGCAAACACCAATCTTCACTCCTTGAATGACAAAATTCATAGATACTTGCAACAATGCTGAGAGCTTGACGCATTAGTGTGTCCTCCCCTATTAGGAACTACTCATGCTCTCAAAAGACACCCTCCCCCCTGTTTGAGAACATTTTGGGCCTCCCCAGGATGGGAGTCTAACACTTTCACACTCATTATGTGGATCTCCACCGACTGATACTACACACTATGACAAAATGATCATTCGTGCATTCTTTAGAAGACTGCCTCAGGTGCACCCTGTCCCAAATGTTCCCCCATCCAACACCCTAAACCAGTAGCCCTACATGGTCATATTACCCAAAGTGCCTTCTCAACGTTTCACCCATGTACCCACCAATTCCCATTCTTTACCTGCTCCCTCCTCCAACCCTTCTCCCAGTTCCATGGACAGTCCAACACATCCTCCCCACCCTAACACCCTGTCAAACTTGTACTGTACAGCCCAATATTATCACTACACCCCTTACACAACTACTTACTTCCACTTTATCATAGATTTTGCCCATATGTGCATTGGCTCACAATCTTCTTCTCCCTATTTCCTGTAAACCTATCTTCCAAACTCTAGCTGTCTGTGTTGGCTCCCGTTGCTTAATCAATATCAAAGAGGTCATGTAATTTTTGTCCTGCAATATCTGGCTTGCTTCACTCAATATGAGGACCTAAAGATTCATCCATGTTATCCCATGTGTTAGCACTGTATTCCTTCTTACAGCTGAGTAATATTCTATTGTATGTATATACCACATTTTGTTTATCCCTTCATCTGTTGATGGGCATTTGGGTTGATTCTAACTTTTTGCAATAGTGAATAATGATGCTATGAACATTGGTGTGCATATATCTGTCCATGTCCTTGCTTTCAGTTCTTCTGGGTATATACCCAGCAGTGAAATTACTGGATCATATGGCAGATCTATAGTTGGTTTTTTGAGGAAATGCCAAATTGTCCTCCACAATGGTTGGTATGCTACATTCCCACCAGAAGTGGATGAGTGTTCCCATTACTTCACATCCTCTCCAACACATGTAGTTCACTGTTTTTGTAGTGGCTGCTAGTCTAATGCATGTAAGATGGTAACTCATTGTAATTTTGATTTGCATTCCCTAATAGCTAGTAATGAGCATCTTTTCATGTGCCTTTTAGCCATTTGTATTCTTTCTTTGAAGAAGTGTCTGTTCAAATCACCTGCCCATTTTTTAAATGGATTATATGTCTTTTTATTTTGGAGATATAGGGTTTCTTTATATATGCTGGATATTAGGTTCTTATCATATATATTTAAATATTTTCTCCCATTGAGTAGGCTGTCTTTTCACTTTCTTGACAAACTCCTTTAAAGTGCAAAAGGTTTTAATTTTGAGGCCATCCCATTTATCTATTTTTTCTTTTGCTTCTCATTCTTTGGATGTGAAGTTCATAAAGCCACCAAGGTCTTTATGGTCTTGGCTCTTATATTTATATCTTTGATACATCTGGAGTTGATTTTTGTATAAGGTATGAGATGGTGTTCCTCTCTCATTCTTTTGGTTATAGAGGTCCAGTTTTCCTAGCAACACTTGTTCAAGAGGCCATTTCCTCCCAGTTGAGTTGGCTTGGTGGCCTTGTCAAATTCAGATGACTGTATATGTGCGGATCTAAATCAGGACTCTCAATTTGGTTCCATTGGTCAGTGTGTCTATCCCTGAGCCAATACAATGCAGTTTGGACCACTGTAGCTCTGTAGAATATTTTAAAGCCAAGTAGTGTGATTCTCAAATTTCATTTTTCTATTTCAATATGTCTTTGGCTACTTGGGGCCTCTTGCCCTTCCAAATGAATTTCATAGTTAGTTTTTCCAATTCAGTAAAAAAATGCTTTATTGATTTTTATTGGGATTGCATAAAATCTGTACATTATTTTGGGTAGAATAAGCATGTTAATGATGTTTAGTCTTCCTATCCATGAACAGGGAATATTCTTCCATTTATTAATATCTTCTTGGATTTCCTTTAACAGTGTTTTGTAGTTTTCTGTGCATAAGCCATTTACATTATTAGTTAATTTTATTTCTAGGCATTTAATTTTTTCTGGTTACTATTGTAAATGGTATTTTTTTAAATTTCCTCCTCAAATTGCTCACTATTGGTGTACAAAAATACTACTGATTTTTGCACATTGATCTTATAACCTCCGACTTTACTGAACTCGTTTATTAGTTCTAGAAGCTTTGTTGTGGATTTCTCAGGGCTTTCTATGTATAGATCATGTCATCTGCAAATAGTGAAATTTTTACTTTTTATTTTCCTTTTGGATGCCTTTTATATTTTTTTCTTACCTCAGTACTTGAGCAAGTACTTCTAACACAATGTTCATTAGGAGTGGTGATAGGAGGCATCCATTTCTTGTTGATCTTAGAGGGAAAGATTTTAGGATTTCACCATTGAATATGATGTTAGCTGTGGGTTTTTCATATGTACCCTTTATCATTTTCAGAAAGTTTCTTCTCTTCTTATCTTTTGCAGTGTTTTTTTTTATGAGGAAAGGGTGCTGTATTTTGTCAAATACTTTTTCTGTATCTATAGAGATGATCATGTGATTTTTCTCTTTTGATCTGTTTATGTGGTGTATTACGTAGATTGATTTTCTTATGTTGAACGATCCTTGCATACCCGGGATGAAACCCACTTGGCTATAGTGTATAATTCATTTGATGTGTTGTTGAATATGATTAGGAAGTATTTTGTTGAGGATTTTAGCATCTAGTTTCATTAGAGAGACTGGTCTGTAATTTCCCTTTCTGGTGGCATCTTTGTTTGGTTTTGGTATTAGGGTAAAGTTGGCATCATAGAATGAGTTAGGCAATGTTCCTTCTACTTCTATTTTTTGGGTGAGTTTAAGCAAGATTGGTGTTAGTTCTTTCCAGAAGGTTTGGTAGAATTCAGCTGTGAAGCCGTCTGGTCCATGGCTCTTCTTAGTTGGGAGGTTTTTAATGATTGATTCTATCTCTTTACTTGCATTTGGTTTGTTGAGTTTATCAATTTCTCCTTTCATCAATGTAGGCTGCTTGTGTGCTTCTAGGAAATTGTCCATTTCCTCTAAATTATCCTTTTTGTTGGCATATAATTTTTCAAAGTATCCTCTTATAATAATCTTTATATCTTTGGGGTCAGTGGTGTTATACTCATCCTCATTTCTTATTTTGTGTATTTACATCTCTCTTTTTTTTCTTTGTTAGTGTAGCTAAGGTTTTGTCAATGTTATTGATCTTCTAGAAGAATCAGCTTTTTAATTATTTTTTATTATTATTAATGCTTACTTATTTTCTATTTCATTTAGTTCTGCTCTATTCTTTTTCATTTCCTTCTTTCCACTTCCTTTGCTGTTCTTTTCCTAATTCCTGCAGGTATGCAGTTAGGTCTTCAATTTTAGATCTTACTTCTTTTTTGATATATGCATTTATACCTTTGAATTTCCCTTTTAATACAGCTTTTGCTGCATCCCATAGATTTTGATATGTTGTGTTGTCATTTTCACTCATTTCAAGGTAGTTACTGGTTACTTTTGAGATTTCCTCCCTGACCTACAGTTTGTATAAGAGTGTGTTGTTTAAGTTCCATATCTTTCTGCCTAATCTGATTCTCTGGCCCTTACTTATTTCCAGCTTCATTCCATTGTGGTCAGAGAAATTACTGTGTATAATTTCAATCTTTTGGAGTTCATTGAGAATTTTTCTGTAGCATGACATGTGGTCTATCTTGTAGCATGATCCATTTGCACTCAAGAAGAAAGTGTATGTCACTGTATTTGGGTGTAGTGGTCTGTATATGTGTAAGACCAGATCCTCTAATGTATTATTCAAAGTCTTTATTTCTTTACTGATTCTTTTCCAAGAAGTTCTGTCTAACGGGTATAATGGTATATTAAAGTCCCTCACTATAATTGAAAGGGCATATATTTCTCAACTTTATTTTTGCAGTGTTTGCCTCATGTACTTTGAGGTCACTGGTTAGGTGAATAAATGTTTATGATAGTTCTTTCTTCTTGATTATTATGCCTTTTACTAATATATAGTGTCCATCTTTGTCTCTTACAATGGTTTTGCATTTGAAGTCTATTTTTTCCAATATTAATATTGCTACTTCTGCTTTTTTTGTTTATTGTTTGCTTGTAATATTGTTTTCCAACCATTCATTTTCAGTGTATTTGAATCCCTGAGTCTAAATTGGATTTCTTGTATACAGCATATAATGGGTCTTATTTCCTTATCCATTCTGTCAATCCATTGACTGGTGAGTTTAATCCATTAATATTCAGTGTTTTTACTCTCAAGGAATTACATTAGCCATATTTCTTTGGGTTTATGTATGTCATATTTTGTATTCTCTTTTTGACTTTTCAGGTGTCCTTACACTCTCCTCCAACTCTTTCTCTCTCTTGTTTTCTTTCCTTTCAATTTACAGAAATACATTTAGTATTTCTTGAAAGGCAGGTTTCTTATACTGTATACAGGCATACTCTCTTAATTTCTTTATATCTGTGGATATTTTGAACTCTCTATCATTTTTGAATTCCAGCTTTGAAGGATGGAGAATTCTTGGCTGGAAGTTTTTTCTTTTAGTACCTTAAATACATCATACCACTGCCTTCTTGCCTCCATAGTTTCAGATGAGAAATCAGCACTTAATTTTTATTAAGCTTCCATTATACATGATGTTTCTCTTTTCTCTTGCTTCCTTCAGTATTTTCTCTTTGTCTTTAGCATTGGACACTTTGACAAGTATATGTCCTGGAGTAGGTCTGTTGGGATTTATACTGTTTGAGGTGCAATGCACTTCCTGGACATGTACCTGTATCTTCCTCAATAGGGTTAGGAAGTTTTCAGTCATTATTTCCTTCATCAATCCTTCTGTCCCCTTTCCCTTCTACTCCCTCTTGGATGTCTATAATGCCTAGGTTTGTACATTTTGTATTGTCATTCAAATCCTAAGTCCTTGCTGGATTTTTTTCTATCTTTTCATCTATCTGTTCTACTTTCTGTTTGTTTTCGGATATACTGCCTTCACACCACTAATTTTTTCCTCTGTCTATTCAAATATGCTGTTATGTGCTATTTTTTATTTCTTGTATCGTGCCATTCATCACCATCATAGCTGTAATCTTTTTATGTATGTTTACAATTTCTTCAGTATGCTCTCCCAGTGTCTTCTTAATATCCTAAATCTCTTCCTTCATTTCATTAAGTTGGTTCATGATATCTGTTTGGACATCTCTGATTAGTTGTTCAATGTTCTGCATCTCTTCCTGGTTTTTAGTTTGTTCATTGGACTGGGCCATGTTTAACTGTTTCTTGGTATAGTTTGTAATATTTTGTTGCTGTCTGGTCATACTTTTACCTTGATGGGTTTATTCAGTTGATTAACTTCTCTTTCTACTCTAGGGTTTTATTTAGCTGCTGTTTTGGGGTGTGTGTTAAGTTTTCTCTTTGAAACTTTGTTTCACTTATTCTATTTCCCTACTTTTTCCTATGTTCTCTTGAAGGAAAAAGTTTAGGGCCAGAGAAAGAAAAAGAGGTAAGAAAAGAAAACAGATAATAGTAATAATAATAGTAAAGTTTAGAAAAGGAACCATATAAGACCTAGGAAAATGAATATTTAACTCATGTGAACAGTGTGCAGTAATGGGATTTAAAAAGTGGAATACCAGCAATGAAATGGGAAACCAAATATAGAAAAATATATAGAGTGAATTAAAAGGACAGAGTGCTGAGGAGAGAGGGATGTGGGAAAGAAAGGCAGAAAGAAAAAAAGTTAATAATAGAAAGAAAACCAAATAGAAGAGATAGAAATAAAAACCAGAAAAATTGAGGACTACGTAAAAAGATGTGGAATGTAAGAACAAGAGAAAGTGGAAGATAGAAAGGTAAAGGATGGATAAGAGATAGTGTTGCTATACAAAATTGGTATACACAGAAAAGGGGAAATTAAGGAGGAGGAAACACATCAAATAAGAAATAACCCAGCAGCACCTAATTTTTTTAAAAAAGGAGGTGGGGGGAAGAAAGAGGAAAGAAAAACAAGAAAACAAACAAAGAAACAAACGTACAAACAAGTAAAGAAAAACTAAGGAAAAACAGCCTTCCCTCTTAGGCCCATGAAGGGCTTCTCAGGCTGCTGGTGTTCATCAATTACCCTTCAGCCTGACATCTGCAGGTTTTGAAGCAGGTTTTAGTGAGTAAACTAAGTTAAATTTAAAAGAGGAAGTAAGCTTTTTTTTTTTTTTTTTTTTTTTTTTGGTAGAATAAGAGACCCAAGAGAAGCTAATACCAAAATAATGTCTATGTTTTCCCTGTCCTAAATTATCATCTGTTTGTTATCCTGTTGGATGACTACTCTGAGAGGAGCCAGGAATCAAAGTAGGGGCCTCATATGTTCAAGGTGGGAACTCCTCCACTTAGCTAAACTTTCTTGTTGGGTCCATTAGCTCTTCAGACAACTATCCAGTCACTTTCTTTGGGCAGGTTTGACTCTTTCAAGTTGCATTGATTCCTGTTGCTTTGGAGTCTGTCCCTGCCCCTTTCTATTCTTACTGGTTTCTCTCCCAGGGCAACAGGATGCAATAACCTGTGTGAGCCTGTGAGAGGATTCCCCCTCAGCTCTCCTTGTCAGGTTGACTTCCCTTTTGAAATTCAAATTGGACTTTGATGAGTGAACTCACCACAGAAAAATGACTCCAAACCCTCTTCCAGACCACCCCATCCTCCCAGGGGACCCTAGAGAGCTCTTGGAATATTATTAAGTGTTCCCTAGTGCCCACCTCCCTTAGGGGAGTTGAAGTTTTGATAGTTTTCAGATTGGGACTAATCAATTACTTAACTCTGCCCTCCCCTAGGGCAAGTTTCCCTATCCCAGAGCAGCTAGTTAAATCAGGGTACCTCAGAAGATTCACCTTTCTCCTCTTCCTGCTGCCACCTTGAGTCAGTTGCTATGCTCCCCAAAGCTCAAAGGGGGTTCAGGAAATGAAACCAACAGAAAGGAAGCCCCTCTCCACCCTTTGCCAGAATCCTACCACTCTCAGAGAACTCTCCCTCCCTCTGGGTGGCCAGTTTTGGGAGTCAGGGTTCACAGTGGATTTTTGCCTTGAGTGTGGGGCTTTGCTGTCCACAGTTTCCAGCCATAGGGATCAGAAACTCATGGTTTTACTTTGAAAAATATATCTCTTTGTCCAGCTCCCTCCAGATTGATGCCTCAAATCACCCCACTCTGTAGGTTCCCAAAACAGCTTATTGGGCAGGATCTCACCCCAACTCCCACATTTTATTATGATCAGAATTTTTATCAAGGTGTAAACAGAACTTCCAGTTTTGAATCAGTAGGTTTCTCCTGAAATTCAGGTCTAAATGTACTTGTGAAGAATAATCCAGAATATATAATTATTAAATGTCTGTCTGTATAAAATGCTAAATTAGTGCCTACCTGCCTTTACACTGCTCTAACATTCCTAACTGGTTTTTGGTCATGAATAAAAGTGTTTCCAAAAATGAGCTTACATATTTCAGGCAAAAGTAATTCCTGAGGTGATCTTAAATGCAGTAAAAATCAGAGATGTGAAATGATGGACAGCTTGGACACAGTCAGAGCAAAGGAGTGAGAATTAAGCCTCAAATTAGTGAGTTTTATGTTTTGTTTGTGTGACTTAACTCTTTTTGTATTCATCGGTTTGTTCAGTGTATATTTTCATACCTCCAGATGGTATTAAATTAACAAATGAAAATTCTTAAAAGAGCTGTATTCAAACTACGAAAAATTAAATAGATGCTTCTATAGGCAATTGAGAACTCCTGAAGCTCAAACTGGAGATAGGATAAAATAGGATAAAAAGTCACATAAAATGTGAATAAATACATTATTTAAAGGAAAGAAACTAAAAAGTTTATCCTGAAGTTCCCCATAATTTTTAATTTGCTTATCATGTCACCAGGGTCTTCTCCTAAACTTGACTGAATTCCAGTGACTCATTAAAACAAAACTAAGGGAATGGGCTGGGTTTGGAAAGGGGAGATGTGAGTGTAGCCTAGAATTAAGTCTACTAGGCCTGAAAAATTATAATGATATGGACAGAAGGGATATTACAGTATAAAACTTGTATTGTATAGTCCATCCTGTAATACCCCAAATAAATTTTAGCAACTTTAAGATGATAGTAATAATCCACTGGCAAAATTTCAGTAAGAAAAGAAAAAATCCTTGAAAATTCTGATAAGGTTTTTCTAAATTATAATTAAAACTAATTAAACAATTATAATATATTCCACAACTTGGCAGCCAGTATGCTCTTAAGGTTATTCACAAATTTAAAATTTTATTAAAAATAAAATAGTTTAAAGCCTCCTGTGGAGGAAAGAAGATAAAAGAAAATTTCTAGCATAGATTTTAATGGTTTCAATTTTATTTAGCTTTGGTGTCATCTCCCTAGGTTTATATGGATACTAAAAAGTAAGGTAGTATTAAGTCTGTTAAATCCTTAAAATGATGAAAATTGTAAGATTTTGCCTAATAAAATTATTACAAACCTTTTTAATATGATTTTTTGGCATAACAAAAGGAATTTGTTGGCACACAATTTCAGTGACCAGAAGGATTGCTTAATCCTCTTTTAAAAAATTGTTTTGCTTAAATTGAAATGAACAGTTTTTTTTTCCCTTCACAGAACAAAATGAGGGATATGAGACTTAAATGAATATGGAAAAAAGTAAAAGATTTATAGAAGTGAATTCATAGTCACTTCAATAAGTTTGTTTAAGGGAATGTGCTTTGTCCTAAGAAGACTGGTTTTCATAAAATCGAGGTAGAAATATGTACGACAAGGTTTAATGAATATAGAAAGTTGTAGAAAGTATTCTACAAAGTAACATTAAGTAAGGGAATGTGTTTTATAGAAGTGAAATTTGTCTTGAGATGTATTAACTATAGTCTATGTGGTTATATGGATAGTTTGTAAAAGCATATTCTAAACTGAAAGATTATAATGTAAGGGTCTGATTCTGAGAAATTATTATGAAATAGAAATCTTGGCATTAATATTAATACCAAAAAGTAATTTATGGTTAATTATTGGTAGTTTATAAAAGCATTGTTTAAACTGAAGTAGTTAATTGGCTAGTTCTAGGATGCCATTATTAAATAGAAACCTGAATTGATATTGATAACAAAAAGTAACTTCATAAGAAGGAAACCTGTCAAAGGCCACCAGTTTAATAGTTGTAAGGTGATATAATAATGTAGTTTCGATTTGTATTTCTCTAATAACTACTGATGATGAGCATCATTTCATGTGTTTTTTAGCCATTTGTATTTCTTCTTTGGAGAATTATCTATTGAAATCTCTTGTCGATTTTTAAGTGGGTTGTTTGTCTTTTTATTTTCAAGATACAGGATTTCTTTATCTAATATCTGCTGGATATTTGGCCTTATCAGATAAATGGTTACCAAATATTTTATCCCATTGAGTAGGCTGTTTTTTACACTTTCTTGACAAACTACTTTGAAGGGCAAAAGTTGATTTTTTTAAATTTTTTATTTTGAGGAGGTCCCATATATCTTTTTTTTTTTTTTGCTTGAGCATTTGGTGTAAAGTTTATTAAATTATTTCATTCTACAAGATCTTGTAGATGTCTCCGTACATTATCTTCTAGAAGCTTTATGATCTTGGTTCTTATATTTACATCTTTGATCTCTTTGAGTTAATTTTTGTATAGGACATGAGATGGTTATCTTACCTCATTCTTTTGGATATTGATATCTAGTTCTCTCAGCACAATTTTTTGAAGAGGTAACTTTTTCCCAGTTGAGTGAATTTGGTGGCCTTGTAGAATATCAACTTGCCATATATGTGAAGATTTATGTCATAACTCTCAATGCAGTTCCATCAGTCATTATGTCTATCCTTGTGCCAATACCATGCAGTTGTGACACCTGTAGCTTTGCAGTATGCAATAAAGTCAGGTTGTGTGATTCCTCCAATTTTGTTTTTCATTTTCAATATATTTTTGGCCATTTGGGATCCTTTGCCCTTCTAAATGAATTTCATAGTTTTTCCAATTCAGTAAAAAATGCTATTGAAATTTTTATTCGGATTGTGTTAAATCTGTAAATCAATTCACACAGGACAGAATCTTAATAATGTTTAGTTTTCAATCCATAAACATGGAATGTTCTTCCATTTATTTATGTCTTTTTGATTCCCTTTAACAATGTTGTGTAGTTTTCTGTGTACATCTTATATATCTTCATTTAAGTTTAACCCTAAATATTTGATTCTTTTAGTTGCTATTTTAAATGGAAATTTTTCTTGGTTTCCTCCTCAAATTGCTCATTATTGAAGTACAGAAATGTTACTGATTTTTCTGTTGATCTTATCTCCTGCTACTTTTTTGAACTCATTTATCAGCTCTAGAAGCTTTGTAGATTTTTCAATGCTTTCTATGTATAAGATAATGTCATCTTAAAACAGTGAAATTTTTACTTCTTCCTTAACAATTTGGATGTTTTTTATTTCTTTTTCTTTCCTAATTGCTTGATCACATATATCTAACACAATGTTAAATAAGACTGGTGGCAGTGGGCATTGTTGTCTTGTTTCAGATCTTAGAGGTAAAGCCTTTAGCATTTCACCATTTGATGTAATATTAGCTGTGGGTTTTATATATATATATATATCCTTTATCATTCTATCATATTATATTTATCAAAATAGAAGAAATTTCCTTCTGTTTCTTTCTTTGGAAGTGTTTTATCAAAAAAGTGTATATTTTGTCAAATGCTTTTTCTGCATCAATAGAGATGATTATGTGATTTTTTCTTTTGATCTGTTTATGATGTGTATGACATAGATTGATTTCCTTATGTTGAACCATCCTTGCATACCAGGATGAAAACCAATCGATCATAGTGTATAACTTGTTTGATGTGCTGTTGTATTTGACTAGCAAGTATTTTGTTGAGGATTTTAGCATCTAGGTTTATTAGAGAGATTGGTCTGTAGATTTCCTTTCCTGTGGCATCTTTATGTGGCTTTCATGTAAGGGTGATATTGGCTTCATAGAATGAGTTAGGTAATGTTTCCTCTACTTCTATTTTTTGTGGGAGTGTTTAAACAGGATTGGTGTTCTTTCTGAAATGATTGGTAAAAATGACCTGTTAAGGTATCTGGTCCTGGGCATTTCTTATTTGGGAGGATTTTAACTACTAATTCAATCTCATTCCTGTGATCTGTTGTGTTTATCCATTTCTTCTTTCATTAATGTATACTACTTGTGTGTTTCTAGAAATTTGTCCATTTCATCTAAGTTATCCATCTTTCTGGCATACAATATTTCACAGTATCATCTTATGATACTCTTTTTTTCCGTGGGGTCAGTGGTGAAATCCCCTACTCATATTTTATTTTATGTATTTGCATCTTCTCTCTTTTTTCTTTGTTCAACTCTGTCAATGTTATGAATCTTTTCAAATAGCCAGCTTTTCTTTTTGCTATTTTTTCTAGTATTGTTTTTTTAATTCTCAATTTCATTTAGTTCTGTTCTAATTCCAACTTCATAGAACTCCTTTTAATCAATTTTTATATGAGACAAGATCATTTAGAAATCTTAAATTATTTCCTTTTCCACTGGCTCAGAATCTACCACTTCAATTCTCAGGCCACTGTGTCATAAGTAACACCTTGGAGAATGCATCTGCTTTGCTGGTGTTCAGCATCCTTGCCAACTTGGTACCAAGCCTTGCATTTGCACCTGCCTCTCTTGCCTCCACAATTAAGACTTCATCACCTATGCTGTAATTTTTCTTTTCTGTTCATTCTGTGGTCAGCTGTCACATTTGCTTCTGTGCCCATATATTTTCCCACTGCTTTTTCACTGGCTATCTTGGGGAAAAAAAAACAACAACAAACACTTCCCTCAAATGAAAATTATCTCACCCATTTCTTTACTGAGTCAACAGCTATTTACTGATAGATTAATATGTGTGTGGAAATGTGCTAACTATTGTAGGTATGACTGTAGAGAAAGACTAAGTCCCTCTTCTAGGAATTTAAATTTGACTTGGGAAGATAGGAAACATATGTATAATAGAACAATAAAATATTTTAGATTGTGGTAAGTGCCAATGAGAATAAATAAGCCAAACAGGGAGACAGGATGGAAAATGTGTGATTAAATGTCAACTACGAAATGTCTAACAAGCAATTGATATTGGCATAAAGATCTGAAGAATGACAGGAGTGAGCTAGGGAGCATTCTTGGGAGAATGATTCACAAGCAGAAGGAACCTATCATTGTTAAGAGCCTCAGGCAGCAGGTCATCCAGTATGGTAGAAAAACAGTGTTGGGAGTTGAGTTGTACCACCAGAAAAGATATGTTCAAATCCTAACACACAGTCTTGTGACTGTGACTTCATTTAGAAATAGGGGGACTTCCAGGAAGATGGTGTTGGAGTGGCTAGGCAGGGCTCAACTCTCTCAGAAAAACAATGGGGAATAAGCAAACAGATATCCAAGGGAGCTGCTTTGGGGATCTGCAGACAAGGAGAGGGCTGCACATCATCCAGGAGGGAGAGGGACAGATAGACAAAGAAGCCAAATGAGAAACATGTTACTCACCCCTGCAGCTGGGAATGGCACACATCCCCCACCCTCAATATATTGACTAAAATAATAATAGGGTGGGTTGAGGGAAATTACATGAAATGAAACAAATGGATTCTAGTTATTAGTAAGTTTAGGATGATATTCTCTTATGCTTATTTGGTGTATTTTATTTTATTAATACATTTTCTTAAAATTTTAAAAAGATACTTAGATTACATAAATGTTACCCAAAATTTATAGGGATTCCCATATGCTCCACCTCCCACACCTCCCACAACCTCACACATAAACATTCTTCATTAGTGTGGCACATCACATGCATTGGATATACACATCTTGGGACTTTGTCATTAAGTATGGACCATAGTTCACATTGTAGACCATACTCCCAACCCAGTATTCTGCATGTTATATAATGATATAAAATGGCCTATATCTGATGTTGCAATGTCATTCAGGATAATTCCCAAATCCCCAAAAAGCCCCTGTATTACAACTGTGTTTCCCATTCCCTACCGCAAGGCCTCCAGTGGCCACTGGCTCCGTATTAATGCTGTAATTTCGTCCATTGCTTGAAACAAAATATGTCTATAACAGAATACCAGCAAGTCTACTCTAGTCCATAGCACTTCCCCCAATCCTGAGAAGTATGGGATGTTGATGTCTATTCCACCTCCAATTGAGAGGAGGCTTATATCCCATGAATAAGATGGATGGAATTATCCTGTCTGCAGCTGCAGACTCTCTCCAATCCCTGGGATGGTTGTTGTCCATCGTCATCTCCCCACCAGGTGTCCTGAGTGAGTCTATTGAGCTGTAGAGTATGAGCTGCAACTCAACCGAGATTCTGGACTCAACTGGCATATGGACAATGCAAAGACTTCAATCTCTGGTTATACACCTACAAACTCCAGCACCATGTATAGGTTTGAATAGAAGGGACAGATGAGCCATGTGCAGGGAAGACATTTTTGAGTCCAACTCTCACACTTTCAGGAGCACAGATTCCAAAGTAGGGCCCATCAAACTCCAGAGCTATCTGCCCTAACATAGGACCTGGGTGTCTCCAGAGCCCTCAGGAGCCCCCCTATTTGAAGTGATATCCATTTTGGAAGCCTATGAGGTCCTACTGAGATGTGCATAAGTGTTACCCCTGGGATGACCTCCTGACTCCCTTTGAAGTCTCTTGGCCAAATAAGCTCATTTGTCTTTACCTTTCCCCCCTTTTATTTGAGGACTTTTTCCAGCCATATTGCCAGTTGACACTTGGTAGTAATCCCTTGGTGCAAGGAGGCTTATCCCTGGGACTCATGTTCCATGCTGGGAGGAAGGTAATGCATTCATTTGCTGAGTTTGGCTTTCATGAGGCGACCCTTAAGCACCCCATAACAATAGGCTAAGTTTCCATTTCAAGAGCAAAGACTCATAAGGCTAGACATCAATAAGAAGAACCCATTAGTGGTTCATTCTCCTTTGCCAGACATTGCGCCTGCACTTGGGGGACGATTGCTGCTCCTTTAGAAAATGTGGCAGAGCTCTCCAGGATGGAAATTCAGTATTCTCTCATTTATTGAGTGATTCTTCACCCACTGTAACCATGCCCCATGAACATTTGAACAAATTTATATACCTTGTATGTATGCTCAGGTGAACTTCTTCCCATGCAACCCCCATCCCTGACACCTCCCACCAATCCTCTCCCACACCTGTTGTAATCCTTCTGTGATCCAAAGCTTCTTTAAAGATGAAGCCAATACAATAGCCAAATACAATTAATAGGAAAATGAAACAGTAATGATAAGTTTAAATGTAAGAGATAAAATATATGAAAACTTAAAATAGAAACTAAAAATAAAATTATAAGATTGGGAAATCAAAAAATGAAAAATAAAAAATAAAAAATAATTAAAAAAATTTTTTTTGGCCTTTAGTCTTTCATCACTGCAATATCCGGTGTCCAGTCTGTACCATGGCACCTTCCCCCTCTCACTCCCTAGTGTCTCACTATTTTTCATGTTGTCTTCAAAGAAGTTTTAGGTCACAGCAAAGTCACACACAGAATACAAAAGACTCTCATATACCCAGCCTCCTCCCCCTTTTCTTGTGCCATATTAAAACCTTTTTGTATGTGGAAGTTAGCATTGTTATAACTGAAACACAGATAGTGAAACATTGCTAAACATTGTCAATGGTTTACATTATGGTTTACATTTTAGACCGTACACTTTTATAAATTTTCATGATATTTACCATGTCCTGTATCCATCAATGTAAGGTAATGAAAAACATTTCCACTGACCACTAAATGCCCCCTGTTCAATCTATTCTGTCCTCCCTCACCATCCCCCTGGGGCCCATGATGACCCCCAGGTTTGACTCATTGGATGACAAGATTCATAGTTACATGCAACAAGAGGTCTTAACACACTGGTTTGTCCTCCCCTATTAGGAACCACCCTTGCTCTTGAGCAACCCATGCCTGTTTTGTGGTATCTTTGTTTGGCTTCAGTATTAGGGTAATGTTAGCATCACAGAATGAATTGGGCAATATTCCTTCTTTTTTTGAATAGCTTAAGCAGGATTGGTGTTAACTGTTTCTGGAATGTTTGGTAGAATTCATTTGTGAAGCCACCTAGTCCTGGGCTCTTCTTAGTTGGGAGGCCTTAGTTTTGATGACCAAGTCTGTCTCTACTTGTAATTGGACTGTTGAGTTCATCAATTTCTTCTGTTGTTAATGTCAGCTGTTTGTGAATTTCTAGGAATTTGTCCATTTCCTCTAAATTGTTGGCATATAATTTTTCAAAGTATCCTCTTATGATACACTTTATTTCTGTGGTGTCAGTAGTGATATCCCTTTCTTCATTCCTTATTTTGTGTATTTGCATCTGCTTTCTCTTTTTCTTTGTTAGTCTGGCTAAGGGTTTGTCAATTTTATTGATCTTCTTGAAGAAACAGCTTTTGGTTTTGTTTATTTTTCTAGTGCTTTCTTATTTTCTATTTCATTTGGTTCTGTTCTAATCTTTGTTATTTCCTTCTTTCTACTTCCTTTGGGGTTAGTTTTTAGTTGTTTTCCCAATTTCTACAGGTGTGAAGTTAGATCTTCAATTTTAGCTCTTTTATCTTTTTTGATACATGCATTTATGGCTATGAATTTCCCTCTCCATACAGCTTTTTCTGCATCCCATGGGTTTTTATATGTTGTGTTGTAATGTTCATTCGTTTCATGATAGCTACTGATTTCTTTTGAAATTTCCTCCTTGACCCATTGTTTGTTTAACAGTGTGTTCTTTAACTTCTGTATCTTTGTGCCTAATTTGTTTCTCTGGCCCTTTGTAATGTCCATTTCATTCCATTGTAGTCAGAGAAATTACTTTGTATAATCTCAATCTTTCTGAATTCATTGAGCATTGTTCTGTGGCCTAGCATGTGGTTTATCTTGGGGTATGATCCATGTGCACTCGTGAAGAATGTATATCCTGCTGTATTTCAGTGTAACATTCTGTATATATATATTAGGTTCAGGTCCTCTAATGTATTATTCAGAGTCTTTGCTTCTTTATTGATTCTCTGTTTAAATGTTCTGTCTAACGGTGATAATGGTGTATTAAAATCCACCACTATAATTGTAGAGGCATTTATGTCTCCACTTAGTTTTTGCAGTATTTGCCTCATGTATTTTGAGGCATCCTGATTAGGTGCATAGATGTTTGTGATTGTTCTTTCTTCTTGAAAGATTACCCCTTTTACTAATATATAGTGTCTGTCTTTGTCTCTTACAATAGTTTTCCATTTAAAGTCTATTTTGTCTGATATTAGAATAGCTACTCCCACCCATTTTTTGTTATTGTTTGCATGTAAAATTGTTTTCCAGCCATTCACTTTCAGCCTCCTTGAATCCCTGGGTCTAAGGTGTGTTTGTTGTAGACAGCATATAGATGGATCATATTTCCTTATCCATTCTACCAATCTGTGTCTCTTAAGTGGTGAATTTAATCCGTTAGCATTCAGTCTTATTACTCTCAACAAATTTCTTAGATCAGCCATATTTTCTTTGGGCTTATGTATGTCATATGTTTTTTTATTTCTCTTTTTGTCTTTTTAGTTGTTCCTACACTCTCCTCAAATTCTCTTTCTCATGTTTTTTCCTTTCAACATGTACAACTTCCTTTAGTATTTCTTGAAGTGCATGTTTCTTATTGGCATACTCTCTTAATTTCTGTTTATCTGTGACTATTTTGAATTCTCCATCATTTTTTAATCCCAGTTTTGCTGCATAGAGAATTTGTGGCTGGAAGTTTTTTTCTTTGAGTACCTTGACTATGTCATATGACTGTCTTCTTGCCTCCATGGTTTCAGATGAAAAATCAGCACTTAAACTTATTGTGCTTCCCTTGTATGTGATGGTTCTCTTTTCTATTGCTGCCTTGAGTATTTTCTCTTTGTCTTGAGCATTGGACATTTTGACAAGTATATGTCTGGGAGTAGGCCTGTTGGGATTTATACTGTTTCGGGTGCACTGTGCTTCCTGGACATGTACATCTATCTCCTTTAATAGAGTTGGGGAGTTCAATACTCCTTCTCATCCCTTTCCTCTACTCCTTCTGGGATGCCTATAATGTGTATGTTTGTGCGTTTTTTATTGTCAGTTAAATGTCTAAGTCCCTGCTGGATTATTTTTATCTTTTTATATATCTGTTCTACTATCTGTTTGATTTAAGATGTATTGTCTTCCATGTAACTAATTCTTTCTTCTACCTTTTCAAATCTGCTGTTATGTGATTCCAGTATCTTTTTGATTTCTTGAATTGTGCCATTCATCACCCTAATATCCGATATCTTTTTATGTATGTTTACAATTTCTTCAGTATATTCTCCCAGTGTCTTCTTAATATCCTTAATCTTTCCTTCACTTCATTAAGTTGGTCTACTTTATTTGGTTGGACAGCTTTAATTAGTTGTTTGATGTTCTGCATCTCTTCCTGGGTTTTAGTTTGTTCATTGGACTGGTCCATGTCCTTCTGTTTCTCAGTATAGTTTGTAATTTTTTATTGCTGTCTGGTCATCATTTTATCTTTAGGGGTTTATCAAGTTGATTAGCCTCTCTAGCTGCTCTAGAGTTTCACTTAGCCTGTGGTTCTGTGTGTGTGTTAAGTTTTCTCTTTGACAGTTTGTTCTTCTTGTTCTATTTCCTTGCCATTTTCTATGTTCCCTTGATTGAAAAAGATTATGGTCAGAGGAATCAAAAGAGGTAAGAATAGAAAAAGGGTAGTAGTAATAATAATAAAAGTTAGAAGAGCAGCTGTATAAGACTTAGTAAAATGAATATTTAACTCATGTAGGCAGTGTAGAGTAATAAGGGAAAAAAAAGTGGTGTACCTATAATGGAATGGTCTGATCTTTGTTATTTCATTCCTTTTACTTGCTTTGGGATTAGTTTGCTGTTCTTTTTCGAGTTCCTTCAGCTGTGTAATTAGATCATTGATTTTAGCTATTTCTTCTTTTTTAATATAACCATTAAGGGTTATAAATTTTCCTCTCAACACTGCCTTTGGTGCATTCCATAGGTTGTGAAATGTATTCTCATTGTCATTTGTCATGAGATATTTATTGATTTCTCTTGAAATTTTGTCTTTGACCCATTGATTATTTAAGAGTGTGTTGTTTAATCTCCATATATATGTGGATTTTCCCATTTTCTTTTGCTTGTTGATTTCCAACTTTATTCCATTATGATCAGAGAAAGTGCTTTGTATAATTTCAATTTTGTTGAATTTACTGAGATCTGCTTTGTGGCCCAACATATGGTCTATCCTGGAGAAAGATCTATGAGCACTTGAAAAGAATGTATATTCTACTGCTTTGGGAGAATATTCTGTATACATCTCTTAGGTTTAGTCCATTTATCATATTATTCAAGCTCTCTGTTTCTTTATTGATCCTCAGCCCAGATATTCCATCCAATGCTGAGAGTGGCGCACTGAAGTCCCCAACTATCATTGTAGAGATGTCTATTTCTCCCTTCAGTCCTGCCACTGTTTGCTTCATGTACCTTGGGGCATCCTGGTTAGGTGCATATACATTTATGATAGTTATTTCTTCCTGGCGAATCATTCCTTTTATTAATATGTAATGTCCTTCCTTGTCTCTAATAACAGTTTTACCTTTAAAGTCTATATTATCTGATATAAATATAGCTACCCCAGCTTTTTTTTTTTTTGGTTACTGCCTGCATGGGATATTTTTTTCCAACCTTTTACTTTCAAGCTATTGGATTCTTTGTGTCTAAGATGAGTCTCTTGCAGACAGTATACAGATGGCTTATATTTTCTTATCCATTCTGCCATTCTCTGTCTTTTCTCTGTCTTTTGATTGGGGAGTCTAATCCATTAACATTCAATGCTATTACTGTAAAGGCAGTTCTCCTTTTATCTATTTTAATCTTTGCATTTTATTTGTCATTTTATTTTTGACACTTATAATTACTGTTACTTATACAGGCATCATTTCTAGACTCTTTCCAAGCCTCTCTCTCGTATCTTTTCTTTTCAGGCTGTATCATTCCGTCTAGTATTTCCTGCAAAGCTGGTATTTTTGTTATAAACTCTCGCAGTTTCTGTTTATCTGTCAATATTCTAAGCTCACCCCAATTTTTGAAAGATAATCTTGCTGGATATAAAATTATTGGCTGGCATTTTTTCTCTTGCAGTATCTTAAATATATCATACCACTGCTTTCTTGCTTCCATGGTTTCTGATGAGAAATCGGCACTTAATCTTATTGGGCATCCCTTATGGATCATGCACTGCTTTTCTCTTGCTGCTCTCAGAATTCTCTCTTTGTCTTTGGCATTTGACATTCTAATTAGTATGTTTCTTGGAGTTGATCTATTCAGATTTATTTGGATGGGAGTACTTTGTGCTTCTTGGACACGGATATCTACATCCTTCAATAGAGTGAGGAAATTTTCTATCATTATTTCTTCAAATATTCCTTCTGTCCATTTTCCCTTCTCTTCTCCTTCTGGGACACACAAAACAAGTATGTTTGCACATCCCTTGCTTTCATTTAGTTCTGTGAGACACTATTATTATTTTCTTTATCTGTTCTTTTGTATGTTCACTTTCAGAGGCCATGTCTTTGAGCTTACCAATCCTTTCTTCTGCTTCCTCAAATCTGCTGTTATATGCCTCCAGTGTATTTTTAATTTCATTTATTGCACCTTTCATTCCCATAAGGTCAGTTATTTTTCTATGTGTGCTTTCAAATTCTTCTTTGTGCTCATCCAATGTGTTCTTTTTCTTTTTTTTTTAAACAACTTATTTGAAATATTCATACATGAACATACATAAACTATAAGTGTTCAGTAAACATCATGAACTTACAAAATAAACATGCATAACATCATACAAGGCTCCCACACATCACATACCCCCCCAAACACCCTAAATTGTTATGAAATATTTGTTAACAAATCATGGAAGACCATCGTCAAAGTATTACTACTAACTATAGTCTCTATCTTCCTCCCCTATACATTTTTAAGGATTTATTTACTTACTTTTATCCATTTTTACACCCCTCCCCCGTTTTTGCTGTTTCTGTGTCCATTCACTAGGCAACTCTCTGTGTCTGTTTCCTGCCCTCTCTTATCATCCTTCTCCTCCTCTCTTCACTGGGATTCGATCCTCAGAATCTTCGATGTGGGAGAGAGGCATCCTACTGTCTGTGCCACCTTAGTTCCTGGTTTTTTAGTTTGTCTCGTCTTGGCTTTCCCTTGTGTCAGTCTCCTGTTACAACATCATTTTGCCACGTGGCTTGCGGGGCCTGACAGCACACTGATACACAGGGCTTGGCAGCTTGCCTGCTCATGGGCCCTGGTGGTATGCCTGCTTACAAGGCTGTGCACCTGAGCAAGAGGCCTGGCAGGTCACCCATTTGCAGGGCCTGATGGCCCACAAGCCTTCTAATTTTTATTTTTATTTTTACTGGGAGGTCCCGGGGATCGAACCCAAGTCCCTCCATATGGTGCCCAACCACCTGAGCCACATCTGTGCCCTTGCTATATCTCTTAAGGTTGGCCAAAGATATACAAAGTTGCAGTCTTTTCTAATACAGGATGGTCATATAATAAATCAGGTTTAGTTTATCACTAGCATTCTAAAAACCAGACCTAGGGTGAAAAACTAGCTAATGTTTAGCCTACCCGGATTATCACAAAATCAGGTCAGTGAGAATATTCACACTCCAATGTCTTCTTAATATCCTTAATCTCTTTAGCCATCTCATTGAATTTATTAATTGAGATTTATTTGAACATCTATGATTAGTTGTCTCAACTCCTTTAAGTCATTTTCAGGCTTTTCTTGATCCTTTAACTGGGCCATATCTTCCTGTCTCTTGGTATAGCTTGCAATTTTTTGTTGCTGTTTTTGCATCTGGATTGCTAGATATATTTATTCTAGGTGCAGCTTTTCCCTTTAGTTTAGGGCTTTCTTGCCTTTTCTCCCTTGCTGGTTGTGTACTAGGAGCCAAGGATGTAGTTGGTGCTGTAAGCTAGGGAGCCTGAAGCTGCCCACATTGCCCTAGGAATTGATGAAAGCTCTCCCACCTTTCTCTGCTGTCAGTGGTAGGAACAGAGATGCAGCCGTGTATAATAATCCAAGTTCGGCAGGACAGGACTGTCTGTAGTTGCCCAGAGAAACTGATAAAGCTTCACACCCCTTCCTTCCCTACCTTGGTTGGGGATGGAGCTATAGTTGTGGGCAGCAATCTATGCCATGTGGGTCTGAAATGGCCACAGTTACTCAGGTAAACTGACATAGCACCATACCCCCTCCCTGCCAGAGGGGGATTGACCCTCTGGAGTACCCAATAATCTAATCCGTGTGGGCTGAATATACCTGCAGTTGCCCTGAGAAGCTGAAGGAATACTGTCCCTTCTGCCCTTTAGAGGTAGAAATGGAACCACCCATGCCCAACAGTTCAGTCCCTGTAGGCTGAAAGTACCCACCATTGCCCAGAGTGGCTGAGGAAGCACCAGCCCCCTCCTATTCTACTGCATGGTGGGTATGGTTCTATAGGTGCCCAACAGTTCAGTCCCTTTAGGCAGAGAATACCTGCCATTGCCTAGAGAGGCTAAGGAAACACCAGCCTCCTCCTATCCTAATAAGGCATGGAGCTGGATCCACAGACACCCAACATATCAGTCCCTGTAGGACAAAAGTGCCTACCATTGTCTGGAGAGGCTGTGGAGACACCAGCCCCCTCCTAACATATTGGGGGTGGGGGTGGATCCATAGGTATCCATCAGTCCAGTCCCTGCAGGCTGAAAAGTCTGCCATTGCCCAGAAAGGCTATGCAAACACCAGCCCCCTCTTTTCCGACTGGGGAGTGAGGGTGGATCCACAAGTACCAACTAGTCCAGGCGGTGTGGGCTAAAAGCAGCTTCAGTTACCCAGAGACACTGGGAAACACAATCCATCTCTTGTCCTATTGGGGAAAGGGGTGGAGCCACAGGTACCCAACGGTCAGGTTTGTGCAGGCAGAAAAGGCCTGCAGTTATTCTGAGAGGCTGAGGGAACACCAGTCCCCTCCTATCCTATGAACTCAAAAGCATTCAACAAATCAGTTCTTGTGGGCTGAAAACTCCTGCCAGTGCTCGGACAAGCCAAGGATACCCAATACCTCTCTTATCTTATTGGCATTCTGGCATACAGCCCCAGGTGACTGCCATTCATTCTTTGCTGGTGGAGAGCACTTTCAGTTGCCTGGAGACCCTGGTGCAGGTCCCACCAGCTTCCTTTCTGCTGGAGGTGGGCCTGTAGCCTAGGCTAGGGCTGCAGTCTGATCTTGGTGGAAAGAAGCCAGTCCCTAATTTCACTGGATTTTCAGTCAGCCAGTCTTCCGCTCATGCCAGTGGTGGAGTCAAAATGGTGGCTGCTAGACTTTTTCCAACTTGGACAGGATCAAACCCTAGCTGTTTCTAGGATTATACTTTAGCCAGCCAAGTCCACTAATCAGTAGCTGAGGTCGGTAGACAAATGTCTCTTCTGCCACCGTTTATTGGTAATGGAGCTTCTAACTCCAGCCACAGAATAGCTCCTGAGGTGGCTTGTGCCCCTAGAGTAAGGTGGGCACTGGCTTCTACAGTGGTGCTTGCAGTTTCCCAGAGAGGTTATGCAGGTCCCTCCAGATTCCTCTCTGACAGAGATGGGGCTGGGGTTTAGGCTATAGCTGCAATCTGATCTGGGTGGAAAGAAGCTGGTCCTTTGCAGCACTGTGGTTTTCAATCAGCCCCACTTCCCCTTGGGCCAGGAGTGGAGACAAAATGGTGGCTACTGGCTTCCTTCTGACCTGGACAGGCTCAAAGTTTAGTTGTTCCTAGGATTATACTTTAGCCTGCCAAACTCACCAATCAGTAGCTGAAATCGGTGGCACACTGTGTCTTCCTACCCCATTTTTGGGAAATGGAGCTTCCAACTCCAGCCACGGAATAGCTCCTGAGGTGGCTTGCGTCACGGGCATTGACCTCCATGGCATGAAAGACTCTACTCATGAATCCTCTCTGCAGATGGGCAGTCTCCTCTTTCCATACTTTCAAGAAATATTGCAGGATACTCTTCTGGTCTCCTGGGGCCCCCAAACAGGTGCTCTAGATAGCTCAGGGTGATCACCAACTGCCCTGCAGCAGTAGCAGACTCCAGGAGCTCCTCACTGTGTCATCATCTTGGCTTCTCTCTTCCTCATTTTAGTTTTGATTTGCTTTTCCCTAGTACTTAGTGATGTCGAGCATCTTTTCATGTACATTTTAGCAATTTGTTATTCTTATTTGGAGAAGTGTGTATTCAAATCTCTTGCCCATTTTTAAAATGGGTTGTTTGTCTTTTTATTTTTAAGATATAGGTTTTTTTAAAAATAAATGTTAGATATTAGGCCTTATTAGATGAATATTTTCTCCCATTAAGTAGGCTGCCTTTTACACTTTCTTGACAAACTCCCTCAAAGCATAAAAATTTTTAATTTTGAGGAAGTCCCATTTATCTATTTTATCTTTCATTGCTCATGATTGGTTATAAAGTTTTTTAAACCATTTCCCACTGCAATATGTCATAGATGTTTCCTTACATTATCTTCCAGGAACTTTATGGTCTTGGCTCTCAAAATTTAGGACGTTGATCCTTCTTGAGTTAAATTTTTGTATAAAGCATGAGATGCTGATCCTCTCTCAATCTTTTGTATATGGATATTTGGTTCTCTAAGCACCAATTTTAGGAGGCCATTCTGTACCATTTGAGTGGAATTGGGGGCCTTGTCATATATTAGTTGACATATATGCAAGGGTTTATATCAGAATTATCAGTTTGGTTCTAGTGATGGTTAGGCTAATGTGTGAACTCAGTCAGGTAATTGTGCCAAAGTTGTGCCAGTTGTTTGGCCAAACAAGCACTGGGCTAATTGTAATGCAAGGACATTTATGGTACTTGAAGGAGGGCAAGATGGCGTTAGTGTAGGAGGGCGCACACTGCAAGCTCCCAGAGCAAGGCGGATTGGGGACGGGGTCCTGCCCGGGGGTCTGTGCTGTGCACGTGTGGAGTGAGAGGCTTGGGACACCTCTCTGGGCGGATCGGCGGTGTGGACCGAAGAGTGGAGATTCGTGAGTTTTGAGGCTGCCGGTGGAGGTTGGCACAGGCGGCTGAGCCCCGCGGTTACGGAAAAAATTAATAAAACGGCCATTTGGAGCCGCGGGCGGGGGCGAAAAAGTTTTATTTTCTGGGGAGCTGGCTGCCTGGCGCCCCTTGGACCTTGTGTGAACAGAGCAAACGAGCTAGTCAGCACCCGGTGAACCGGAGAGGGGATTTTGGTCGGGGAACGCAGCTGATTTCCATAGCCACCCAGGGATAAGACCCGGGCCGCTGCGGAGCCAGGAGGAAGGGACACTTCCCAAAAAAGGGAGGATTCGGTTGGAAGACAGGGAAGGGTATTTTATATTTTTAGACATCGATCTGGCTGCCTGCACCGCCCCATAGCTTTGGGGAGCAGATAAGCCGACCTGAAGCAGCATTAGGCTGAGAGCAGACGCGAATCTGCACTCAAACTGATTTACTGAGCAGCCTGGTGACGCTGGAGCTCGGCGCCAGAAGGGGCGGAATCCGCCGTCTTTAGCACTCCTCACTGACTAACATCAGAGTTTCAGCTAACCTGGGGAGTCCGGAAAGTGGGACGTGCTTGATTAATT